>JAPSGF010000110.1:456724-927231 GCA_035772895.1 Perdix hodgsoniae | reverse complement strand
TCCTTTCCTTTCCTTTCCTTTCCTTTCCTTTCCTTTCCTTTCCTTTCTTTTTTCTTTTCCTTTTCCAGACTTTCTGGCAGGCATTCCCTTTACATTTCACGCTGGCTTATCAAATGGGCATTTCTAAAAGAAAAAATGAAGCAAACTTAAGGTGGAAATTATGGACCGCTTTCTGCACTGTTGGAAAAGAAGCAATGTGAGTGGATTGTTTTTTAATTTTTCCTCAGGCCTCCTGTTTTAGTAGATCTAATAAGTGGAAATAGAAGCTGGGCTCACTTGCTGAGAGGAATTTTAAACAAGTAACAGTTTTCTGCAGGACTTTAATGCTTGTTTTTGCACTTGTATCTCCCACCCCTCATTCAATAACCTCTTTCCCTGGAAGTGCTGCTTAGCCACATTTTATCTCCAAGCAAGAAAAGTCAGTGTATTTTTAACCCATCTTCAATGTATTCCAAGACTCTCCTCCCAAATTTGAGACCCAGAGAGATGAGGCCATGAGGGAAAAGGCCAATTTGGTGAGAGCTTCCTGTGCGGTCTGAGAAGGATTTTGCATCCTATGGTTTCAGATGAAAGTTCTTGGAAGTTTTAAATGGAACTTCAGACAGGTGTGATGGGGTGAGCTCAGGGCAAAGCAGGAGCGAGGTGACAGGGATTAAAGACAGAATTTACCACCCAGCCCGAGGCTGTGTGGAAAGGGACTCAAACCTTTCTCGTCTGACATACTGCATGCACATAGAGCATGACCCACAACCTGCTTCACTCCACATCTTTTCAGTATCTGTATTTAACTTCAAGCCCACGTACGTTTCAGAAGAGAACTATATTCTGCATCCCTAAATCATATGAACTGCTGGAAATTGGTGCAAGTTTGTCCCCAAACAGAAAGCAGAGAAAAGGTTCTGTTTCAGAAATTCTGTTGCTGGATGGTAATTTTGAGCAGAAGGAAAAGAAGAAGATGTTAAATACTGCTCTGCTTTGAAGAGTGGTTTCATAAATGTAGCTTAATGCGCAGTAACAATGTTGGTTGTTTTTTCCTAAAAAATGTCAAGAGGTGGATATCTGTCATATATCAATGCATTCACTGAAATGAATGCGGAAGACACATTCAATGCTCCAGGCCCTTACATTTTTCAGTATCATGTCTCCTTGCCTCCCCTATGAGTGCACCAGGCAGGCTGTCCCACTCGCTGCTGGCCATCCATGGGTGCTGTTATCCATTTGCTTTCCTTGGGGCACTTATTTCTTCCAATACTTTTCCTGGAATCAAATCAAAGCAGCTAAGCCTAGCATTGCCCGGCTCCTCCCATCCCCTGCTTTGACAGGAGATGCTGCCTTCGCCCTTTGCCCGTCCGCTGGTATCTCACCTGTCCCTCACAAGTTTGCTAATGGCCAAGATAACCGCGCTCCAAGTATCCCGGGATAGAATTCCTTGGGGACAGCTGAGTAGGAAACATCACTCTTATCTACCCAGTTCCCAGCTTATTCTGTCCCCACTTAGAATTAAGCTCCCGCTGCTGTCACTGCTATGCGATCACCGCCTGCGGTTTTGCTGAGAAGAGCAGAAATAGGCAGCGAGTGCTCGGGCATCACTCAGGACCTCTGCTCGGCTGCGGAGCATCCCTGTCCGCACAGCACGGGGCTGCGCTGAGCCGTGCTGAGGGTTGCGGGGCTCCGCTCGGCCAAACGCGGGGTGCGGCCGCCGCCAAGCGGGGTGCGGGGGTAATGCGGGATGCCTGCCCGTGCTGCAGAGCTCCGGGATGTTCCTTAGTGGCAATCGGTATTCACGTGCCTTCACGGTGACCGGACCTTTCTGAGCTTCTCTCCCCGAATAACAAACAAATTCTGTGTCTTGGTTTTGATCTGTCGGGACGGTTATTATCTGTATGCCACCTGCTGCTGATTTGATGACACAAACGGTCTGAGTGTTGTTTTCCGGCAAACAGCCTTCTTAGCACTTAATTTCTTTTACTAAAAGGGCTCTGGAAAGAATCGCTTAAAACTTAAAGTTATCACTTTTCAGTGTTTCAGAGCCCACCAGCCGTGTCTTTGTTGTTCGAGTTGAACCCTCTTCCTTTTGCTGACCCGCCCCTTCCTTGCTGTTATCGGCAAAGCCCAGATACTGGCATCCGTAAGCCAGTGGAAAAGTGATGAGTCCCAATTAAGAGTGTCATCAAACAAACTGAGAACCTGAGTGAACACCTCCGTGCACTCAGGACCCCCTTCTGTTCCGGCCACATCTGACACCACCAATGCAAAGGGATGAAGGAGCGTAAAGGGCTGTTTTGTGGTTACCGCTGTGATTTCAGCTGCACCCTTCGCTGCCCCAAGAGCGAAGCTGGGAGGAAGTGTGCAAGATCTGGCACTGGGGAACAACGCGTCTGCAGCTGCGGGGACAGCGCCGCAGGAAAAATACGGGGTGTCTCCTCCCAGCTGCCTTCTGGGGCCGCGCTGCCGCCTCTGTGCAGCCGATCGCCGCTGCTTTCCTTCCCCTCCAAGGTGAGCGGGCGGTCAGAGGAGGGCAGCAGGGAGGAATAAAATCGCGTACACAGAGTCCTGCAAACCGCTGAGCCGAAACCCGGTGCTGACGCTGGGTTTCACGGGCGTACAGAGGGCCGTCAATCCGTCCGCAACCGCAGCCCGCAGCTCCTCGCCCCGCTCGTTCTGTCCCTGCTCTCCCCGTGCCGACTTGCCGTGCCCGCTCCCGCTGCAAGGTGGTGCTGCGGATCAGCGCAACGCGGAGCTGCGCGGCCGCTCGGCAGCTGGGGGTCCGGCTGGGAGACAGGGGCGCACAGCGGCAGTTCCCCTTCCCTAGCCCAACGCCTTGTGCTTTTGGGGAGGGCAGACGGACCGCTGCCGGTGGGTGAAGCCGATGAAACGAGCTCCTCCTCTTGGGGAGATGGAGGTGTGCGTCGCGCCGGTTTTGCTCCGGGAGTGGCGCAACCACAGCGAAATCCTTTGGGCGTCTTAAACTGGTGTGCTGTGGTTGACCAGAGGATGTAGGTCGGAGCCCTGAGTGCAGCCCTCGCACTGCAGTTGTTGTTGGTTTTGCAGTACCTGCACGCGTTCACTTGCTCCGTTATACAACGTTTATTCGGATCTCAGTAGGAGACTTTGCTGTGCAAAATATCTTAAAGTTGATCAGGATAGACGTGGGAATTCAGAAATGGCAGGAGGGAACTATTATCTAAATGAGACTCTCATAGATCAAACACATGTGGAAAACATAATAAGTGCATAAAAGCCCATTCTGCATGTAAAAGTGATGTATTCAGGGCTATTTTTAAGTAGCAAGCTACATTAGGTTTTTTGCTGATCAGAGTTTTCAAGACTTTACTATGAGCAGAATGCATTCTGAAATACTTCTTCATGGCTAGCAGAGGAAAAAGAATCTCTCCTGATTCTCAAGACATTAAGTACAACCTGAATGGGAAAATAGTTCAATTGAAAATTGAGTATCAATTGAGTAAATCAGAATGAGTGATGTTGATTGTTCTTTTCCATACTTGCAGTAAAAGTTATTTCCATTAAAAGCTCGTTGAGCTTTTTTGGCAGGTTCTGCTTGCTGCTTCCACCTTCTGTGCACTGTGACTTTTCGTCACATACAATTTGTGCGTTTTTTCTATAAAGCACAAAGAATTCCAAGAGATGATGGTATGGGTTTGATCCTACTTTTAATGTCATCTGAAATGCATGTGGGTGAAATAAAAAAAATAAAATTTACTAAGTTAGTGTTAATTGACCTGAGCATCCACCAGCTGTCTATATATACCCCAGCAGGTTGCTTTTATGCTGACACTGGCTTTGTTAATGGCATTGGCCTTGACTGAGCATAATGTCTTCTTTTCTATTCTCATCCTCTTGACATTTGTTCCTAAAGCACGTGGCCCTGAGAGCTGCTGTGAGGGCTTTGTATCTTTATCCTCAGTCCACTTCCAAATGCTGGCTGGAGTTTCCCCAGCACAGACAAATGGAGGGGACACAGCTCTGCCTTGGGGCTTTGGGCACTGCTCACAGAATGAGCCTGCCATCCATTTGCAAACCTGGGTGTCCTGCTTGGCCTCCAGGAGCTGCTCCAGAAGGTCACTGGAGTGACCTGGTGTCCCAGCCTCATGTGGATGTATTAGGTAAGCCAGCTCCTGACACCTCTATATTGGCCACAAACGCCTTCCATCTCTCCTTGGACGCTGCTGTTGCTGTGTGAACTGGAGCAAGTCATTTCTCCCTGCTCCCTCCATCCTTTGCTGTGGCTATTTTGAGAGTCACCTCCTCGGTCCATGGACTCTCCTGTACCATGTACTTAGCTGGATGTGAGGAGTCATAGCACCGTGCAGCACAGACCCATTGCAGAAGCAGCAGGTCCAGCAGGTCTGACCTGACGCTCACGTGCATCACAAGCTCCAGCTGTGTGCAGAGCTCAGGACTCATGCTGCAAATGGAGTGGGTTTCTGTGAGAGGTGAGGGGGCAGGAATAGAAGGGGATATGGTGGCAATGGATGTCAAGTTATCAGTGCTTTGGATTTCTGCTCCCTCCCTGGACCTTCACAGCCCTCTGCTCTGGGGCAGGTTTGCAGGCATAGGTCAGCGTTCCTTCTGTGCTGCACGGTGTGTGCAGGCATAGCCTCATTAGCAGCTCATTAGTGGTGCTCTCTCCAATTTTTCTATTGCATTTTTTATGCATTTTCACCCATCCATATGTGGTGAGCGTCAGGCAGAGTCTGCAGCAGAGTGGAGGTGATGTCTCTGAGTAACTTCTGTGCTCAACAGCCTGCTCAGCAGTGAGCAGAGGCAAGATTATGCCCTGATTTTTGCCATCAGTTCCATTCCCTTGAAACTCCTTCAAGAGGAAACTGCGGTGCAGCTTGGGGTTCCCATCTGCCTTTGGCTCCTTTTCACATCATCACTCTTCCTTATTTATTTATTTATTTATGGCTATTTTTAATTTTTCCTTCCCTCCCCCCCCCCCCCCCAGCTTTGTGTTTCCCTCTGTTACTTCTTCAATATTCTCCTCTCCATTCTCTTTTCTCTCTCTCTCCCTTGCTGCTGGATATTATGAGCAGTGACAGCAGCCGCTGGGAGCTGGAATCCAAGCAGATAACAGCACAGCCATGAGAATCCGTCTGCTCGGCTACAATTAGCCCTGCTGATATCTTTCACCTGGACAGAGCTGCCTTATCATCGCTACTTCTTGGAAAATGAAGGGTCACAGATACTGATCGCAGATAGCACGACTCTGGCATTTCCCTCTGGTTTTCATGTTGCTGGAATCCCTTTTTGGCTCCCTTCTCCCTATGATTAGTTTTGCATCTCTCTTGTTCAGCTGTGCTGCTGTCAGATGGAAAGCAGGCACCGCCGCTTTCCAAAGGGTATATGGCTGAAACAGAAACCCGGGGTACATTTACCTGATGTGAGCAACAGCACACGTCCGTGGATCCTGCGCCTTTCTGAAGTTCAAAGCCAGAAATAAAATCAAGCGTCAGTGCCCTGGGGTGAGTTGCTGCCCTGTCTTTGGAAACTCCGGAGCTGGCTGTGCTGGTGGAGAGCTGGGCCGATCCCCTGCCCTGCTCCTGCTGCCTGCATGGCTCCTGACCAGCACTGAAGGTATTGGCAAACGCCTCCACTGCATTTTTTTTTTTTTACTGTGAATGAGTTTTAGCAATTGTTTTCTTGAGCTTGGAGGCAGTGTCGTTGTTTTTTGTGGCCTTCATTTTGGTCCATCCCCCTGACAAAAAAGCAATTCCTTGCTTTGCTTTGCAAGGAATTTGTTTGTTCTGATATCTTTCTTTCTATTGGCCTTATACATACAGCTGTGTAGCAGGAATCATAGAACTGTAGACTCGTTTGAGTTGGAAGGGACCTTTAAAGGCCACATAATCCAACTCCCTGCAATGAACAGGGACACCCACAGCTCCATCAGTGCTCAGAGCCCCTCCAGCCTGACTGTGGGTGTCTGCAGAGATGGGGCACCACCACCCCTGGACAACCTGTGCAGTGCCTCACTGCCATTATTGTAAAAAACTTCTTATGTCCAACTGAAATCTGTTCAGCCTGGAGAAGAAAAGGCTCTGGGGAGACCTGAGTGCAGCCTGTCAGTATCTAAGGGGGATGTAAGAAAGAAGGGGACAGACTCTTTAGGAGGGTCTGTTGTGATAGAACAAGGAGAAACGCTTTCAAACTGAAAGAGGGATTTTTCCCCGAGCTGCTTGGGCTCCAAATTCCTTTTTGCTGTATCCATACAAACCCCAGTGGTGCTGCAGCCTCAGCTGGGACTGTTGTGCTGTGACTGCCAGGAGCAGCATTCCGACGAGCCGCACGCTCTGTGAGGAGGTGCCACTGCTGCCCCAGCTCCCGTGGGCTCAGCAGCACACAGCCAGGCCAAGCGCACTGTGTGACCGTGTCTGTGTGCTGGGCAGCCGGAGCGCTCTGTGCGGAGCCAACTTCGCGCTGCTGCACTGACTTTGGTTTGCTGTGAGACAGCGATCGAAGGGTTTCTGCCAATACAAGATAACACAGAGGGACACCAGCACGAGTCGTGCATGCAGTCCCATGGAGGTCCCTAACAACAGGCCTGCAGTGTTTCTTATGGAGAAGCACAGAGGGACGGAGCAGCTGCTGCATTCCAGCAGTGCCTTGCATGCAGAGCTGTGCCTCTTCCCTTGCTGGGCACGCATGGTGCCTGCTGCAGATGAGCCGTCCCATGGGACAGTCCCTTCCTGCTGGTGTTCCTCCAAAGCAAACCTTCCCTCGGTTTATAATAGCTCGATGAGTTTTATGGCTCCTGAAGAATAAGTTCAGTCCTTGTCTCGTCCTCAGGAGAACTGCAGAGATCTGAAAATACTCACGACTTTCTTTCAAAGACAAGGGTGGGTGTTGCCCTGGAGCTTCTTTATCCTGTGGGGCTTTGACTTTCCATTACAGCCTCTGATCTTTCTGTCCTGCCTAAGCCTTGTGCTGGTAGAAAATGTGATCCTCCCATTACCTGCCCACCCACCCTTAGTCCAGACAGAAGAAAACATAGGTGAATCGCCAGAGGAATGTGAATCCAATAAATTGCAACATTTGTGTGTTTATCTGACCTTCAATGTTTACAAATTTGGCTGGCAGTCTCATGAAAGAGGATCTGACCAACTTATTGGTCAATTGGACCTTAATGCTCTTCTTGTTTCTGGTCAGTCTGGCAATACTGTAAGAACAGTTTGTTCTAAGCAGGCTCCTGAATGAGTTTGTGTGCTGAGATGGCATCATCACATACTCTCAGTGCTGTTTCCTGGTCTTTTTTTACTCCACCCTTCCAAGTTTTTTTTTCTGTCAGAGCTGAGAATAATTGCTGTATTCACTCAAACGAGTGGTGGCATCCTGCTGCTGTCCTCTGGGGGGGTGGGGGGGGGGGGGGGTGCAAAGGGCCCTGGGCCATTTTTCAGGCTGCAGCAAAGCTGTGCTTTCCTGTGTGTGATCAGGTGAAGGGAAGGGAGAGAGCACCCTGCCTGTGTGGGATGGCCAGAACAGAAGCAGTATGGTACATAAAGTCACAAAGCCTTGCAAACTTTGCTTCAGGTTTTAAAAAGCAACACCGAAGCCTTATCTCTGTGATATTTAAAGTGTCTCATGCAATTGTTGGGTGACACTGTGGATGCATTGCCTGCTCTTCCACAAGTTGTGCTTAGAGAGAGCTGCAAAAAAAACCCAACAAAAAACAAACAAACAAAGCACCCTGCAGATTCAGGCATTTCTGCATGTGGGATGTTTGAGAACAGATTATTTTCAGCCTCATCTATTTCGTGATTTTGTCAGGATCCTTCCTGATAAGGTTGTGCAGTCAGAAAGCTTCAGTGATGCCCAGCTCCAGCTCCTAACGCCCTGCTGCTATCGGTAGGATATGTCACGAGGGGCTTTGGTGAAACCAAGATTGTGCTGTTAATTAGCATCCAAGCCTCATTCCCTGCTCCAGCACTGCCAGCTGTGGCTTTCACTGGTCCATGTAATGCAACCAGCCACAAAATGCATCTCTCCTCTCCAGGAATCTGCACAGTCAGCAGGCGGCTGCCCTTCCTTGCTGCAGAACAGCTCAGCTTTTGGGCATCCCCACTGGGACACCCCTGCTGCTTTCCCTCGCTCTTCTTGCAGCCCCACGTGCATTTCATCTCCTTCGCAGCCTTGTTGCCTTCCTGGCAGCACAGCCTGCAGTGGGGCTCCCCATGGCCACGGTTGTGGGCTGCAAACCCAGGCAAAGGTGCAAGAGCAGATGTGATCCTGCTGCAAATTGAGACTTTTTTTTTCTTTCTTCTCACTGTATTATATAGTACTTAGTTTTAAATAATAAAAACGTTTTAAAGAATGCTTCAAACACATGCACTGTGCCTTTCTGCAGATAGATTTCATAGTGACTCAGTTTCATGTCAGTTTCACAAAATGCTGAATGTGCATAATTCCCCTTCATTTTGTCTTAAAATAGGACATCTAAATCAGTCTCTCTGTGGGCCTTTCCCAGTCTCTCCTGGCTGTCAGCTTTCACTGAGCTTCCCCACACCTCCCACCACATTTTTCTTCAGGGTAGGAAGAGACTCTGCAATGTAAGTGGGATTATGCCTGGGTGACAAATGCAGCCCAGTGTGATTGCAGGGTAGAGAAATGGAGATACAAAGTGAGGAAAATCTGAGAAATGGCAGTGGGCTTTATAGAGGGGATTATGTGCCATAATGCCTCAGATAGCAGCGGGTGGATGCTGGTCCATGTTACAGAACAGCCTGCTTTTAGCCCTGCCATCGGTGTGACAATACTGCTCCTAATGGCAGTGGGAAGCTGGTGCTGCCTGTGCCACGGGGGGCATTTTGTTCTAGTGCTGCATGAACCCCAGGGCTCCATTTCAGCCCTACTGCAGCACCCATCACTCTGCGCTGCCGCTGGAGGCACTGAGATCAGACCGGTGGCACTGACCTGGGAGCTGCTATCCTTCAGGGGAGGAATACCCCCCAAAAACCTTAAAATCCCATCTACGTGGAGCATCTCCCAGCAGCCTCTCCAAAGATGATGACTTCTTATTTTAAAAGAATTTCTAAATAAACTCCAAGCCACATTTTATAAGAGAGGATGGTATTTGCAGAAAAGGTCAAGGCTATAACAGTCGGCATCCTTGGAGATAGGAATTCTCAGCCCCTGCAGCTTCCCATAATTTGTCATGGCTTTAAACCCTCAAGTCCCCATTTTACATTCCCAATCAAGACAGCCATGAGGTTTTGATTTCCAAATGAAACGCTCCACTGGTTTTTCCCTAAAGAAACGTACAGAAAGAAAAGCGGTTAGGATTTTGCTGATGATACGGTTGTGCTCAGTCCCAAACCCTGAGCCAGGACCATTCGTTAGTGCTGCAACCATAGGAGTGGGTTTGGGTTGGTTGCAGTGTGGGTGACCCTTGCAGGTCTGTGCCCAGAGGCTCTGATCTCTGTGTGGCTCAGCGCGAGGTGCTGACAGCAGGTGTGAGGAAAGCCTTCCTCCAAGGGGCTGCAGGGAGAGCATGGAAACGTGAATGGCACAGCAAAAACGGAGTGGGTTTTGTGTTTTTGGTGACGTGTTGCAAAATAAATAGCTTTTGAAATGCGCTGGTGAGAGAAGCTTCTCGGTGAGCACTAGCTCCTGCCCTGCCTGAGGATGGCTGTGCTGGATACACCTGATGGGTATCCAGGGTATGCAGAGCCCCCAGCAGCTCCCAGCGTGGGCTGGAGATGTAAATGGCCATGTATATGTTTGTAGATGTTTTGGCATGAGGGAGCAAACCAGAATCTGGAACTAATTTTGTTCTTTAGGAAGGTGGGACAGGGAGCCCATAGAAGAAGAAATCCAAATGGACCAAATGCTTGAGTATTGGTGGGGTTTGTTTGGTCGGATGAGACCTTAGTATGGACATGGTTGTGCAAATGGAATGGCCTTAATTTGGGTTATCTTACTTCACTGGTGAAGTGACTCAATCTGAATTGAGCTAACATCACTCCAGTCGTGGAGCAGATTTGTGTGCTGGTATTACATGGATTTGAAGTAATACGCTTCCCAGGGATGTGCAATGCAGCATTCCTGCTGTGCAGTCCAAGTTAGCGCTTTTCTCTGTGCTCAGTACTCGCATCAGCACTCTGTCACTGTGCCATTCTGTGAGATGTGATGCCGGAGGGGAAGGTAAGGGCCATTTCTCCATCACTACTGCACAACCGCCCCCTGGAGCAGAGTGCAGCCTCACCACTTCACACATGAGGAGGTGAAAAATTACTTTTCTGGCTGAAATTGCAGGGAGGGCACAGTGAGTTTACCTCAGCTGCAATGCCAGAAGGGTAAGGATGAGCTCCTGCAGGAGGTGCAGTGGCATCCATAATATGATGGGTAGTCCAGCAGCAGCTCCAGCTGCTTTGTGGTCTTTCCCATCCCAGTGAGTTCTGTCACACCCTCCCTTGAATGACGTGCTCTCGCTGTGCTGTTTGATGGCAGTCGCAGACAGCTTTTGCACCTAAAGGCAAAGAAATGCTCCAGGTCCTCAGCTGCTGCGGATCCCATTCAGGCATGCGAAGCCCATCTCATCCAAAGGCTGCAGCGTGATCAGTTATTTTTAAACCCCACAGAAGGAGTGTTAAAAATGTGCTTTTTCATGCAAGCAGCCTCAAAAAAATATATGCCTGTGTTATATTCTTGAGGTGCTTTCTCATAATCTCCCTATCCTCTTGCTGCCTACACTGCAATGCTGTATGAAAATGACTTTGAAAACAACACAAAGTGCTGTTTCTGCAGGCTTTTGCTTTTCTCCTTTGCATTTAAGATTTTGATATTGGTAATTCCTGGGATGGTAACAGAATGAGCTGAGAATTACAGGTATTGTTACATAGATCATAGAATGGTGTGGGTTGGAAAGGACCTCAGAGATCGTCCGGTTCCATCATCCATAACCCACTGTCTGTATGGGGCCACTGCCTGATCCTCACTTTCCCATTTCTGATGGTTGGCAGCTGATGCCAAATGGATACTCTGTCTTTATGGTAACATCGTGGAGGGGAACCTCTTGCAGTTTCCTGAACTATAGGGGTCTCTGACACACACAGGACAAACCTTACCTGCTGTCACAGCTTTTACCAAGTGCTGCTGTTGTGCTTGTTAATGGATCTGGATGAAATTCAGTGCTCATGGCTCTGTCCCCTACTTGGTGCTGCTGCCACCTCGGGTCCCCTTGCCCAGCCAAGCAGAGTTTGGATGCTGAGCTGCACGTAGAGCCGGGCTGGGCCACCTCCCTGGGGCATTTTGGGCAGTGGGCAAAAGGAACTCCATAGGCACCTCTATCCACGTTCCCATCTCTGCTCCCAGCCCAACCTGTCAGCTCCTGACTTGCCAGCCGACAAGGTCAGCATCCCAGGGGAACCACACACCAGTGACGAGGTCCCTGCCCCTGGCACACAGTGGGGACAGCAGCTGTAGTGAGAGCTCACACTGCCCTGCCCTGGGACGGCCACTTCTGCCCCAGCTTCCAAGGGCCATTCCTCCCCTTACTGCAGCGGCCGAAATCCCAGCTTAAACAAAAGCCAGCCTCAGACTTATTCAAAACATTTATTAGTGTTTAAGGAAAATAATAGTGTGAAAGGTACAGAGCTTTGAGTCTAAAGCCATATGCTTTTTTTTTTTTTTTTTTTTTTTTACAAGCTTATTTGGCTGCGAATTCTACATGAGATAAAACTACTATGGTTTTTCTCCCAGAGATTTGGATTTAAGGACAGTTTGTCTTTTTTCTTTTTTTTTTTTTTTTTTTTTTTTTTTCCTTTTAGTTCAGCACTTTAAGTTAGGACAGCATTTTCCAGGGTTTATTGGTATCTTTTTCCAGCAGGCATTTTGCTTCTCCCAGTATTCTCATTCCAGAACAAGGCTCATTCCAGATGCAAAGCGTAAAGGAAACATTCATACCTTGGCTTTGAAGCTAAACCTCCTCCATGAACTGCGAGTTCATAAGGAATGTTAATTAAAGCATCATACAGTATCTAAATGGACTTTCTTTTTTTTTTTTCTTTTTTTTCACTTTATAAAGAATTAAGGCTATGTAGATGTCACAATAAAATACTCTCAGGTAAAACGCACCCTATTTGTTAGACGTGAACGAAGGTTTAACAATAAATAAATGATTTATGCTGTCAATAACATTATGGAACTGTATAAAACTATATTTACGTAGCTTTAAACATAAAAAAAAACCATACTAGTGGCATGAATATATACAACACAGGTCATGACGTACGTTTAAATTATCATAGCCAGCAGTGTTCTTTTTTTTTAAATGGAGACACTATAATAAATAGAAATGTTAAATATTTACAATAATAGCATATGTGGAATCAGTAGATGAACACATAAAATCTTCACACACAGAGGAAAAAAAAAAAAGTTATGCCTTATACAAAAATCCCTCCCACCCACTGCTTGCCCACCCGCCCCAAAGAGATTTCCATTGACAAAGGGGAATATACAATTTTCCCCACTCAGAACAACAAATGAATACAATTAAACTGTATGCATGCTGAGGTGATATGTTGATGGAGACATTCAAGGATGTATAGACCTGTATGTTTGGCTCCCATAGATGAATTGGACCTCCAACAAAAGAGATGTCCTGTTTTACTTTGATGTGTGAACATGACGTCGGTAGTGATTTGTTGGTTGGTTTGTGGCTTTTCTTTTTTTTTTTCTTGTGCTAAAATGCCTGAATTGTCTTTTTGGTTCGAGCTTGTTCTACCTGGTGGCCAAATGCCACCAACGGGGAGAGGACGCTCACTGGAAGGAGCTCTGCTCCTTGGGTCAGGGCAGCCTTTGTCACTGCACTGGGTCTGATCCCACATCTTTCCAGCTAAGTTGAATGAAAAATTCATCACTGAACACAGCTAGAACCATTGGGATCAAGGTCACTTTGAACAAAGGCCTGGAGACACCTCTTCAACTTAACGGTTCTCTCTTGCTTCCTACATGGCTTCTATTAAAAGTACTGCCATAAATTCTGCAGGTGGATACATGCATTAAACCCTGAATATAGCTATTAGGAGCTGCGCTCGCTTAGCAGTAGCTAAAATCTGAGCTGGAAATCGTAGCCAAATTCCAACACCCTCTACTGTTTATACAGCTCCTTCCCACCATGCGACAAACGTACATTGGTTTGCTGGGTACGTTCTGTCCCTACTCAACTGCCTTCCTGCCCCCACAGCTCTCCTCCCAAACTTTCTAAATAAGAAGGCTCAAATCCCTGGTGCGATTCCCACTTTCTAAGAAAACTCGCTCTGCCTCCAGAGGAAGCTGAAGTACTCACTCTCGTGTCCTCACGGTGCTGTCCCCTCCCTTTCCAGTACGATATCTGGGGATAAAGGATTGCAGGTCTGCAACCTGAGAACTGTAATTGCATAGGGGGTAGGAGAGATGCATCCGAACACCTCACTCACACTTATAACTGCTTAGAGACAATAAATTCTTGACACTCTTGATCTCCAGTAAGTCACAATTAATGAAGTCAGCCCTCTCTCCCTGTCTTTGGCATTTTGATAAACCATGGCTGACAGGTGGGTTACAGTGGGCTCCACGTCCCAACAAACCACACCATGTTAGCTAAGGAGAAAGGTTCCATGGGGTTCTGACACAGCCCTGCAAAGAACATTGTACATGGGGTCCTCCATGGTCTGAGCTTGTGCCCATCCTCTGACACTTGGGCTGCGCATTGGGCGGAGGAGCTGTATCTGAGTGGGGGGATTTAGAGGTTTGTGAAGGAGTTCTTTGGGGGCCCTCCATGCTGTGGAGCTAGGTGAATAACAGCCAGACTGCTCTGTCTGGAAGCTGACTGCCTTCGGTAAGTGACTGGATAAGCAAGTGTCAAGTTATGCAGTGGTTAAAAAACAACTAGGGGGTACTTAAAGTCGGCAGCACTGCCCGATGGGGACAATGGCTCAGGAGTCACTCAGCAGACAGTAAGGAGCTCCAGCCTGCACTGTCCCTGCGCCAGAGGCAGGATGGCTATTTCACTGCTGAGTGTCACGGACAGCCTTGAGCTCCTGCCTGCTCGGCCACTGGCAGAAACCAAACCCCTCTGGAATTCAGCCATCTGCTACAAGGCTGCGCCTGGAGTCCTTGGAGGTGCTAAGCCATGAGCGGCTGCGTGCCATCTGCCTGAGCCCTCCCGTAACCTTCTCCCCAAGAGGGGACAAAACAAACAAACAAACAAACGCGCAATGATTCCCACCCCCCCAAAAAAAGGGGAAAAAAGTATTTAGTTGGAGACATTTTGCCACATTTGGCGGCTGCTCAAGTGTTGAGTTTGCTGGATCAATAACCCACTGCCACTGCTCTCCCTTTGCTACTATATACACGGTTGCTGAGGTCCATATATCTTGCAATGCCCTGTGCTTGACCTCTGAATGGGAAATGCTTTGGAATGTCCATAGGCGGGAAGATGGACTCAACGGAGGAAGGTTCCAGCAGAGGGGGAGGATGTGGGTAATGGGGGTTCGGTGCCTTTTCTCACCTCCGGATGTCCGAGAAGTCGGACAGTTCGTCCGTCCGGTCCATGATCCCATGCGCCCCTTTGGGACCATGGGCCCCAGCCTTCACCCGGGCATGGGCGTTCATGTGGCCCTTGGTACCTCTCTCTCCCTTGGCTGCTCGTGAGCTCTCCCTGTGCTCAGGCTCAGCAGGGACCAGCACATCCCCACGGCCAGCAGCAGCTTTGCCGGCTTCACCTGTCTTCTTTTCGGAGCCCAGAATGGCATCGCCATGCATGGAAGAGGTGCAGAAGCTCAGGATAGAGCAGAGACTTCCCCAGTTCTGTTCGCATTGGGCCTGGACGCTTCTTGTTATTGCCTTTTTCACCTCCTCGCCACAGGTGAGCAGGATGTTCACTAGGTCAACATATGGCCTGAAGGTAAAGGAAACAGTGAAAGTCAATAAATACACAGAAGGGTTTATCTATCAGAAAACTGAGGAAATGGCCTCCCTGCCTTCCCCTCCCCTCGCCCTCAATACTGATCAGTTCATCTCCCGCCACCTGCTTACTTGGCAGCCAGGGGGGCACAAATCTCTTCCCTTGTGGGCTAGTTCTGCACCATATGTTTATTGTGCAGTGAACTGTGTTCTAACTGCCCATCTCACAGCAAGAAATGTACTCAATAGCATTCTGTGGAGCCAAACCTCACTCCAGTGCTGAGTCTGCCTTAGTTGTTCCTGCAGTGGAGGTGCTCTGGAGATGCTCTTACTTCCACCAGAGAAGGACGAGAGGTCTACAGCCTTTCAAGGTCAGGTTGGATGGGGCTCTGAGCACTGATGGAGCTGTAGGTGTCCCTGTTCATTAGTGGCCTTTAAAGATTCTACACACTTGGCAAAAGTGCTGTCAAATGGAAGAACTGCTATTTCCCACCATCTCTGGTTATCTCTTTCTATGCTCCTTTGTCGCTGTTAGCAAGGAGACACAACAAGGGAAGCCAGCCCTGATACACCAGCTTGCTGTGTGCCTGTGAATGCCCCAACGCAGAGCACACCCTGCCCATCACTCTGCAGCAGGCAGGCATTCCCTCCTTTGAGGAGAGCAGCAGACATTCAGGCAGAGGTTCTCTGGCTCTTCTCACCATCTTCAGACTTCCTGAGGCAGCAGGATCCCATCTGCACTCACGATCCCTTTATCAGTAAGGCACATGGAAACCCACTCTGGTGGCACCGAATGTTTTCTTCATTTCCTTACAGAGTTAAGCACCGCTTTCAGTGTGTCCCTTGTCCCAGCCAAACAAGGACTCCAAACAAGCCAAGGCCAAATCCCCGTTGCGCTCCCACCCATGGCCACGCACAACGCGCCCTCTGAGCACAGGCGGCTCGTTTCCTCTGCCAGGGGTCACAGAGTGCAGCAATTTTAAAATAGTTGCGGTCGCAGGTTTTGTGGGTCAATATTGATGTTGTCTATTGACACAACCACTCAGCTGTTTGCGGGCAACGCAAGCCGGCCCTAAGGACGTGCCTCAGCCCTGTTGGAAGGAACCATCCCAACAGCAGATCAAGAGTTGCCTGGGCTCAGCGGTACAGGTGGCTGTGGTGGCACGCATGGGATGCTGGTAGGGCACCTTCCACCAGCCCTGTGACTGTGACAAGCCCTGTATGATCACCTCTCCCCAGGAAATGAGTCAGGGGAGATGAGAAAAACCAACAGATTATGATCAGCGTCAGACACTACCCTGATTTTACTCTGCCCAACTGCTTAAGCTCATTGTGAATGACTAATCTTGGAAAGCCCTCCATTCCCCTATCTCAAAATATTTCCCATGTTTGGATTGTTTCTGTCATGAAAAAAAAAGAAAAAAAGAAAAAAAGAAAGCTATTTGGAATGCAACAGCAAAAAGTCTGCCAGGGCCTGTCACCACTTCCACCATAGCAAATGGGTCTGACCCACATCCCCACAGCAGCTGACTCTTCAGGAAGAGACTCCTCTGCCCAAATGTGCATCATGAGAGCCAGAATTAAACAAGTCTGGCTTCTGAGCTCTTCAGTTTTGTCTTAAACATAAAATAGAAGATGCAAGAGAATTGAGCATATGAAGGGGAAAAAAAAAAAAAAGAAAAAAATGTTAAAATTGGGCATAACCTTTGCACAAGATCTCTGGGAGAAAAAGGCTGCTGGTATGACTAAAAAGTGGCTCGGCTGCCAAATATTTCAGGTATTCAAAGCCTGCCAGAGCCCTGCGGATTAATACTAGCCCATTTCTCCTTCACTGTTTTACTTTCTGCATTTCAGCTGGCCTGACCATAGTACCTGAACTGAGCACAAGGCTGCAAGTCAGCAGACATGATTTTATTTCCAGCCCCGCCACACTTGCCTATTGATCTTGAACAAGTTACTTAGGTCAAGAATTTCAGCAATGGCCTCTAAATTTAAGGGAGGGGAGGAGGCGGGCTGGCTTCTATTTGGGGAGCCCCACGTAGAAAAGCTGAGCTCAGACATTGTGAGATGCTGAAAATGAAGTGTAAGAGGCTCTAAACGAGATGATGCAAGTTACAGGTGCTCAACTGAACGATCCCTGTCTTCTCAAACTGAGAACCCCCAGTTCAACTCCCTAGGAATAAGCAGCTGCCTTTGGCCATTCCTGCTTTAGCCTGCTTGTAAAGTAAGAGTACCTCAGCTCCTCTTTCTACAGCATTTGGCCCTCATGTTTCTCATCTGTAAGTGATGGGAGGGGTAATGGGTACCAATCACCCAGCTTACAGCCACCCAGTGCAGGCTCCTGGTGCTCACAGCACAGTGCTGGTGTGCAGGGTGCAGCAGAACCTCCCCATTCCAGCCTCAGGGACACCACAGAAAGGGCCTTGCATTCAAGCCACCATGTTCAGTCTGCACAAACCCAGCCAACAGTTCTGCAGTTGAGTAACCTGGCATCAAAGGGCCCCTCTTCCTCTCTGCAGCTGCACCTATGCAGACCACCAATGAAAATGCAAGCCTAGCAGTCAAAAAGCGTTGATTCTGTGAAAAATTAATGTCACAGTCACTGGGATTTGGGGTTTCTGTGCTGGGGATAGAAAGGCATATGGTTGCAGGAGGTAGATGTGCTGGGGTCAGCCACTGCCAGACTGCAGCTCTGCCTCCCTGCTTGGGAGTGAGATGTTCTCCTGCAAGGAAAACGGGCTCTGCATTTCGCATCTGTGCACGAAGAGTTGGTAAAAACAGCTCGTGCCTGGCTTGTTGCTGCCATGGAGCAGCTTTGATCACTTTCAGCCAGGCTTTGTGCTGCCAGTGCTTGGAGGCAGCCACGTTCCCTATGAGAGCCACTCAACATCTGGCTTGTGCCTTCACTTTGCACACCTCTGTGTTTTATTAAAAGGTATCTGGGGTTAATAAGGGATCAGATGCATGGGAGATTACCTGGGGGACTGCAGCTCCTTCCAGGACAATTAAATGGGAGACATTTAGAAATATGTATTTACAGAAGAAATGATCCTGCTGACAACTCTGCCCAGATCTCCTTCCCCCTTCTGCTCTACCTGTCATGTAAGCAAGCAAGTCTTCCCCGGCCTGTGCAAAGAAAGCATTCCCTTGGTGCTGCACATGGGAAAACGAGGCCAGAAGGTGGTACAACAGCTTTTGGGCAGATGCACGGCCCCTTGGCACCACCGTGCTCCTGGAAGGAGCTCCCACGCCTCCGACTGCGCTGCGCAGCGGCACTTACTCATGCTGCAGCAGGTCTTTGAAGTGAATCATCTCCACAATGACCTGGACGTTCTCCTTGGCAGCGGAGCAGAGGTCATGCTTCAGGTAGCACTCCCGCTGTAACTGGAACACCATCTCTTTAATGGCTGGGCACTTACGGCTGATGCAGCTGAATTTATGCCTCAAGGCATGAGCCTTACACTTCAGAGCATCTTTAATGAAGGATTTTCCCTGAGAAGAAAAGAAATGGAGGAGGTTGGTGTTTCTGCCCATTAAGAGCGGCAGATGATTTATGCCCAGCTAGCTGCTCTGCAGGACAATGTCAGGGGTTATTACACTGCTGGGGATATCACTCAGTGGCTGCATTTTCCCTCTTCTCTTTGTTTCCTTGCCCTTAGAGATCACACTGAGTAACCCTGCCTTGCTCTTCCAGAGGAGCTGAACCCACTGGGCTTCCTCACAGGCGTTATGAGGTTGCTCACAGTTCACTCGTTCAACTGCTTAGGGGGAATCAAAACCATCCCTGCCTTTCCTCTGTGCTGCTGACACCGCACCACGTGTGTCACAGCCTGGCAGCTCCGCTCACTGCCTCCACTCTGCTGAGCAGTAGATGTGTGGAAGCCTCCCGCATCTCTTAATTGGAATCTTTTACACAAATGTGCCTGGAAGACCAGATTCTCACTGCCCTTTATCCAAAGGGTACGCCAGCATGGTTCCACTCATACAAACGTAAGATTCACCCTGATCTGTGAGCAGGTTTCGTCTCCAAGTTGTTTCAACCCAGAAATGTATCTTGCTGATCAAAGAACTACTCTGGTTATCACTCCCTTCTGCTCCCCCTGCCCCAAATGCCCTTCCCTTCAGGGCAAAACATGCACAGTACAGAGGGAAAACGAGGATTAGAGAAAATCGGTATGCAAACCCAACCTGGCATCATTTCTTGTGTTTCAGAAAGCAGAGAACGGTTAGTGCTAGCCCTGCTCTTCAGTGCACTCTGAACTCGGAGGCTTTTAGATACCCACATGCTTTAGGAACAAAAGCCCCTGCAAAGCAGTTAGGCAGACCCTCTGCACACCCAGCAGCCTAAGCTCCTGTATGCCAGGCTCTCAGCAGTGCTGTGGAGCTGCTGCTCTGCTGTAGCTGTGTGCTCAGGCCAGATGCTGCTGGCCCGCCATCATGCTCTCTCCCCTCCACACTGAAATGGGAGAGGAGGTTTACAAGACATAATAACAGGATGTCTCAATGATGCATAAACGGTCTGGGGAGAAAATGAAGGAGACGAACTTAATACCGCATACCATCCGAGTAATGTATTTTAATGCCAGTGCTTGAACTGAAGGCTGATTTGAATGCGGCAGCTTTAGGAGGCTGCCTGTACTGGTTGTGTGCAAGTCTGGAGAACCGTGCTTTAATAACCGCACGTTGGGAAATGCTTTCTGATACATCTAAATGAGCTTGGGAGCCCAAGCTGCACTGCAGAACCATCTTTAAACAAAGATGACGTAGCAGCTTAAGCCGCTTAATGCTGCTGAAAACCATGCTCATCTATGTTGCTGTTCTGATTTAGTTATCCCGAGAACAGCAGGGAAACATCCTCCCACGGAGCTGAGCAAGGGACATCCTGGCTGCTGGGACACTGCTCTTGGGTTTTGATTCTGGACCCTTCAACAGAAAAAGAAATCCTACTGAGGCTGGTCATGGGCAAAAGCAGGTTGCTCCTTAACTTGTTCCTAAGATGTGCTGAAGAGCAAAAACACATGCAAAGTGTACGTGAGAACCAAGTGTGGGATATCTTGCTGCATTACCTGGGCATCGAATTTTCCAGCGTTGTGCAGGAAAGTCATGCAGATCTCATGTAAGCCTCGGATCTCACAAGAATTGTTCTCAAAGCACTCAAACACTCCACATCCCACATCGCCGGCATTAACCAGGCAGTGCTGGATCTCAGCTAAAATGAGCATTGATTACAGTTAGCTTGAAGAACTGTTCTGAAGAGCTGCTGGTGGGTAGAGGGGAGGGAGAGAGAGATTTTGCTAACATCATCAGTTTGGAAGAAAAAGCACACGTGACAATGGTTATTGTACCCACAGCATGCCCACTTTCTGCAGAAATTAGGCCAAAACTCTGGTGCATTATGTTATGAAAGTGATATCTAAGAAACAAGTGCCAAATCCACTACACTTACGTCAGGCTACTTCACGTGAGAACTAACGCTCTGCATTCCTCAGGAGCAAAGGACAGGCAGGATTCTTGCTGTCTGACTCTACAGAGCCCCCATCAAATTTCAGCACCAAAATGAGAGGACACTGAGAAGCTGCTCCCTGCCCAATGGGCTGCTGCTGGCACTGGGAGGTGGTTCCTGTGCTACAGCACAGCCTTCTCACCGGCTGCTGGGTGTCCCCTGGGCTGATGTCTATGAAGTTAATGGCAAAACTCCCACTGATAAACAAAGTCCTTTGCACTGAGTGTTGCATAAAGCTGAGACTATGTCCTCACCTAGGCAAAAATCAATTGAAAAGACATTTTTATATGTGTATTTATAACATATAAAGTAGATCTACTGGACCGAGCAGTTACGTACGTGTTTATTCTGCCTTGTCAGTTGTTATGTAATAGCATTAAAAGAATGCTGGCTAACAGGGAAAAAAATAACTAAAATTCTGATTTAGCTTAAAAAAAAAAAAAGAAAAAAAGAAAAAAAATATGTTGGTAGCACTGCCAGAGGGAAGGGGGTTGCTGAAAAAGCCCAGGGATAAAGTTAAACAGGGGCAGCTTTTAGACTGGGACCGAGGATGCTAAGAATGTCTGCGCTCCGTGCCCTAGTGGTACCTTTAATTAAAGCTCGCTCTTGGGAGCCTGCCTAATCCCCTCCGAACCGCAGCGTGTTCCAGGCATCCCCTGTGCCGTGCGGTCCCTCTGCCGAGCGCTCGCTGCAACTTCCCGGCTCGGCGCAGCCTCCCGCACGCAGCGCGGATGCGAGTGCGGAGCCCGACGGGGTTCACTCGAACCCCCGCCTCGGAACCGGCTCACACTCCTCCTTCCCACCTGCCCCGGAGTGCTGCTCGTGGGCACCGGGGATGGCCAGGGCTCGGCTGCGGGCTTCACCTCGGCGTCGTGCGCCGCGGAGGGCCGCCCCGACAGCGCGCACCGGGGAAAAAAATGGAGCTCTTTGTGGAGCTGCGGAGCGCGGAGCCGGGCTTTTCTGGGGCCGGGAGCTCAGCTGTAGTGCTTGTGTTGGCATCCGGATGCAAACCCTCGGCGGATCACATGTCCTGGCTCCAGCGTGCTGAGAACTGCACAGTGCCGTGATTCACATGTGGCAGTCCCTAATGGGCATTCGTGCATTCCTGCTCGTGTGTGTTTAAACACGTCTTGCAGCACGGAGAGTGTTAAAAAAAAAAAAAAAAAAAAAAAAAAAAGGGGGGGGGGGGGGGGGGGGGGGGGGGGGGAAAGAAGAAGGGGAAGAAGGGGGGGGGGAAGGGAAGCTCTGGATCCCGCGCTCTGTGTGCACGGCTGGGAAGCGATCCAGCAGAGCGCACGCTCTTTCGAGGCAGATAATGCCCGGGGGAAGGAGAGACCCCCGCACACCCCCTCCTCCATCACCGCGCGGCTCTCGCGGAGGGCGGCACCGCACGGATCCTTCCCTCCGTCCCCGGGCCGGGAAACTTTCCGCTCGCCCCCGGCCACGCGTGCCGGGCAGCTCCGAGCTGTCAGAACCCACCGATCCTCCCGCCCGCCGCCCCCCACAGCCGTACCTGTGTTCTGCAGGGACAGCCGCCCCTTCTGCTGCGGGGTGCGCTCGGGCTGTCCCTCGGGCGGCCGCGTGGCCTCAGTGCCCGCCGCCGCCCGGGCGAGGAGCAGCAGCAGGGCCAGGGCCGGCAGCTCGCCGCGGAGCCCCGCGCACATGGTCGCGCTTTGCCCTCCTCCTCGCCGTCTCCTCGTCCTCCTCCTCCCCCGCGGGCTGCTGCTGCTGCTGCCGCCGCACCCGGGCCCAGCGCGCTGCTCGCCGCGGCCCCGCGTACCGCATGTGCCCGGCGCTGCTCGGCGCGGAGTGTCGGCGGCGGCGCCGGAGGGTGCCTCAAATATCCCCGCCGAGCCCCGGTGGCACTCGCATGAGGGAGCCGAGCAGGTGTCGCTCCGCGTCGCGGCCAATGGCAGCCGCCGCCCGTTCCGACCGCCCGCCGGGGGCCGGCCCTGCCCTGGCGGCAGGTTGCAGCCTCCCGCCTCCCCCGGTCCCCCCCCGCGCCGCTCCGAGCCGGGCTGGGCTGCGGGGGGTGACGGAGCGGGGCGCTGGGGCTGGGGGCGGGCGGGCCGCTTCCGCTGTCCTGCGGCACTCAGCTCGCGTTGCGTGACTCGGTTAAAAAAAATAAAACATCTCTTCGCCCCCCCCCCCCAGCCCCCCTCCCACTCCCCGCGCCTTGTCCAAAGCAGCTGTTGCACAGTTTCTTGGAAATCTTCCCCCCCCCTTTTCCTTTTCCTCCCCTCCTCCCCCTCCCCCCCCCCCTCCCCCCCCCCCCCCCCCCCCCCCTTATTTTTTTTTTTTAATTAATTTTTATTTTCCAAAGATTTTGGATCATGCGAGCTCTGCAGGGGACAAATGGGACAAAGCCATCACTTGGGGGGGATGTGGTAGGAGGCTGCACTCAAGCACTCTGCCTTTCATGTCCCCAGAAGTGCAAACTACAAGGAGGGGGCATCGCCCTCACCGCCCCCCCCCCAGCAACGTCCCCAGCTCTCGCTGCTCCTTTTGGTCTCGGTAGCTGAGGGGGGGGTGGTGTCGGAAGGGAAATGTACAGCAGGTGATGGGAAGTGCTGTGCTGGCACGGACAGGGCCGCCCGCTCCCCTCGCCCTGCTGTAATGCACATCAGATGTTTCATCAGCCCCCGGTGCTGCACGGGGCGCACTGGGCCGGGGGTCCCGCTGCGGGTGGGGGGGAGGAGGAGGGGGGGGGACACAGCCAGGAATGTCTCCAGCTGCTGCCGCTGCCTTCCCCACAGCTGTCAGAATGCACTTGAGGAAATCCACTCACACCTCCCCGAGCAGGGGTCTCCTCGGTGGGACGTGACGCCGCGCTGCAGGACCATGGCTCCACTGCAGCACAGGCGCTCCGTCTTCCAGCTTTCTCCCTGCTGCCCCCAACACCCTCAGCTCCGCTCGCCTGGGTCTTCCCTCCCGTCCCAGACTGGAGCTTTGCTCGCTGGCTCTGAGCTATGCAGGTTTTGCCTATTGTTTGGTAGGGTTTGACTGCTGAACATCATTTTAAGACCCAAATCCTTAAGCTGTGCCAAGCTTGTGTGGAAATTCCCTGTTATCAATGCGCTGCCGCCTCAAAAACTGCAGCGTGCAGCTTCCCCCTGAGCTCACTGTGCTGTGTGGATGGCTGCAAAGCCCCCGTGCCCTTTTGACAATGGAAAAGAGGACTTCTTGTGCATGTTTGTTTGTTTGCTTCATTTTTACCTCGCCCTGGTGTCCGCTGGCCCTCCTTCTGCCCTTGTCTTCCTGCTATTTGTTCTGCTGAAGAATTTTGCTGTTTAACTGCCTTTGCTGGGCTTAACCACCTGCCCTTAGCAGTTCTCATCTCCAGCGCTGGAAGACCAGTGGCTGAGTTAGCTCAGAGCAGCTCAGATGGAGACAGACAGGAAAGCTTAAGGTGCAGCAGGAAAGGCAACAGCCGATGTTTCCAACCAGCAAGTTGTATTGTATATTCAGGAAACATTTTTGTAATGATTTTTATTTCCTTGCCTCACAAATGGTACTTCCTTCTGAATTCTCCACTGCTTCAGGTCAGATGCTCTCCTGCAGCCCTCCTTCACAGACCCCTCTGCCCCTCGTTAAAGTTACAATTTTTGGATGGGTTTTGCCCCTTTTGACTCAAAGGAATTCCACACCTCTTCCATCCCAGATCCCACTCCCTCCCTCTGAGCTCCTCCATGCTCACAGCATCCTTTGAACCACACGGAGTCCATCCTCTCCTTCAGCCCACATTGCATCCATTGCTCCCTCCAAGGTTATTTTCACGTTTCTCCTCCTTTCCAAACCTGTGCCTCTCACAGCACCCCCTCGTGTCGCTGTTTGGTGGAGAAAGCTGACAGCGAGCAGAACGCTCCTCACTGCCTTCTGCTCTGCAGTGCTGTGGCCAGCGATGGGATTTTCTCCCTTTTCTCACCCTCCTCAGGGCGTTCTGGGATCATAGGATCCATTCCCTTCCCGAGCAAGGCAGGGTGCAGTGAGCGCATCGTAAAACCCAGAGCTGTCAGAAAAAATGCTCACGACACACAGTTCATGCTCTAGCAATTTTGGCATCTTCTGGAGAACAGCGTTACTCGTTCTCTGGCTGCCAGCATGAGTGCCAGGTGATTTTATAGAGCACTTATCAATTCCAGCTATTTCAGGGCTGGTTTCCAGCCGCCTTGGGATGCCTCCGAGCTGCGGATGTGCTCAGGCAGCAGGGAGCTCACGTCTGGCTGTGGGATGGGGTCTGGCTCTGATGCATTGGGTGCTGTGTGAGGAGGGACCTCAGAGGGGCTTGCGGCTCATTCCAGCAGCCTGTTGGCTTCGGGAAGTGCACTTTTGAGCTGCTTTTGACAAATGCATATAGGTGCTACTTTATAACAGCGTTTCGTGCTTTGATCAAAACATGATCAAGCATGAGCGTTTTGCAACTGCCTTTAAATGGGAAGCATTTAATTGTTTGGGGTTTGTAAGGAGAAGAGGTGCTTTCATGATTATTATCAGGGCTGTGTCCCTGCTAGGCCTTCTCATGCTGGTGAAGGCTGAAAATTGCTGTGCAAGAGGCACATGGGGAGAAGCCGGCGACTTGAAAAGGGCAGAGGATGCTGTGGGGAAGGTGTGCCGAGGTCTGGGTTCTGGGAGTTTATCGGTGACTAAAAGCATTTCACAGCAGAGGTACAATAAGCCGTGCCGCGCAGCCCAAGCAGCGCAAAGTATTTCATCAGACTTGAGAAAAGAAGCAAGACGGGGGAATTTAGTGTTGCCTCTTCTCCTGGGTAATTTCCCCACCTCGGGGCTTAGTGCAAGGTGCTGACTCGCAAATGACACATCATTACGAACCAGCCCAGAGCTGCAGAGCATCGCTGGGAAAGTGGTCGGAGAGCGGAGGAGCTGCCTCTTGGACCTCGTTCCTCCCAGTGTGGGACCTGTGCTGGGAAGGTTGGTTTAATTCCCACGAGTTGGTTCTTGGATGGTGCGAATAAAGCTGCTGACGGTGACTGAAATGGGATTTGACACTGGAGAACCTGTTAGCCTCAGTATATGTGGGCTTGGTGGGAAGCTTCAAAGGGCTGTATTTTAAGCCGCTTTTCCTCCATTTATCATCGATTCAGTATTTTTGAATCTCTGTCACTGTAGTTTTTACAATGAATGAGCAGAAGTTGACAGTGAAGCCACAGAAGATGAAATACAAGAAGAGTCAAGAGCTAATTATGTCACAGATGACACTGACTTGTTTTCCCGATTATGTAAAAACCAAGCATTTGAGAAATGGTCCCAACGAATTACGCACCAGGTTTCAAGATGGTTTGGCTTCTCTGATAAAATATGGACTATCTGAAAGATTTATAAGGGTTAGAAATCCTGCCGAACGTTTTAGTATTTAGAGCAGCAGGAAACCACTCTGCGATATTTTTAAAGCAGGTATTTACTCAAGTAATTGGTTACTTTTTATGTGGAATGAGAAAACCTGGTGTAGCTATATTGGACTTGACATAAAAGAGAGGTATGTAATTTGTGAGCAAAACAGGGTGGAATGTACACATTGTACCTGGGGAGGTATTTCGAGAAAGACAACTCCTTGAGACAAAAAGCCAAAACAACAGACGAGCCGGGTTGCATGCCAGCATTGTTTATTCCTTGGTTAATCAGCTGTGTAATGAGTGTCCAGAAACAGCCCCTGCTGCCCAGGTAGGTTAAGTTTCAAACTCTGCAAGCTTTGTGGACTTCGTAAAATGGATTACATGGAAGTTGGACGAGAAACACATGTTTCTGAGAACATTTTGGTTCAAATAATAATAATAATAATAATAAAAAAGCAGCAATGTTGGTGCCAACAATTTACTACAGAATATATGAACCAGATGCCGTTAAACTATAATTCCAAGCAATTTGCCAGAATTATGTATTGATTTTATTCCTGCAGTCAAACTGAAGATCCGTGTGTTTTTTATTACTTGTGGATATAAACAAAAATGTGGTGCGATTACAACTAATATATGGCAGATAATGCCAAGCAGACGTGATTCCTGTGACTACTGCACTAAAGAAAAATGGAAGCTCTGTTGATAGTTATGTGCAAAGGGCTCGGCAGAATGTGGCTATTAAAATTGAGGCATATCGGGCTGCAGTCTGCTTAGTCACCAGATAAGAGCTTTGGCCAAACGCATCTGTTTCTCCCTGTTTCTCACAGTAGTACATTTTTTATTTTTTTTTTCCTTAAAAGAATGGGAAAGAGATCTGTAAGACATGCTGAATTACTTACATTCTTCACTACTATAATACAGGGAAGGGACAAATTCTCTGCTTCTTGCGGGCAATCTCTGACTTGCCGGTTCTTACCCAGATGAGCTGCTTTGTGATGCTTAAAAAGACAGACATTGACGTCAAGCCTGCCATCTTGAAAGGACAGAATGAGTTTTAAGGAGGAGTTTTTATGCCATTACATGTCATTCAGGTTATGAAGAGCTCTGGCTGGCACTCCTACAAGCTGAAACAGTCTTTACCTACTGTCAAGAGGCTCTCAGAAAACCTCAAATAATTTCCTTCAGTGAAGTGGCTGCCTCAGTCATCTGTGGCTTGACGCAGAGAAGTGCTGAACATCCTGTAACACCCATGTCCCCAGGTTGGCCTTCAAGGCAGCCACGAGGAAAACACGCTGGAAACTCAAGGAAAGAGATTTGAGAAGGAACTTGGATTCAGAGTTGTTTGGTGAAGTCACCCAAGCCAAATTCCCCCCAGCACGCTATAAAAGAAAGAGTAATCTGCAGAAGATTTGCGATTGAGTCTTTGGTTTCATCCAGGCAACTGGCTGCTGGGATGCAGCATCCCGGCTCTTCTGCAGAAATTGTGTCGATTTTGAGAAAAACTATATATATATATTTAGTGTAGAGCAAAAGCTGTTCTGTGGGTTCCCCATCACAAGACCACCTAATGTAGAAAGTGTCAAAGTGAACGTGCTTCAATGGGGGCAGGATTCAAACTCAGAGATCAGTGTCCACCTGCAGTGCATTATGGTTTTGCAGTTTGGAACCCGCCAAGTCCAGGAGCGGTAGCTGCAGGAGAAAGAACTGCCGCTGCACTGCTAACACCAAAGCCCGGTGCAAACAATTCAGCTAAGTGTCACAGCTGACACATCTATCAGACACACCCAAATTATGTGTGTTTATGATGCAGTTATATGAGGCAGAAGTTAAAGATGAGTGACATTTGCCAGTCCTTGGCGGCGCCTGGTTCTTCCTATGTGCAATGCCTCAGGCTTTCTCCACACATGCAAGACCCAACTTCATCAGAGTCTTGATGCTTCTCTTCCCCCTTTCTCTTCCCTCCACCTGCTTGTTCCTGGTAACACCCACAGCTAGAAGGAGCCACGAGTGATAGTAGCAGGAAGCAGTTGAACAGCACTGCATAGCTGCTATCAGAGTGGATACTGACCACATTGTTTTGCTCTGGAAGAAACTGTGTTGGTTTTCCTGTCCTTCCAGTTCATATTAACCCTACCAACTTGCAGCCAGGCCAAAAAAAATTATGCTATTGTCTGTCGTGTTAGGACTATCAGAAACTCGGGTCAGGTAACGGCACTGTAACTCCGTGGGGCTCGCCAAGAAGGAAGCATGCCAGTGTAATTATAGTGGTAATTATAGCACCGTAGTCACTGCCCACAAAGTACAACTCTGCAGAGTACAATGATTCCAGAATCAGAGTCTAAACAATCTAATGCTCTTCAATTTCCCTGCCTGCCAATCCTGGCTCTCGGTCTGATTGACCTCAGATTGAAAGCAAATCCGCCTCTCCCGTGAATGGCCGTACGGATGCCAGGAACACAAACTGAATGGATGCTTTGCCTGCCTCACTGAAGCTTTTTCCCCACTGACCAGCAGCTGATGCTGAAGCTAAGGGCCAGTTTTTGCTTTCATGCTGTACGTGACAAATTAAATGCATTTCTGCAGAGCGAGTGAGAGCATATGCAGCAGGCATACACCTCTACAGCTCCATCGTGGGCTGCCATTGGGTTTGCATAATGAAGTTTCTGCTCTCCTCTCAGCTTTGGGAGTTCTCAGCGCAGTTCAAACAAGAACCAACTTATTGCTTGATAGCCATTTCCCATGGCCCAACAACATGACCCTGGAAAGGTGGGACCTCTCATTTTACTCGCATGGGATCCAGGTAGATGCTGTGACGCACAGCAGTAAATTTTGAGATAATGTATATGATGGTCCCCTTGGGACCTACATGGCGTATGGATTTGTATTCTTCCCATGGAATAAGAACTACTGTGGATTGAAGTCCACATTAAAATAAATAAGCTGCTTGGGGAATAATTATTTGCCAAGCCTGGGTAGCTGAGACTGAGAACATTCCCCAAATCTTACCAGATCTGAGCAGGACTGGCAGAGAGCCCATAGTAAAACCAGGGCTCCCGCAGTGAGCAGCCATAGAGCTGAGGCTGTGCCTGTGGGTGTTGGAGAGACTTACTGGTATGGGAGCAGTCAACTTTCCAGGTCCCAAGGGAACAGATCCCATCCTTTTGGGATGGGGCCGGAGGACTGAAGCTAACGTCTATTTTCAAAGCAGCTTTGATTATTTGAGTTCTTACTGTACTTGATGAAGGATTAGATTTTGCTTTCTGTAGAAGCCTTTTATTTTGCTGTGCTGTGGTGGTGGGAGCTCTGTGCTGTTGTGCTCAAGGTGTGCTGTGCAGTGTATCCACAAGCACACATGCCTGTTTCCAGTGGGATCTGATGCCAGCAAAAACATTATTTAAAGAGATGGGTAATTACTTAAGACTTTGTCTAATGTTATAGAAGATCAATGGACTACTTGAACCAGTTTAGTATTCATACTCATACATGGTTCAGAGATAAATAAAAGGCTATAATTCTTTTGAGGGATTCCACTGACATAATAAACCACGAGAGCTCAGCTAGTCAGCAGAAAGCAAAGGCTGGATTATAGCTGGGCTTGTCAGCATGGGACCATACATGGCAGTATCTCATGTCTGCAAAGAAAGTATTTCAAAAGGTTTTTTCTTCATATTCTAAATTACTTTAAATCCATACATTAAAGTCTTGCTGGATGTATTTTCTATAAGAGAACCCTAAGAGATAATCCTTGCTTTCTTCTCTACTCTCATGCAATCAGGTTTTATTCTGGAAATGTGTTCATGAACAGAATTCAGTTCTTTCACAGGCTGAACCATAATGTACCACTACAGCTGCAGGTCTGGCCAATGTGTGGGTGTCCCTGGGTAGCTCCTCTCCCACCCAAGAGTTTTGCCTGCCTGTGGGTGCAGACTGGAACCTAGCATTATTTGAATGCACTCTGTACATGTACTGGGTAGATTCTGTGTCTGTTTCAGCTACACCTGTTTTCATAGCCGGTAGAGGGTCCCATGTGCCAAATGTGCTTTGCCTTTGGGTTGATGTCATCTTGCATTTGTAAGTAGTTAGAGACCGTTTCAAGAGAAGAGACGTGTTTATATAAATATTTATATAATTTTTTGGGGATTGCCTCAGGAAACCAAGTCAACGACTGAGGAAATAAATAGGCATGGAAAAAATCATAAGGGTATTGTTTAAGAGCAGATTGTAATCAGATGATAATAACAAGCAGAATGAATAAATTTGAGAGACGGAATTGACATGACGGATACTAGCTTTAATACCATGTACTAAGCTTTCAGTACATCTTGTTTTAGGATTCATATTTCTTGAAAATCCACAGGAAATAAATTGGACTCTGGGTAAATGGCTCAGCCAGAGCTGACTGGAGGCTGGAATGTGCAGAACGAGACCACAAAAAGCATGTCCATGCTGTCTCCCAGCACTCCTCTTTTCTCTGCCTTTTAAAAACTCTTTGTTTAGTCAAGTTTGTGTTCTGATAATTCATGCACATTGGATGAGGTAAATGCTGTCTCTTCTCTTACGTCTTCTCTCACCAGCAGCTTTATTGGGAACCCTGCAAGCATCTGCCAAGCCCCATCATGTGTTTGTGTAACAGCCTGAGCTGGAAGGTGGGCTCAGTTCTCCCGAGCCTGCTGTGACACGAGGAGTTTTGTCCCAACTGGAAAACTGCCTTCAATATGGCACTGCTGTGCAGCAGACCCTCTCCGGAGGGGCAGAAGACACAGCTCCTGGTGACGTGGCTGGTGACACAGCTCCTTGTCAACTTGTCTCACCTTGGGTTGGGGGACTTGATGGAGAACGGGCACAGCAGCGTTAACTCTGACTGCCTGTAGCTGCCAGAATCTTTTTGGGAAACTGTTTGCAGGGCACAGTTTAGAACAGACTCGAGGCTGGTATAAATTGCTCTGAGGTCAGCCTCAGCTTGCATGGCACGAGGAGCAGATTGCCAGAAGGTTTTTCAATAATAACAAAAACCATCCTAACTAGTGACACAGTAATACTCATTTAGATGATTTATGGGAACACTGTACGTAATGATTCCAGCGTATACAAGCAGGACTGAACTTCTTTATAGCCTCCTGAATAGAGGCAGCCATGTAATGCACACAGGAGCTTAGTACTTGTAGGAACATCCAGCACTGCCTGTGGCTGGAAGAGCTGTTTACATCCATCATTTCAGCTGGCCCCATTAGGATTTCTTGAAAACAGTGAGGAGATTTCACTGATCTTGAAACTAGGAGACCAAGTAGTCTGCAGTCTACATTGTGCTTCCATGTTCATCTGCACACTTGAGTAGGGTAGTCAGGCACGGGGAGGGATGTTGTTTGTATTTGGTTTGATTATCAGTGAGTATAGAGTTCGTATTGTCTTGGCTGGGCCCTTCATTGTGGGCAGACTGTCTGACTGCAGTGGGTTGTGTCCTGAGATCATACCAGCAATTCTTCATCCACAGCCAGTCTCCCACTAGAGAGCTGTTGGAACACACTGGGGTATTTCCAAATTCTTTTCTGCATCTGTCTGGGAGGGTTACGGAGTTCCCTCAGCATTTGCCTTTCTTTCAATGAACGTGTGTGGCAGTCTTGATGTACTAAATGGGCCAAAATCTTTGTTTTTGCATTCACAAAAATAGGCTGTCCAGTTCCTTCACTGCTGGGTAAGGTTTGTTAGGTACAGAAGCCACAGTGTACCCACACCAGAGTGCTCCTTACATAGTGCAATTCAGGGCACCCTCAGAGATGAATGGGTATACATGTCTATATATACTGTGTGTGTATACATTCCTCACCGTGTGCCTGGAAAGCAGCGTTCAGGACAGATGTCCTCAGCTGGCTAAAGAGCAGCAAGAATAGATTCTGACTGGCCTTGTGACGGTGTTATGCAAGAACAGGGAACCTGACTGTGTTTTGTGCATCAATAGACCTAACAAAAGAAACTCCAGAGGCCCAATGAAGCACAGAAAAGGAAAAAAAAAACACAGATACGCTCTTCTGAATAGACCGTCAGGGACTCACCAGCAACCATAGCCTCCTGTTTAGTAGTTGAATGTTGATTTTACTCTCAAAAACTGAACAATTGAACAAATCCCTTGAGTTGTTCAAGCACTGCTCCCTGAGAACCTCAACTTGTTCACATACTCACTGTCTTCAGGGTGTTTTGGGGGAGATGACATGGATCAGCGACTTGAGATCTGCTTGGTTTTGGTGTTCTTTTAGGTAACCAATCGTCCAATTACATTGAGTATTCTTTTTTTTCCCGGTCAAAATCTCAATTAATTAGCTAATCATCTGACATAACAGATCTGTGTCACTTCAGTGAAGTTTTAAGTAAATATGTATGATTTCCCTCAGCCTACTAGCAGCTGCATCACCTTAGTGTGCCAAAGTATGTCTCCTGAAATAACCAGATGATTAAACGTCCCACCCGGGGGATACAGTTTCTCTCAAATTGGTGTCTGCTCCCTGCAAATTTACACTTTATCTCACTGAAACGATTTGGATTCCCTTAGTCTCCTACCAAATGTTCCTCTGTGTTTTAAGGAAATAAGTAACAATCTAAGTGAAAATACTTGCACTTCTCAAGTTTTGGGTTAGGTCATGTAACATCCTCTGACATCACTCTTGAATGCTTATGGGTTTGAATGACATGCAACAGATTAGGGCACCATTCATTGTTTCACTGCTGATGGTATTACAGGCACTATATCTCAACTCCAACGTATTCCACTCTTGCTGTTCTGTCCTGCTTGTTTGCTGCATGGAGACAATAGCAGATTTATCTGTAAATGAAGGTCTCAATAGCTGATGCATTGGCTAGGTCTCCCTAACCTTCCTTACTGCTGCAGCTGGGTCTGCTGAGGGAAATTTAGGTGGTTGCCTCTGGCTGTACTCCAGGACATGGCTTTGTTTCTCTTTCATTCCCATCTGACAAGTGTTTTGATGACAGAGCTCTTGGAGAACTCTCAGTTTGAAGTGAGGTTTGGTGTTGTGTGAAGGGTAGGTCCTGGGTCTTTGTTCCTGCAAAATGGGCTGATGGTCCTTCTCCTCCCATTCTTTCTCCCTTGCTGTCACGTCTGCCAGCCTTTGGTTCACTGAGCTACTTCATGGCCAGCCTGTCCCCTTGTGACACCAGGTACACTGAACTCTGTCCTGGTGATGTGTTTTCACCAGCCACTCATTTTATCCTCCTGCAGAACGTGCTCTTTGGGCCAGCAAAGACTGCTCCAGCTCTGGGAGCTGATTCCCACCAGCCAGTCAAAACAGTGTCAGTGCAGGAAGAATCTGCTGGGACATTGCTGTGTCACGGAGTGGCTTCACCACCATTTTTCTCACTCTGCATGGAGAACAGCTCATCTCTGTTCAACCAACTGTTGCCTCCCAGATCCAGCACTCGATTTATTTCCACCCACTGGAGATGTATGAAAAATGGCCATGGGAAAACGTGTTGGCACAGTTAACAGACGGATGAGCTTGCTCCAGAACAGCACCTCACTCAGTTATCTCACTTAGAGTTCACGGTGGTAAAATAACAGCTGGAGTGGAGGTCTCTCAAGACCCAACAGCACCAGAGATAACGGTCGCTTTCTTAAAAGTCCATTCATTTTGTAAAGGTGGGTTTCACTAAAGAACTGGGTTTCTCTTGCAATCCGATGTAGCTGACAGTTAGCTCTGGTTGCTGCGTACTGCAGCACCGCATGTTTTCTGGGACTCAGAACTGGTCCTGATCAGCAACGTGGCTTTCAAGCTGCCAGCATCATACCTTCAGTGGTGGTGGTGTGGCCAGGATTTTATGTGGGCTGCTGATGGTGACACTGCTGTTTCAGCAACTTCTGTTTTTCCCTATGTGGTTTCCCTACACTTAGGCAATGCTGTCACTGGTGACCTTTGCCTCTGTTCTTCTTAAAAATGTCATCTGGCCTCAAATCCTCGTGGGAAACAGACGGTCTCCTCTGAGCCACAGGACACCCACCACAAGCTCTCACTTGGGCCACCTCCAGTTTTCAGCCAGATCAGTAGCAACCCTTTTCTGAAAGGCTTTATTCTATAGAGATGATAGGAATGGAAATTACATACAGATGGGAATTAACAGCTGGTGTTTTAAAAAGATCCCTATTTCTGCTTTCCTGGGGAATCCTGTCTCCTCTAGGTTCATTCAAGACCTTTTTTATCATTGGCAATAGGTTTGGAAGTTCCTTCATTCAGTTGTTTGTGACCTGACTTTTCACTGAAGCTTTTACTTGTAAGAAAAGCATCTTACCATGTCATGAGTTTTGCATTTAACTCAGTACCAGCTGCTTCCCAAACCCACCGCCTGACTGAAGTGCTCCATCAGGCCCTACCAAAGCAGTTTCCTCACTGTGCATCATGTGCCAGGTCCATCTCATGCCACTTTCTAGCATTTCTGGAAGTTTTAATCAAAGCTATCTGCAAAACTGGAGTCTGTGCAGGGGACAACAACAGCAACAGAAAGAGTTACTAACAGCTATTGCTACAGCGCTTTGGTTTAAGGACCTAAAATCCTCCATATATACCACAGCGACTTCTCAGCAGCCTCCAGTCTGCACGGAGGAGCAGTCTCAGCTCTGATGTGCTTTTGTACCTCCCTGTCCATCTGCACCCTTGTGCATCCCCTCACTGCAGAGGATCTCCTATCCAGCTGGAAGGCCCTACCAGCCGTGCTGACACTTGCTGGTAAGCTTGCCTGCAGATATTTCACAATTCCAGCAGACAGGACTTTACTCTCAACCCCTGCTTAAAGTGCAGGCTGAAATCCTGAACTTGGCCCTTTCAGAAGAGTAATTTCTTTCCTCTACAGGTGCACTGCAAGGAATGCTCCCCATTTCTCCAAGTAAACCAGGCAGCTTGCTGTGAGTTTCAGCTAAAACATACATTGATTGTGTTCTCTGCAGGGAAATAAGAATAAAAGAATATAAATGTCCTTCACAAAACATTTTCACCTTCTTGGAAGAGCTTGTTTTTGCTCTGATTTAAGTGTTGGTGTTAAGGTTATGATGCTGGGCAAAGTCTGAGGATGGGTGCTGGTGTTACGTGGCTGATCCTAATGGACCAGCTGATCCTCATCACCAGCTAAGCAGCCGTTGCTTCCTTATCATCTTTTCCAACCACGTTCCTTTGAAGACACTGTCTGAGACAGGAGATGGGTAACCTTCAGGGAAACTTGAGCTGTTGCATGCATGGGCTGTGTTCTCAGGGCAACTTCAAGTGTTGTTGGAGTACTGCACTGCGTAGAAAACCGAGATCTGTCAGAAACAGATGCAACACAGCAAGCATCATGCGAGGGAAATGTCCTGGAGAGGGCCGGAGTGTTCCTGCTTACTGCACCCACACCTGGGACAGTCCCCAGGGTTCTTTCAGACCTCACTGTCACCTGCACCCTGTCTGTTCTGTGGCTGCCTTGTCAGCCTTGAGATCGTATTTTTTTCTAGACTAACATGGAAAAACACAAATTTCTTTTTAATCTTGAAGTCCTGGTTTCACAAAAAAAGGAAATTATGTTGGATTTTGGCTCTTATTTGTGTCTCTGAGTGCAAATTTCCAATCTCCTGAATCATAGAATCATAGAATCATAGAATCACAGTATCATAGAATGGCTTGGGTTGAAAGGGACCTCAAGGATCATCACACTCTGACCCTTGTCCACTCTTTCATGTCAGTCTCCAGCCCAGCAGGGATCACTGCTATCACAATTAGTAATAAGTCTTTCTCTTTGTTTTTTACTTTTTTATTATTATTTTAAGCAGTGGTTTTGGATATTTTGGTGCATAATTTGCACAAGAATATTGCTGTTTTAAGCTTGATTTTTCAGTGGAGACAGGTTTTAATGATGTGTTAGTATTGTGATGGTAAAAGAACAGTATGTTTTCATCCATGATGTTCCTTCCCTGGGCAGATCAATCCCAATGAACTCTTACTCAGCAAATGATTGAGTCTTACCAAACATTTGCTCAGAAAATACATTCTGTGGTTAGGCATATGGCATGTTTGCTGATACAACCACACTTCAACAGTACATGCTGGGAGCAGGCCTGTGATTTATGATTGTGGGGTTGATTGCAAAACAAGGGTTGGTTGCTTCTTTATTTTAAAATGTATTGTGTATAGCGTAAGTGTAAAAATTAAAGCATGCCTTAAAAGTGGATGGAATTTAAGAAGAAAAGACAAAAATGATTTAGATTTCAGTTCTGTGAACCTCGACAATGTCCCTTTGAGTGCTTTGTGCCAAAAAAACAAATCCAAGTGTGTGTAAAAGAAGCGGGAGAAAGAATCAATCTTGCTCTGCCAAAGCCTCAAGTGGATGCAGACACTGATGTCAGAAGAGAACTGCTGTGATTGTCTTGTTTCCTACGTGATTGACAATATGTGTGACCAAATCCCTGTGCCCAGTACAGCTCAGTTGGAGTTTTTCCATTGGCTTCAATGTGAATTGGCTCAAATCTGATGTCTGTGTAATGTGTTAATGTGTTAACTGTGTCAAAAAACTTTGTGACACCATTGACTATTGTACAGTTGATGATCTATTGGTTGATAACTGTATCTGAATAGGACAAACGACCACAGGAATTTCCCTCAATGTCTGTTGCATTGTTATTAAAGACACAACTATCGTATCGCTCTGACAGTGCAATTTCAGTATAAAAACAGTAGATTTTCCAAGAAGTTAACTTTTGGGTTTCTACCTAATCACCATCCCAATGAAGTGCTGTTAGACTGTACTGAGAACAATTTGCTTTTGACTGGACGATAATTATTTTTAACCATCACATCATTTGGTGTTATTATTTTTGGTCAAGAATGAAAAACAAATCTCCAGTTTGTGTCCATGCAGTAGATATAAAAGTATCATAGCAGGAAGTATGGGAGGAAAGTCCTACGTGCCTTCCCTGGCATTCCTGTAATCAAGAGGCACCTAAGCACCTAAATTGTAGGTTTTAATATTTAACTGGTATTAAATTGTGAGTCTGTTCAGCATTAGCTTTTGTTCTTGGTACCTCTGTAGAAGAGTAGCCTCAGTCAGGTCTGTCTTATCACTCCAGCACATTATTAGGACAAACAGTCCCTGTATGTTCTAAAATGAAGCAATGCTTCAGCCTTCATCTGTGTTGATTGAGCCTGGAACCTGAGCTCTTTCCTTTCTCACTGCAAAGCAAAGCATGCTTTTTTTTTCTTTTTCTTTCTCTCTCTTTTCTTTTTTTCCCCCTGTTGTTGGTGATGAACTTTCACTGCTCACACATTTTGTTCTGTAAAGTCAGAGCTCTTTGTTTTCAGCATTTACAGCCTCTCAAACTCCTCGTAGTGACCATGGCTGAACCCTGAGGTCTTTTCTTAGGCTTGACTCTCCCTCTTGATCACACCGTGTTCCAGTTGATTTAAATGGCACTTTGAATTGAGGAAGAGGAGGAAACTCAGGATTTGGTGCAGTATGTTCTGTGAAAAGATAGTCACCCATAACCTATATTGCCTTGACTTGGCAGTATTGTTTCATTTTGCGTATCTGACAATCTCCCTTTCACTGCTTACGTAAGAAAATCGTTTGTACTGTCAACAGCTCTGTTTAATCTTTAATAATAAAATTAGTAACTAATACCAAGAGGTCCGAGTCCTGAGGCCCATTTTTGGGTAATGTTTCCATTGACGCCAATGATAGTTTTGGCAGGAGCAGCTCTGGGTAAGCCCCATATAGTGAACTCAGAATTTACTCCAACAAGTTTTTCAGTAGCCTCTGTTTCTGCTCTACAAAGAGCAAACAGGGCTATGGTGGCAGGGTGAGGAGCATTAGAGGAACCTTGTTGTTTTTTTCCATTTAATGCCTTTATTGGACAAGATGTCTGATGATACCAGGTTTTTCTAATTCCCATTTTTATAAGCTATCTAATGTGCAGAAACGCCAGTTCTGGGCATATGTTCCTGTCCCTGGAGTCTTGTTCAGACATTAGAGAAACATTTTCTAACTCAAAAGATAAACACTTCTGCTAGAGTTCAGGGACGGAAATTGTTTTCATCGCAGCAGGTGTTGCCTATTAGTTCTACTAGAGCTAAAACCCTAAGCTGGGCTTTAAGCGAGATGCATAATCAAGCTCTTACATCATTGTGAGATGTACCGTACTTGAACCTTTTGCTTGCTGAGACTGTATTTCCTCCAAGAAACATCCTGTTTTGCAATCCCCCAAATTCCCCATGTGCCATACAGCTTTAGGGATTTCATCACCTCCTGGGCACACAGGCTATGCTTTCTGCAAAAGACCCATAGGGAGGGAGAGAGAGAAATCCAGACAAGTCAGAGGTTTCCGTATTTCCTGGTGGGACCATGTGATCCCTGAAAGATAGCTTTATTTTTATTTCACACCCTTTTTCTTTGCTTCATGCTGTTTCCATTCTAGGCCTGAGTCTGCCAAGCAGGCTGCTGGAGACTGCTGGTTGCATCATGTTGAGGAGATTATGCTCTGCTCGCTCCTGCTCAGGTCCTATCTTTCTTTTAATGGCCTTTCTGCTCCATTTCTGTCCTTCACTTTGCTGTCGCTCCTGCAATAAACAAAATGTTCAGAGCAATAGAAGACATAGTTCTTTGTAGCTTCAGTTCTTTATCTCACGCTTTTGTCTGAGTTTACTGCTAGCGGCAGGGGATTTATTTACAAGCCCCAGCTTTGTATTTGTAGATAGAATATTTCTTCCTAGTACTTCTGATTTTGCGACTTGTCTGTAAGTCTTATTTCTTTTGGACCTAATTTTACTCACCTGAATTCACTGAGGTTGTTAGTCTGGGTTTATAAAAGTGAAGCAGTTCTAAGGGGTGCCTTGAGCAGCTCAACCTGGTCCCTTGTCCACAAACACTGTGCCTTGTGGTTCTGACTTGACTTGGCCTTATACTTGCCTGAGGAACCTGGTTGTTGCTGACCCTCTTTGTGGCCATCAGATCTGCTTAGCTCTTGCCCAGGCGTGGGGGGCTCTGATGGAGGTCACCCTTGGTCCTGCTGCTCTTGAAGAGCAGCCAGCTGTAGAATGGCTGTGGAAAGCAAGAGCTGGCTTTCACTCACTGGAAACACTTTCAAGACTGTCTCACCCTAAGCACTGCTCACATGTTATGCTTCGTGCAACTGACCTGGGTCACAGTTTGTAATCTGTTTACAGCTCTGTTGCCTTCTCATGGATTTTAGCCCAGCTGCAGCACTCATAGGTTATTCCATTATTTCTGCAGTCAATGATATTGGTCCATCTAACAGATAAACAAAAGGGGGTTGAATCTATTTTTTTTCCCCTTTATAGTAAAAGAAGTGCATGATGACAGCCACTGGTTCCCTGGATTAATCGGTGCTTAGTCACCTATGAAAGCGTAGTTAAAATGACAATAAACTCTTGGGGCCATGACCATGTTCTAGAGCCACCATCCCCCATGAATGGGTGTCTTACAAATAATGTGTGGAGTGTAGAAGGAAGCAAAAAGAAAAATCACATCTGGCCTGTACAAATGATATTTTGGTGATACAGCAAGTTGTGCTGTGTTGCAGGATAAGGTATGCATAGGAGAGATTCCCTGTCTTTGAGAATGGGGTTCTAAAGCAGCCCAGAGAAGCACTTTTTCCTCATCCCACTAGAGGGTGGGTGCAGTTTGGACAAAGCAAGGCTTTGGCTGGCTGAGCTCTGCCTGCTTGGCAAGGCTCACAATAGGAGTGTGAGCATCAGTTTATCACCTAACACGGGTGATGGGGCTGCCAGAGCTGGCAGTTGGTACTGCAGAGAATATTTAGCGCAGGAATGGATGCAAGTATTTTCCCTCAGTAGTTCAAGCTCTTCAATCAGAAGTGATTGCCGTATTAATTTGATATAAATTGAGTGAGGCAAATGCTTTGCAGTCACTCAAAACAAAAATGTCACTACATATTTTTTTCTTTTCCCCCTAAAGATTTAGAAGTTCACCATGTTGGTGTGCTATACCAACCTCACAGGCACAGCCAATAAGAGTAATTCTTTCAAAGAGACAGGAAAAACAGAAGAAAGAATAGGCTAGACTCTGTTGTCTTTTGATTTAATATGTAAGAAATCATTCTTTTTGTGACAAAAGTTGACATGCAGTAAAGCAGTCCCCTCATCGCAGTCTCCACTGGAAATGAAACAGTTCATGCAGAAAATAAATGGCTGTAGTTTAGAAAGAATGATTCATTGTACAGCAATCAGTATAATCTGAGATGACTTCCCTAAACTCTACTTCTGATAAGGGCCAAAAGATATTGTTTCAGTTATCTTTTTTTTTTTTTTTTTTTTTTTTGTAATCTGTTGATTTGTATTGTAGGAACTGAGAATACAATGCTGGCTCAGGGAAGAACTAAGTATTTTTTAGCTGACCTTTAAGCGTCTAGATTAATGTGGAATAAGGGTAGAAAAGAATAAAAGCTTATAAAAACTGGGGGAAGAGAATCCCTAAAGAGATCAATTTGACCACCGTTAATTTGGTAAGGGAAGGAAAAGGATTATTACTCTGTGATGTTGGGAATGGGCTGAGAAAGAATGCTATGAAATTTCTGCTGTAAGTGAAGGCATGAATGCTATGAAGATAAATGCCCCTTTTGACACAAAGTTGAACTCCCTTGTAGAGTTCCATCTTGCAGATTGTAGTGAGCAGTCAAAGATTTGTCTTCTAGAGACAGAGTGTTACAATTATATTAACTAAGCTAAAAATGAAAAGGAAGAGGAGAAGAAATGACAAGCCTTTGACTTTGACATATGATAGTCAGTTTCTATCATAAAGAAATAGAGCTGGTATAACAAAGTATAATACAACACAGTTGCACATAATAGTAGCATAGGTCTGTGCTAGGTCAAGGGAAGAATATTGCACAACTGACCCAGGTGCTTTGCAGGCTTTGTAAATCCATTTTTAATCATCTATTAAAGCATCAGTGTTGGCCTATGCTGGAGACAGAAGACAAGGGGAAGATGGATCACTGAGTCTATTCTGGCATAATAGTTCCTATGTTTTGTTCCATAGAAAGGGTTGTGATCAACAAAAGCACTGCCAACTTGGTTCACTTGCCAGTTTATGAGCAATAGGATTGTTTTGCTGGTTTATGCAGCCCTAGTTATTTCTACTGTTACTGAAATGTGACATTGGCTGACAGCTCTGTGGGATCTCACATATGGAGACTTCGCTCCACAGGGATGGGAGAAACTGGGCAAATTGCATTGGGTTTTCCACATATGGGGCCAATTCATGCCTGATGAACCCCCTGTGGAAGATGCTGGCACTACACCAGCCAAGAGGCTGTTTGTCATGATTAAAACCCTTGAATTTTTCCCCCTAATGGGGGACCATGCTGAGTTTCAGTGTGTATTGCTCTGCTGCTGCCCGTTTCTGTTGTTGCTAGATCTTCTGTAGTTGTTCCCTTTTGTTTAAAAGAAGAGTGGTGAACTAAGCTGGTGGTTGTATCTGCAGATGTGGTCTAGTTGGATTATAAACATTTTTGACACTCTTTGTCACCTTCAACATGTGATGTGAATGGGTGTGAGAATAGGCAATATGGATAAAGAAGAATTGAGTGATGGAAATGAGACCAGAGCGGTGGAAAGCAGAAGAGATAAAAATACCATGGGGATTTGTTCAAGGACAGTCCCAATCCATCCTGCATCCAAGTGGTATGGGAGATTATATTAGTACTGTAGCAGTGCTACATGTGTCCAGAGAAGATGGAGCCTTAAGAATATGATCAGGAATGGAGAGGAAAGAAACATGGTGGGATTTATGGAGCTGGGGAGGTTCTGGTTTGAAAGATCTATTGGGGGGGGGGAAATTTGAAATGCTAGACCTGTGTATTTTGTAGTGGAAATGCTACCTCAGGGCTTGAACCATTGACTGAGCAACTGGTGGGAAGGCAGAACCAACGCAGGGGGAGCTCAGGTGCATGCAATGTACCTGAGTGACTGAAAGGGGTGAATCCTGGCTCCACCCCTTCCAAAACCTCATTTAAGTGTTGGCAGTGGATGCAAGGATATCTTGCTGAAGCTTGGCTCGTGGAATATATTAGAAAAGGTGATGAGAGTACAGCCAGGAAGAAACAACTGTTGCACTTTTTTTTTTCCTTTAATCTCTTCATGGACATGCTTTAGAAAGTTAAGAAGTGAAGATGCTAGTGTGAGTGATCTAGTAAAGCCAACCTCAAGTCTTCTATACGTAGCTCTTCTTCTATATGTAGTCTTCCAAAGCAAGATATGGGACTCACTTCCACTGCTCATAGTGCCCTGTGAAGGAGGGGGCTGGAAGAGGAAAAGTAAAAACACGGGAAGAATGTATGAAGTCAGAAAAAAGTAGCAAGGCTGTTAGTCTTGAAGAGAACCAGAGAGTTTAGTTCTTGTCTAAATTAAGATGCTTCAGCTGAAAGGGTGAAGAATGACCTGGCAGGTGGAAAAAGATTAACGTTTCTCAAAGAGCTGGCAGTAATACAGGCTACCAGGAAGGGCAGAGGCAGCCAGACGAAGGCTGATGTGGACAATGGAAGGAGAGAATCACTCAAGATAGTGAGAGAACTGGAGGCACCTTCCTTTGCAGGAGGTGGGGGGCATGCCCAATCAACAGTGCCCATCCATAACTTCACTGTCTTTTTCAACACTTGCTCATTTTTTTTCATATACTGCAACTGTGGACAGTGGAAGTAACTCTTAAAAAAAGGACAAAGTAAGTGTGGTCCCTGAGCTGCTGCTGTGGTGCTAAGCATCTCCTTCTAGTGCTTGGTTTAAAGCAGATTCTTTCTCCAGTTTATTAGCTGGACAGAGGCAGTGTGAAGATAAGTTAAGCAGATCAGATAATCTATCCTCCAAGATGTTATGGCTTAAAAAAAACAAACAAAAAACAACACTGTTTCTTCATGCAGAAGTGCTTAAATTCTAGCAAATTGCAGTTTGTGGTAGTTGGTCTTGCCTGTATGCTTAAGAACTTGAGCCATGTGTAAGATCTGCTTTAAATCAAGTTGTTAACATGGTTATTGTGTATGAATGAGCACAGCAGGTCAGAGAAAACACAAGCATGTGAACCTTGAAATTCCAGAGCAAACACTGATTTCTGTATGTTTTCTGAAAACCAGCAGAACTTGAGCTTTGTATGTGAAAGCAAAGAAAGCACTGTCTAATATCAATTTCTGCTTTAGGGGAACTTTATTCTGCATATTTTAGGAGAGGGACTTCAACACCTAAGAGATTTTTCTCCATTCATATTTTCAGATGGTGTCTGGTGAGGTTTTAGTTTGGAATCAGAAGGATGTGAGCACGAGCTAGGGAGGTCATACAGGTGCTGTTACCATGTTTGTAGGCAGACCATGGGAAAAGAGCAGGAGATGAAGGGTGAGGATGAAAGGAACCAGGGTGCGTGGCTGTGAGTTGAAGCTAAAAGGCAAAAGGAATGTGCAAAGGTTAAAAAATGAAATAGATACATATGTTAAGACTGAAGCGGAAGTAAGATTCAGATGCAAAGGAACCTGGATGCAGTCAGAAATGGTCAGAATGCTGAGAATGGGAGGTCAAGATGATGGATATGGAGTTTTGCTAATGCTGAATGCTTAAAAAAAAAAAAAAGTGCTGTCTCCTTTGTTTTGTTACAATCTGAAGTCTTGGATCTCACTTCCCCCTCCTCCCACTGAACACAGCCTTTCCTGGGTGCACTGTTCTGGCTGGAGTCCCTGGGCAGGGGAAATGCAGCCCTCCAGCTCTGTCAACATGCTCCAAAGACCATTGCTGTAGAGTCACTGGAGTTCATCCTAGGGATGGATTTGGGTAATGTACTTAAGAGCGCGTGCATTCAATGTGTAAGCAGAGAGTATTGATTAAAAAGCAACACAAGAAGGTTGTATGGTTACCTCCTAAATCTTGCTTGTGGAATCTGCCTGCAGAATTTCAGGCAGGGCTTCTTCAAGTCTGGAGGTAGTTTTGGTTTCGCGTAGATGGTTTTTGAAGGGCCACCTCCATCAGCCACCATGCGGTATTGCTGTAAAATAAGAAAAATAATAGTTTTGCTCCCTGGAAGCCAAGTAAAACCACAGTACAGATCTGACAGCTGTCCAAGCAACTGAGAACAATCAGTCATAAAGCAAACGCCTTTAAGTCAACAAATAGAGAACCAAAGAAATATCAAGTGAGATTAATCACTATCAGTTGTTCCAAGATTTTATAACAAAGGGGCAGGAGGAGGAATTAGTCTTGCAGACTTCACACACTTTTTTTTCTCTTAAGGGTAGCAGTTATCCAAGTCAGTAAAAATGAGGTAATTATATTGCAAAATTCTTTGGATGAGAATAAGACTTGCATTCTAAAATCCGAAGCTACACTTACCCACAGCAGAAAATTGCTGGAAATCAGGAGAACAGCAGCTTGCATGTTTATTTTTCCTAGAAGAAAACAATTGACTCTTCAGAACTCATTTTGGAGTGACTGAAAACAGATGGCAGTGGAGATGCCTTGCAACCCAGAAGTATCAGGCTGGTTATGGATTCCTGGGGGCTTGTGTCGTGCTCGCCTGCTTCAGGCTTAAACAAATGCACACTGGACTGGGAAGCAAAAGAGACTTTTCAGGAGGCAAAAATCCTCAACTGCTTCTTTCTCTTCCTGAGTGAACAGGAACACTGCTATGTTCTTTCTTCCGTTGTGATTATTAGACTGTAATGTGGTGGCAGAGCTGACCTTACCTTCCCAAGTCCTGCGCAATTATTAGTTAAATCCTGCAGCAGGAGGGAAAATGTGTGTAAAAATTCTGGACGGTGTCTTGAAAATGAGGGGTTTCCAAAGATTTGTTGATGTGCTTCAGTGGCAACACATCATTCTGGGAGATGTATGTCAAAGATATTCTGTAGTAATGCAGTAATTTTAAGTACATATTCTTGTAATTGTGCTATACAAATAATAACAGAAATCCCCCTGTAGGCTGTGTTGTTCTTTCAGTGTTTACAGTGTCTCCTGCTCTAGAGGGGATCTGTGCAATGGATTAATTCATCAGAATGAAGGTGGTTACTAAGTGTTTGAAGAAAGAATAACAACAAAACCCTGATCCAGGTTAGTATTTACATGGATTTCAGGTTGCAAATAGCCACACCGGGTTAATAAGAGATACTGCATGTGCTGGGTAGCTTGTACCCCTGTGCTTTGCTGCAGGGAGCAGGTGTATATCCTCACAACACTGTTTCTTAGAAAATTACTGAGATGCTGTGGGGAGATCCCAGGTCAACTGCCAGTTTCCAGCGCAGACCTGTAGCCCAGTGAGCTCTGCCTGGGATCTGGAGATGGAGCTGTCACACTTCTGCCACTCTTTGTCCTGAATTTAAAACATGGAGATGAGCCAAATCTGGCTCTCACTTGCAGCTTTGTCCATGCTGACGTTGCTGGGGCTGTTGTAGACTTCCAGGGTTTGCTGAGGGAAGGTTAATTAGTACAGGGTTTGACCCTACTCCCTATGAAGTCACAGCTAAGCCCTTGCCCCTTTTTATTTACCTTGCATCTCATCTCTTTGTTCTCCTCTCCCCAGGAGTCCATTTCTCCTCATGGCTTCTCCCTCCTTTCTCTCTTACTGTCATGCTGACCCTGTGGTCTCTTTTATTGAAGAGGTTAGAATGAGAAGTCCCTGCAGCCCAGCTCTCGCATCATCTGACCTGAGCTTAATCCAGTTTGTTTTGGCGGGGGATATCACCATCAGAACGGAGTGGCCCAGATCCTCAGCAGAGCAAACCTGGGCTGGCTGTACTATGGCACGCTCCTGCCTTGCAGCATCACAGCATTCACAGGATGCAAGGGAAAAATGAGTGGGTGGAAAATCTTTGTGGTGGATGGGACAGGTCTGTCCCCTTGGTTGTTAGTAAAGCCAATGTCAGCAGTTTGCTGCAGGGAGCACCAGTGCTTCTTTGCCTTTCCTATGAATCTGAAAGAAATGCTGTTCTTCTGTTTGTTTCTGGCTTTTGGGCATTTTGGTGGGAATGAAGCCTGAAGTAGTGGAAGGTGGCATAAAACTGCATGCTGCCTGCCTGCTGGTAGCACAAGAAACCATGACTTCTTATGAGTTTGAGATCTCAAAAATTACCTAAAGAAGTCTGAGATGAGCTGGCAGTATAAGTATAGAGGCCAGACTCAAACCCTGCACTCTGTGTGGTCCAGATTTGTGGTGACAGTAAAAACTGGGGTTAGTAATGCAGCTGGGGCCCAACTCTCAACAAATAGCTCTTCAGGCATTTGCTAATTTAAAAACATACCTTTGGGTATGAAGAGTACCCTATCCATATTTCCATAGCCTTGCAAGTCATGAAATAGTGTTCCTTGTGTTAATGTTTCATTTAATAACAGCAGTCAGCCCCTCGAGGTAGTCCTTTTCAAGGCATTAATTGAGCTTCTTGGGTGCTCGGGGTCATTAACCTTTGACAGTGGCTCACACCAGAGGCAAACGAATAACTCAAATGTTCTCCCCAGCATGCCTTATTGCTTAAGCACACTGAAGGAATGTAGTATTCACTGGATAAATCATTCACCATGATATCATCAGAACTGCTGGTTTGCCATTTAATTCTAGTAGAGTACAGAATGTTTCAAACTGTGGCAGTTAAGATTTGCATTGACTGGAAAACCTAGTTGGATGATATATATGCATTAAAGAAAAAATAGGGGGGAGAGAACAAAACAGCTAGCTGCATGCTGGCAGGTAGTTTTACATCCTTCCCCAGGCAGGTAGCTTACCTACATAGTGTGCTCGCTGTTATCTCTGGCCTGGGCCATCTGCCAGGTCTTTGCCATTAACTATGCTGGAGTCATGGGAGCTGTTTGTGATACAGTGATGTTATAACAGAGAACTGGGATGTAGCTGTGTGCACATCCAGAAAAAATAATGGAGATGCTCTGGTCACTAGGAAGTTTATTTTTCCCCTGTGTTTCTCCTGCTGTCTAGGGAATTTCTCTAGGGGATGTTAGTTTTGAATATTTTTAGGAATGATTTTAAGCTGAAAATGTTGGTGAGTTTGTTGACTTGTACTGAGGGTAAAACTCACCCCCAGCTCTAGGAGAGCTGAGTGTTCACGACCACCTTGCAGGGAACTTTCCTGACTGCAGTGAGCTGCAGTTGGTGAAATTGCTGAGAAAATGTGTCAAAAGATGTATTCTCAGCTCCTCATTCTTGCCATACATTAAAGACAATTAAAAAATCCTTCATCTGACTTCTCTTCCAACCCTGCTACTGCTTCTGGTCCCCCATAGTTGTTCTGCTTAGAACAGCGTCCTCTCCAACCTCTCTAACTGCTTGGCATTCCCTTTGTCCTTTCCTATCCTGCTGGCTGAGTCCTACAGAGGCAATCTGGAGGTTCTCAGACTGCTGAGAACAAACATGGGCCTTTCAGGGCTGAGATACCTCCAGAGTCTGCCCTGGAAAGGATAAGAGTCCATCTAAAGCCAGAGGCAGGGAAAAATTCTCATGTTTGTTGTCTATCTGTTCAAGGAGTAGTTGCATGAGAGCAGTCCAAAACAGGAGTCTGTGCCGCCCTGAATTGTGGGTGTTCCAACAGGTGAGACCATACAGGAGTGGTAGGCCCTGCTTAGCACTCATATCTCCCAATGAAAGGACCCTGGATACCAAGGACAATAAAATAAAAATATTCGGTGTCTGTCAATGTGACCTTATAGTAAGGAGACCAGAAGGTGGAGTTAACAAAGTATGTGGCCAGTGGCTGCAGTCCTGAAGGAATCCAGGAATCTCCAGTGTGCCTGTGAGCAAAACGAGGAGGGATGTAGCTACTGGCTTGGTTCTAGGATACTGCAGTCCCTAAGTCTAGCCTAAACTCAGTGCCAGAGCAGTGAAGGAGTAGAGATGAGTCTGAGAGAGCGCAGAAGAACATGAGCTCACCCTGGAGGACTTAAGCTGCCAAAGTTTTCCTGAAAAGGGAGACGATTTCATGCATACAGAACACAAGGACTTGTATGTCCCCAGTAGGAAAGTTTCTATTAAAAAACTAAACCCAGACATGCACTTTCATATTAATGTGAAAATTCTTCTGCTTGTGAAATCAACTCTTTAAGGGAGATAGAGGGGTGGGAGCAGAAAGAGAAAAGAAGCTGTTTGTTAGCATAATGAAATCCAGACAAATATTTATAGCTACTTTCAAGTGGCTTGTTCTAACATGAGTCGACTATCCCTAATACCTTCCCTTTAACACCATTAAGCATCTCCCTGGCACTCAGAACAAATTTATGAATGTCTTACAAAAGTCAACAAGCTACAGGAAAAAAATAAATAAAAAAGAGCCTTGTGCAAACAGAGCTTCATCACAAGAACTCAAACAAAGAAGGTCATATTCATCACTCGTTCAGAGAGAGGCAAGCCAAGGATACTGATGAAAGATGACACAAGTACTGGCCGACTTTTAAACTCCACCTAATAGGAGTTTTTGTAAGTGCTGCCAGGGTGACCACACTCTTTGCAGACTGCTCCCCTGTCTCCTGCCACATCTCATGGCTGGTAACTGCTTTGCTTCACCTGAGTGTTGTCTTTGGTACAGCTGTGGAGATAGGTGTGAACTGCAGGACTTGACCTGCAAGGTACTGTTAGGAGATGGACTCCTCTTGAAGGGGGAGAGCTGTTTGATGTATTAAATACAATAGCTGGGTGGAATGTATGTTGTTGGAGCGTGCGAAGCAGACAGGTAGGTAGCAGCACAGAAAGGCTGATGGTAAATCAGGTGGTGATGGCACTGAAGATGACAGGTGAGCCTGACCTGAGTTTCAAGGCTTGATAAAGGGAGGCTGGTTATTGGTAGCTGTTTTGTTCCCTGCCATATCTGGGGCACTTTCATACACAAAGCAGCAGTTCATTAGGAGCTTGCTGCCGTCAGTGAGTTGTCTTACCCATGCCTGAAAGTTCTGGAGCTGGGAGGAAAACTTATAACTGTTGAATCATTAAGGTTGGAAAAGACTTCTAGGGTCATCTCATTCAACCATCAAACCATCACCACCACGCATACTAACCTACATCCCTCAGTGCCACATATATTCTTTTTTTCATTTCTTCTGGAAGTGCTGTTCTCTCCACGACAACCAAAATGAAAGAGGAACCTTAATTCTACATCTCCATAGTAAAGGATCACGTGTGATCACTGGTCCTATCATACAGACTGCCTGCACAGTGTGAGCAGTGCTGAATTTCACTGAAATGAGAGTCAAGTTCTGCCCCCATAGCTGCAGAGGCAGGTGATCCCCCATGGTGACTGGCTGTTACAGAATAGATCTCATCTTTTTAGTCTCCAGGACTGTGTAATGCTTTGAAACTGGGTGAATAGACAGCTTCATGACAGTTTGTGATCTCCCTGTGCTGAAGCTGCCTAGTAAATGGGCTGCTGCCAGCACACATCCATTTGTTCCTTCCTGCCTGATGACTGCTGATGCCAAGCAGAGAAGATGGCTCTAAGGTATTTGTGCTGTGGGGATGATGGACTTATGGTAATCCAAGCTCTGTCTGCTTTATAATGTGGTGGCTGTGGGATATCAAGCCATCAACACCCTGCAATCCACAGTGGATATGCAGTGTGTGTGGGTTAGCCTGTTTCCCTCTTCCATGACAATGTAAGCATAACTGGTCCTCATTTTTCTGTCCCTGTTATTGTTCTTATGCAAGAGGAACTGAGAAGATCTGCCACCAAACAGTCCCTGTTCCTTGTCAGGTTTTACTGCTGCCTTTGAGTGCAGGATGCTGAAACTTTGGGTGTATATGGACAATGTAGACATGTATATTCTAGCTCACAGAGTATTATAACCCTGTAGAAAGGAAGCTGCTACAGGACGCTTGTCGCTTTTACCTATTAACTCATTTTCAAGCAAAACTGAAAGATTTATGCCCATGAGAGCGCATGCAAAGTTCAAGTGAAGGGGAGTGGGAAAAGCAACCCTCAAACTTTTCATAATTCAAACAGAAAAGAACTGAACAAAAAAAAACCTCAGGCGAGGGATGATGAAAGAGCCTCATGATTTTGAAAAGCTTTTTCTAGGGTTAAAGTCTTCTTTGCTGCAGAGTTAAACTTTCTCCTGCTCTGAAACCATGTAAAAGTTAAACAGTTCAAGAGTATTTGCTGCTGTAAATTGTTATCCAGAATCCTGGTGCTCTTGGCTGCCTACGTTTTATCATTTATGCATGTCTTTTCCTTCAATATTTAAAGTCATTTTCTGGTTTATGGCATGACATAAACTGATAACAAAACCCTACAGCCTCAATAGTTACTTTAACCACTTATTTTCTTTTAAACATTTCATCTTGCCAAATTATTGAGTCAGCTGTAATGACTTTGATGTAAACATGTACTTTTGAACTTATATGAAGATCAAAGACAAAGCAGTGTTAAATGGAGGCTGGAATCTGGAAATGACCCGTGCGAAGTTGGCACTGGTGTTCCATCTTTTTACAATTGTTTTTGTGATACAGAGCCCAGAATAATTTTTTTTTTTCATTTCAAAAGTGAAGAAAACACTCTTATAATTGCCAGTGCTGCAAGCGCTGTGGTGTCTGACAGGCAGTCTGTGTCATTTCTTGCTTTAGCATGATCATCATGAAGGTAAATCTTGCTCTGATGACATGGTGGGTGGAAAAAGATGCTACTTTCTGGTCACTGTTTTGCTTGTATTCTGTGACCAAAATAAAATGCTACCCAGGAAAAGTAGTAGACATACAAGGCTTGCTCTGAAAGTAATGCCTTGTATTTTATTATATTAGCCCACAACATCAGAGGCTGATGTTGGTGGGATGGCAGTGGAGTTGAACCTTAGCACCAACATCCTATTACGTATTGTTGCTGTGTGGGGAAAAATGGCAGCAGAGGATCAGTCTGACACAATGGAGGCTGACATGGAAGTGTGTATGAAGCGAAGGTGAAAAACTGAATTCCTTCATCTGGAGAAAGCTGCACCCAGTGATATTTATGGACACTTGCTGAATGTTTATGGAGACCAAACAGTGGATGTAGCACAGTGAGGTGGTGGATGATGTGTTACAGCAGTGGCAACAGCAATGCAGATGAGCCATGTTATGGATGGCCATGCATAGCTGTCAGATCATGAAATGAAGAATGTCTTGATTAGCTCATCTGTGCAAATGAATGAACGATGACCAGAGAACTGTGTTTGGAGCTGAATATCAGCTTCAGTGCATTGGAAACAATGGTGGCAGCGTTAGAATATCACAAAGTCTGCGCCAGGTGGGTCTCCTGAATGCTCTCGCAGGAATAGATAAAGCACTGTATGCAAGTTTGTCAGAACCTATTGAATGCATGTGAAGCTGAAGGTGACAGTTTCCTGAAGTGAGATGTGGTGTGAACACTATAATCCAGAGCCAAAACAGCAGTCCTTGTGTAGCAGAAGTGCTGTCATGGCCTGAAGCAGTGATTGAGCTCCTGGTGGGAAGGCAGGGCCAACCTGGGGAGCTCAGGTGCAAGCAGTGCAGCTGAGTGACTGGAAGGGATGGAGCCAGGGTCCACTCCTTCCCAGCCCTCATTTAAGGGTTGGCAGTGGAGGTGAGGGTCTCTTGCTGGAGATTTCTGCGTATCTGAAGTCTTCCAAAGGTAAGCAGCTTCTTTGTGTTACTTCTGTGCCCATGACTGTTGCGTTAGAGCAAATTCTCACTTGCTGCAGCTAAGGACCTTGCTACTCTGCTGTCATTGCTTTGCTTTCCATTGTGTTACACCGTGGAATAGCAACATCTGAATTCCCCATGAAATAAACAGTTGAAGATACAGCTTTCAGCAGGTAAGGTGATGTTCAGTGTCTTCTGAGGCAGGAAAAGGGTGATCCTTCTGGATTTCCTGGAATCAGACAAACTGTTTACTCAGACTGCTATATCATCATACTGAGTAAGCTGAAGGCTTGAACCCAGAGTTGGGCTGGAGAAGAAGACAGCCTTTCTCTTGCAACACGATAATGCCAGGCCCATTCCCAGTTTGAAGATCATGGAACACATTGCCGACCTTGGCTGTGCTGTCCTACCACACCCACTGTATGGTCTGGGTTTGGCACTTTCTGACTTTCATCTGCTGAGGCCAATGAAAGATGGGCTGCATGGGCAACATTTTCCTAGCGACAGCTCCATCACAGCAGCTGTGAAACAGTGGGTTGCCTCTGCTGGTGAAGAATTTTATGAGCGCAGCATGCAGGCTCTTGTTCATTGCTGGCGAGAAGGCATAGCTAATGGTGGTGACTGTGTTGAAAAAGCGTTTAGTTGCTCTACCAAGCAGTGTTATTGTGCTCTTTGTAGCTGTTGTAGTTTCCATAGAAACAAAAAGGCATTACTTTGGGAGCAACATGCATACCTCAACCTGCATTTGAGGCTTTCAGGGAGAATGTGTTTTGTCTGTAGGGATTCTCTTCGATTTCGTTGAGAAATGGGGAGTTCATCACTGGGCTGTGTTTATAGCATTGTTTTCTTTTTTAAACTCTTATTTACTTCTAGACAAAAGAACAAATCAGCTGTTTATCTAACAAAGCAGTCAAAACTGTACTGAATAGCAAAGATCAAATTTTGCTAAACTGTTCTGAAGAAATGAAAGATGAGTTGTGTTGGCATTGGAATTGAGAAAAGGTTTTGGTAACTTGTTAAAACTGACATTTAGCTTTACTGAAGATGACTTAAAGTTCTAAAAACAAATACTCCGGGCATTTTACGTGCTCTTATGAGAACCTGCAGAAAATTAATGCTTTTACTCTGGTTGTGTGGACCTCCTTTTTAAATGTGTGACCTGGAGTACCTGAGCTGAGGCTCAGAGCATCTGCAGCTTCCCTTGGCTTCCTTTAGAAATGAAAGATGGGTATTGGAGAAAACCAGGCCTGCTTCATCTCTTAGGACATTGAGGAGTCATTAAAGCATCCTGACATACCTGTATTGAGAGGGCAGTCAGAGAGCTGAAATGACACCGACTGCTACAATCAGTTTTGCAGCCAGCCCCCTCTTGTCTGTTAGGGAGTAGCAGCAGGGGGCTGGCTGGGGCTAAGGAGAAGAGTGGCGTTCTTTTTAAAAAGAAAACAAGTCACCCACATCACGCATCTGACATGGAAAGGAATGAAATCGCTGCTGTAGCTGTCGCATCTCCTTTACGGGTTTGTTGGGTTTTTAGTGAGTAAGCATCTATAAATGTTAAATATTTAAGAAGTTAATTTTCCAGGCTCTTAGTGGCATTAAACAGTAGATAGATTTTTATGGAAACCTGATTCTCCAGCAGCTGTAAATCCCTCACATTAACAAAAAATTTGTTTTTTTTTCCAGCCACACAGTCTTTAAAATATTAACGGAGTTCTAACAGTTTTATTTGTACCAGTAGTCATTTTTCCAGCTGCCGAGCTGATGAATGCTTTCAGTTTTTTCTTCTTTCCCAGCCCGTCAGACACTTCTACATTTTTATTTTAGTTTTTAACAAGGAGGAAGTTGCGTTGACTTCTTGGCCTTATTCCTAAAAATACATTTCTGAATGCGTTTAAAGGAGGTTTGTCACCGATTCCTGGACTGCACTCTGGTCCCACGGGGAAACATTTTGCAGGCATAAATACAGAAAAGAGCCTGCTGCCATTGTGGCATAGCAACAAACGACTTTGTATTTGTTTGTACACACTGGCCCAGTTCTGACATCAATGAGACCAGTATAGAGTCAGATCTAGATCTTTGTGGGACTCTGCAGTCGTTCTGTGCTGTGGGAGACTGCTGGGGCAGAGAAAACTCCTGACTGGCCTCGTGGGAAGCCCTCTGCTCGCAATAAGCAAGCTGCACTCCCAATTCATACGTTGTACCACTTGTGCAGTTTTTTTATTTAATCAGGAAGGGTCAGCAGGCTGATTGTAGGGCAAAGTAAGGGAAAAAGACATTCCCAGGATCTCTGCCTAAAGATCTCCAGCTTGTTAGAACCAGTGTAAGAAGCAGCTTCTTTCTACATACTCTTCTTGTCTGTTTAAACTGCTTAATGCTGATGTGGGGAGGGAAGTAAACTGTTGGGGCTGGCTGGAACCCTGAGAGCTCGTGGTGCATCTTCCATGCTTCAGGGACATCAAATGTGCCATTTGTAACAGCTGCTGAGACCTCTGCACACTTGGGAGGAGATGATGGGGAGGTGATGGGGTAAAGCCTTGAGGTGGCAGGTAAATTCAGAAGTTGTGTGCTGTTTGCTAGTGCTTGGCTGCAGTTGATGCTATAGCCCTAGCAGTCACATCATCTGCCTGTGAATGTTTTATAGATCTGTCTTGATTTGATTGTATAAAAACAATTAGCAAAAGGCATCAACTGTGTTCTCAGCTGAGGAGATTGCAAGGGGCAGACAAGGAAATCAATGTCTGTCCTTTTTAGTCTGTAAAACGAGGTGTTCCAGGGAAGCTGGAACTGGAATGAACATAAATTGGGCTCACAGAAGCCTGAAGATTATTCTCCTGAGAGAAAAATAAACACCAAGGGAAATTAATGGTTCAGCATTTTGAACATACACATTATGAGAAAATGAGAACTTAACAGATGTGGCAGAGTATGGCCCTTCTCTCCCTTGCTCAGCTCAGAATTTAGAACACTTACTGATCACAGCAGTGGGGTTTTTGTGGAGTGGAGCAATAAGCCTCTACCCATGTATACATTTAAAAAGTGGTCGAGTTCAGGTTGGATTTTGTGGGTTTCACAGACTGTGACTTGATCTCACTTTTATTTCCTGAAGCAAGTATCTCTCGTTTGTCAGAGAGAATGAAGCAATGCATTACAGCAATTGCAGCCAAGCGATGCAAGTCCCAGAGCCACCCATTCCTGCTGGGTGCATTTTGGCTTTCAGTTATTGTAGAACAGGTTCAAAAATAAGCTGGCATCCCCTGGTCTGTAGCTGGGTTACCTTCCTTCTTCCATCTCCTTCCAGTTGGCAGGGGGTTCTTGGGCAGCGCTGCCAAGTTTCTCAGGGAGGCCACTCTTCACACCCTCTGCTTTGGGACCACAGTTCTGTGTATTCTCACTGTCTTCTGAAGACTGATGGAGGATGAGATCTTAGTCTCCTTTGTTTAGTTGTTCTAAGGATTGGGCCCTTTTCTTGGGCTGTTGCCCAACTATTTTCACAAGTCCTGACTTTCACTCTCAATAACTGCTAGTTTGTTTTTTTTTTTTCTTCAGGATTTCATTTGTCTTCCCCCACCCTGGCTGTTGGAGGAGAGTGAGATACACAACAGGAGCTAAAAGATCATGATACAGAAGATCATTTGTTATTTGTAAATGGAAAAAACATACCAACACAGGTGTGTTTAACTGAAGGACAAATCAGCTGACAGACTTTTGTACAAAAATAGGGGAACATCCATCACTGTTACATTCATGATAATTTTTTTTTCTGCCTCAGAAGAACTAGGTCACTGTGAAATCCAATCTGCCTATCACAAAGCCAATCCTATCACAAGACCGCTCCTTTCATCCCTGCTGGAAGGCAGGGTTACATCAGACAAGGTGAAATTGCTGCAGCTTGTGCGCTGTTACCCAGAGGTCATGTTCCAGATGGGCATGTGGTTTGATTTGCTTCCCTGCACTCCCTTTCCTGTGGCAGCATCCTCTTCTCCTGAGCCAGGGAGTAGAATTGCAGGCTTTGCCCCTGCTAGCAGGAAATGGGATGGCTCAGTGATGTGAACTCGGGCAGCTGGCCTGCTGTCTGTTTTGTGCAGTTGGTCAAAGCTACCTACCACTGTGCTCTTCTAGCTTCCTGTGAACTCAGGCAGGAGGTGCTTTGGTTTTTTCAGCTCCTTGAAGTGCTCTCCATCCCACAAGTCATGGCATATCCAGGAACTGCTGTGATTTAGCTGTTGTGGATTGGATGATGTGGCCGTGAAAATGACATGGTGTGGAACACAAGCAGTTTAGAAAAAGCAGCTAGATCTTGGGTTTCCAAGTCCATCAACCCCCAGAGTCCCTTTCAGGAGGGAGCACGTTACTATTTTGTTTCTAATAGGATTCTTGCTGCTTCTTTTCTCTAAAATGGCAGAAGTAGAACACGTTATTGCAATGAGGATTTGCAGTGTCCAGAGCTCTCCTGTAGACAGATGCATCTAGATTCAAGGAGACGAGTATCTGTAGAACTCCACTGTATATAGGCAAACATAGTTTTATGAACTGGCATGGTTACTACTACCTGAACATATTAGTGTCTCATCTGTTATTCTCAAAACGCAGCCTGTTTCTGTCTGAGACAGATGTCAGTTGGTGTGTGCTCTGTGTTAGAGCTTGAGGAAAGCAGGTGAAGGAGAATAAACATGGGAGTAAATTGCAACCTCACCTTCGGGTTTCAGATGCACAAATAATGCTGGAATGATTTTCTGTTGAGTTTTGAGACTCAGTGCTTGTATAACACTTGCATGTCTTTCTGGTGATTTCTACCTACCATAGTTACAATTCCACAGTCCACTTTAGGAATGATGCCTGTAAATTGTTTTGAATGTAAATCTGAAAATGTAAGCATGAGGATCCAAGGGAAGGTTCGTGGTAGTTAAACTGTCTGACAAGCAGCTGTTGAAGAGTACCAGGCAGGCGTTTAGGACTCTTGTGTGCTGCTGAAGTTGGGCAGCAGATTCAGAAATGCAGAAGAGATCTTAAAGTGACCTTGAAGGCTGTGATGAGCCCAAATGAACACTTCATGGGAAGGTAGTAAGAAATGACACGTGCTTTTGTTTCTGCTGATTTTTCTTTGTCTAGAGACCGTCCAAGGCACAAAAGGCAGACACATTCTGCCTTCACTGAGCCCTCAAAATGAAGCATGACATCATAGAAATATAGGTTACCTTAGCTTCCATAATTAAAACCATTTAGTGAAATTCCCAATGACATAAATGAAAAGACATATGCAAGGAAGCGATGTGCTGTCTGCCTTGAAAAATAGGAAAAATGAATCAAGTTTGAGCCCTATCTCTTCCTTTCCATACCTCTGCACACTGCTTTTCTGCTTTGCTGGTCCTGGTGGCAGTGAAGTGATGCCAACAGTGTACCTACTGCTTTTCTTCCCTAACTCTGCCTATCTGAGGTTCTGGCACTGGGGACATAGCTTTGACTGCTGCAGAGTATCAGTTCAGTGAACTTCTGCATTGGTGATGAAGTGGGGACGTTGCAGAATGCCAGTCTATTTGGACTGTCTCCAGAGAGCAGTGCTTCTCTTTATTTCTGTGAGAATTTGCTTGGTTTCTCTGTGGAAAGCCTTCTAAGCTTGCACAGTGATGATGAGACCATTTATCAGAGTACATGATAGTGCCTTTGCAGTGACTTGCAATCATTACAACTTGATTCTGTTGGAAAGAACAGAGAGAGCTGTACTGAGTCATCCCAGTAACTCAAGTAGTACTGCCTCATGTCTGGCTTGGGTCACAGCAGCTGTGTGAGGAGGAATCTATAGCACATGGTACTTCCCTTGATGTTACCTTCCGGGCTGGCAGTAATCTGCAAGAGAGAAACTTTCTGAACCAGAGATTTGTTCTTCCTTTCTCCTCTCTGAGATCAGTGACAGCTGTGGGCTCAATAATCTCTAAAACCCACGCTACTATATTTAAATGCCTAAATATAGATGTAGAGGCCTATGAGTTTGTGGGCACCATTGAAGTGGACTGGAAATTTCCCATTTGCCTTTCTGGCCCTATTTCAGGTAACCAGCCTGAAAATAAAAAGAGGAAGAAGGATTAAGTGGCTTGTGCAAGATGGCTGAACAAATGGGACAAATGGCTGGCAGTGCTCAGGAGTTCTGGATTCCATTCTTGTGTTCCAACTGCTGAAGTAAATTTGTTCTTGTAGAGAAAGAGCTCACGCTGGTAAGCATGCGGTAGAGATGCAGAGGCATCTTAATTGTGTCCTCTTAGAGTACAGCGCTGCAGTGCTATTTCTTGTGTGTTCTTTCTGGCAGTGTCTAGAGAGAGCAGGAGATTGTAGGACATTTTAGTACAGCTCCTTATGTTTAGTTAACAATATCATTGAGACATAGCCTCTACCTCTTGTGTTGATGCAGAGAGAAGATTCATGATTTTCAGCCCTTCTGCCCATCCCAAAGTGTTTGTATGTGTCATTAGTTCTATAGTTTAGTACCTCTGTTTTATGTAATGGCATTTAGAAAAAGTGTGAAGCAGAGAACTGTCAGAATTTGCTGCAGCAAGAAGTAGACATAGTTAGGGGATTTGTTCTGTACAGACTACAGCTACTAAACTTATCTCAGAGAGACGAGCCAGCCTAGCAGTGATCTGTACTGCAAGTATGCACTGAAATCCCTTTCCCTTTGAAGCAGGGAGAGTTAAACCGTTGAGTTTATTGCAGTTGGGTTACGTCTGTAAATAGTTCATAATACTTGCATATTATTAGTTACTCTCATGGCCAGATCTAAGCGTGCTTGATCTCTGGAGGAATTTGACTTTGCATACAGTCAGGCATTCCTCATTTCTCGTTAGCTGGGTAAATGCATGTGAAGAGAAGCGTGGGTTTGACATCTTAGCCCAGTTGCTTCTTCCTAAGAGGGCGATGAATGCTCTTTTAGAAACTGGGAGAAATACAGCATTTCTGCAAAAGAAATCCACAGTTCATCTCCCAACAAGCTACGGCTGTGACAGCTGAGCAGGGAACGCTCAGGCTCTGCATGAGTTGAAGTCTTTTATGATGTGGGACTGTTGGCATCTGCTCTGCATGTCACAGAACATAAGGACAGCAAGTGGGTGGTTCAACAGCTGGGATGGAAACTGGGGGGGCATGGAGCGAGCTGTCATCTGAAAGCTTATAGCAAAGAGAACGATATCTGTAACTTAGCTTGATTTGTTTCATACTGTATTGAGTTTATTTCAACGCTACCTCTCATTTTTAATTCATCACCTTCTACTCCTCTGAACAATTGCACACTTGTTCTTACTTCCGTCCGTTCACAATCATGCACACAGACTTCCCTATGTATTCACTGCTGAGAAAAGTGAGCAGCAGGTGTGCTTGGCACATCACATGCAAACGCGTGGGCTACAATACTAGAGCAGGCAGAGCAGCACGAAGGTGGGAGACTGGATGCTAACTGAAGGAGAATGCCAAGGCCTGGAGTGCATTCGGTCTCTGTGGGGAGTGATGGCAAGGTGGTCCAGCATGGTCTGGTTGGAGATGGCAGGAAAAGTTGTCCTGCCGTGACTTGACAGGAGAATAGCTTGGATAAGCAGACCTGAGATGTTCTTAGGGCTGCTGTTAATGCTTGCAATTGGGTTTTATCGCTCATTAAGTTGTTAGCCGGTTTTGATCTTTATTTCAACAAGGCCAGGTTGCTATATCTTTATTGTATGCATGACAATGTACTTACAGTCTGTGTTCCTTTTCTAAGAACTGACTGAGTTGCATCTCGTCTGGGTGATATCTCTGGGCAAATTCCATGCAGAAGACATTGGGCAGCCACACCCAGGGCCAGAATTTTCTCAAAATCACCAGCAGTGTTTTTTTTCCAGTGGTATGCGTGCAAAAGTAAAAACATGAAGCTGGCCATTTTTATTTGCACTTTCCAAGTACAAAGGGTTGGACTTGGATGTGTTGGTAGAGAATTAGTCTAAAAATAGACTTACCTAATCTGACCTTGCTATTGAGCTTGATATCTAAGAATCCGTGGGAATGATCCCCAGGCCTGAAGTTATTGCCTGTTGTGATTTGAGCTGTTTCCCTGTCTGAGGGTAGTACTGCATTGTTCTCTTAAAGGTTGTATGAGTCACAACTGATGTGAGTTGCTTTATCACTCTAATTAGTCTAGAGATTGAAAAAAGGAAAAGTATATGCAAAAGGTCAAAGGCAAAACATATTAGTAGTCCTTGTAAACTTCTGAGGCACTCCATATGATTTTCTGTTCGAGAAATAAAACACTCCTAACTCCTTTCATCTAGGCTGCAATGTTGAAATGTCTCTTCCATGTGTCAGTGGTGTAATCTACATAATGAACAAAGCCTCACAGATGGACTGGCTGATGCAACGGGCATTCTTCTCGTAAATTGCCCCTCACTTTTATCATTTTCTTGGTTTCCCACAAGAATATGGACAATTACTGAACTTACTTCCTATATTGTGTAACTTTTAAAAGTGCTACAATTCAGTGAGGTGAGATTTCTGTTCCAGAATAATCAGTGGCACAAAATAGCTGAAGGAAAAGAAAGCAGTCATTAAAAAGAAGGGGAAGAAGAAAGAATACTTTAGAATGGGTAGCTTAAATAAATTAATAATCCACCCTGATTTCATTTTTAACTGATGTCATTAAGTTAGTGTTTTCTTTTCTCCCTGTAATTTATGCAGTACTACAGCTCTTCTGACTATCTTGGAACTTCTTTGTGCCCTTGGCTTCTGAAGTTTTTAGAGCTTGCTTTAGGTTTTATTATAAATTCTTTTTTTTTTTTTAAACTAAAGGCCTTTTAGGAATGCGGGAAAATATTTGTTTTGAAGCCCTTCTTTCACCTTCATTGCTTTGCTTGGCCAGAGATCACCACTTATTCAAATTCACAAAGTTCTAAGACTTCAGATTTTATTTCCACAACCCTACGTGGTAGGTTGGAGATCAAACCAAAAGTTCCCCTCTTAGACTTTATTCTAAGACCATTGGTCATGACGTTGTTTTAAACTCAAGTTTGATCCAACCACCCAATTACTGGATCAGAGAAGGTAAAGTCAAAGGCTGAATTTGCTATGACCATGTGTCCAGGATTTGGGAAAGCTCTGTGGAAAACAAAAGTCTAGTTTGTATGAAAGAGAGCATTTACTTTTGCTGTGTTAAAGGGATGCATTATTGCAGCCAAGAACCTGGAAGATGTTAAGGTAGATGTGACTGTCACAAACATTGAGCTTTTCAATTTTTTAATGGACCATCTGCACTTTTAGAGAGTATGAAGTGGAATGGCAATCCACAAGGAGGTATGAAGGTGACATTTTGGTTATCCAGCAACAGCAGTAATAAGCAAGAGTTCTCATTAGCTGTGTGTATGGGGAGAATATAAAACTTTATGTAGTGATGGCTTCCAATAAAAGGGAAGATATCTCATTCTTGGAGTAAAACTCAGACATTCACCAGTCCAAAAATTTGCCTAAGGCCTCCCCAAACTCACAGTCTCCTTTTTTTGTCATTCATAGCTGCTTGATTGCTGGGTCTCCAGCATTTATTCTGCCTTGCTGAGTATGTCTGCCATCCAGCTGAAGGTGTGATTGTTCCACCTCATGTACCCATACCAATAACGATGTAACTGCACTGGCAGAAGTTTAGTTGTCAAAAATATTCCTAATAGCTCAGGCAAACATACTGAGTCTGAGCTGAAGCTTCCACTGCTGTCAGCCATGTGTTTACTCTAAGGGGATCAGGATCAGTAGAACTACCTGGGAGATGCTGTAGAAGAGTGGTGTTGGTACTTTGGATTGTGGTCTGATTTCATCTTTAGAAATTTTTGCAACTGGGATCAAAGCTGCATTGCTTCCAGTAACAGGCAGGTACTAAGAATGTGTGTTCCCTTCTCCAGAGATTATACATATCCTTTTGTGCTTTTTGTTGACTTCTTTTGCTCTAACTCAAGCCTAGTTTTTAAAACCTAGGTGCCAGAATTGAGATGCATCTACATATTAAGGAATAGTTTTCAGAAGTGCTGTCTGCCCTCAGCTTGTAGAACTATACCAACCCATTCCCCCTCTCTTTTGAAGTCTAATGGTCATTTTGTGCCTGTACAGCTCACAGGGATTTGCAAATGTGAAGCCAAAGTGAGGTTTCTAAGGGCCACTGATATCTTCTTAACTTAGAAAAAAATGTCACTGTGGGCTTCAGGCAGCATTTGTGTCTTGATCAGTTTGAGATTTCCTTGGGGAAGCAGAGAGAAGGGAAGTCCTCCTGCTCCCATCTCAGGTCATCCATGACAGAGGGAGGGAAAGGAGCTCCTCATTTATTTTTTGGTTGTGTAGTGTGATGCCACTGCTGCACATGGAAAATAAGGTTGCATTTGTAGATTTGTAGTGGATATGCATTCAATCCTGTCCTTTCAGCTTGCTCATCACTGGTATGTAAACCATAATTTCCTGTAATGTGTTTTAATTACACATTATCAACTGATATGAGCTGTTAGTCTGGGCTTTTTTTCCACCTTTCTGCAATGACTGAACATAACATAAAATAAATCAGTACCCAGATTATATCAGTGAGCTGAAATTTGTTAGAGAATACAGATAGTATTGTTATTGTCTCCTTGACTGGCTGAGTGTGTAAACATTTCCAAAAAAAACACAAATGCAAATTTTGCTTTCCATGGGCGCTTGTGCCAGTAAAATCTGATCTTTCCAAAGCTCATGGCAAACTGATGGAAGACGTGTGAGCACGGGAGGGACAAGCCTATACAAATATTCAAATGAACATTCACATCATTAACTTTTTTGTTTAGTTCTTCTGGATTTCAGCGTTTCTTTTGATTAGGAAGGCATTCAGTTCATGCAAATCTTCTGATCCTTTATAGTTTGACTTTGCACTCTCACACTTTCATGGAGATGTCTAACCTGGGCGAATCATACTGGTGCAGAGGGACGTACCATGCAGTGCTGCATTTTCAGTTTTATGCCACAATCCTGGGGACAAAATGGAGGAAATGCTTCCCACAATCCCAACATTACTGAGGTTGATGGGGACCTCTGGAGGTCTTCTAGTCCACCTCCCTCTCCCCATGCAGCTCAAAGGAGAGGTGACTAAAGTAGTTTGATCTGGTCCGTGCTGAGTATCTCTAAAAATCAAGGCTGCACAACCTGTTTGGGCAACCTGTTCCAGTGTTTGACCATCTTCACAGTAAAAACAACTCTGTTTTCTTGTTGTTAAATGAAGTTTCCTTTATATAAAATAAATAAATAAATAAATAAAATAAATAAATTCACATTGAGGAGTTGTCTTCATGATTTGTGGATTTGTATACTGGAAAGCAGGCCAAGGCTGTCTGATTTCATTTCTGTAAAAGAATGTAACTCCAGTTCCTTGCCAGTTTATACCATTCCCCATGCCGGGCAGTAGATAATTTCTCATGGTCCCAAAGCTTTCAACAATACTCCATTATGTTTCATGACTCATAAATGGGCTGGTGCCCATGGAAAGCCATGTGTCTCAGTGCAGGCAGCACAGCTCCCAGCAGTATGTTTGAGCTGATTTCATAGCCTCCAGACCTAGCGTGGTTTATTATTTTCATGACTTGCTCGCTGTTCTCATTGTTGCTAAGAGCGTATTGCATCAGTAGCAGAAATAATATTGGAGGCCTTTATGTGTTTTGATACAAAATTAAAAGCACAATATGCGGAGCTTCAAATGAATGCAGAAGAAAACAAGATCAAACAAATGACTGAACTAAAGTTCAGACCTAATAGCTCTTGGAGATAAGCAGCTCGTACAAACTGCGGTGACGGCCATAGATAAGACGATATTATCTGGCCCAATATAGCAGCGGTGATTTTTGCTGCATTACCTGTGTGCTCAGGGTCCTGTGCTGGTGGATATTGCCCATGTCCTCTGTGTTAGGCTAGAATAAACTGAAGGATTAGAAAGATATGACATATAATCTCCTGTCTGCTCCTGCAACCTTCATTTGAAAGAGCTGAATCAATGAAGCCAACTGTTACTTACATAATTATTACTACGTGCTGCCTTCAGCCTGTTATGCGCTGTGCAAACATGTGAAGCCACGGTGCATACGTCTGCACCTGAGTAAAGGTTGGGGGATTATGGCATTGGGTTTATGGCCTGATTCTGCTGTTATTAATGTCCATGATAAAACCGCTGGTTGGCCTCTTTCCTCAGGGATTTGAATCCTATTGTGATTTCCTTGGGTTTGGGCTCTGTTGGCGTGATCTGGGCAGCCTTGTGATACGGGGAGGGCTGTTCCAGGGGGGTGGCTCGGGGTGGGAGCCAAAGGGAGCTCAGCTGAGGAGGGCTGAATGGAGTGGTTTTGTCTGCTGTTGTGAAGGCGTTTTGTAATTCTCGGATAACTTCGTGAAGCTGCTGCCAGATGCTGTCACAAGCGTATGGCTGTGGAAATAGCTGCTTGAATAATAAGGACTATGGAATCTGGAGGAAAAGGAAGAAAGGAAAAGAAGATTTATAGTATTTCTCTTTTGTTTTGGTGGCCTTTATTTATCTATTTATTCCTCTTTTTTTTTTTTTTTTTTTTTTTTTAAGCCAGAATACTAAAAGCAAGGAAGTCAGTATTGCTATATCTGTGCATTTAGACTCATTCTCATATACTTATATTCTAGCACAAGGCAAAAATTAGGTTGTAAGCACTATAAATGAAAGCTTTCTTAAAACAAAAATCTTTCCTTCCAGTTTTTTGTTCCTCCCTATTTTCTAATGGCAGTATTAGAATTAAAAAAAAAAGGCTTTCAGATGCAGCCTCAATAGAGCAGGAACAAGGTATTTCAAAATGCACATTCTTATTGAACTTGCTCTTGGTTATGTAATTTCCCATTTGCTATTCCATTTTTTTCTGATTTAGCCGGTTATCAAGTTTTTAATGCACACATTTATTTGAGAGGGTTGAATATATTTGGTCTACTGAAAGTAAAGTATGTTCTATAAACAGATCTGTTCCTTCAGCAGAGCTTCATCTGTTTAGTTATTTTTTTGGATGGAGCTGCAGCAGTAACATTGGAAATGTGCTTGGTTTCTTGAAACAATCACTGGGCATTTGTACAGAAAACAGATTCAAGTCAGGAAGACTTAAGAAGCAAAGCATGTGTGGATCTGTTGTGATGCTTAATGATTCATTTAGTGCTCTGTGGTTAATGATTATAATGACTATATGTGGTAATCCTGCTCCCACCCTCACCTCCTCCTTCCTCTCCCTCACCCTTTTCCCCCCTGAAATAGGCAAGCACAGAAAAATCCTGCAGCACAACGTGTCAGAGATGGCTTGCACAGAGTGGCTGGCAGCAGGTTTGTGTCATCACCACCCTCAGGAAGGCTCAGCATCAATCTGGGAGCTCAGGCTTCCCGCAGCCTGGCCCACGCTTGTGGCTCCCGTTGGTTTCTGCAAGCTGCAACAGGGAAAATTCCCTGCTGCGGACTGATCTCAATGGCTGCAAACCATGGAGGATGGAATTAAAAGTGCCTTCCTATTAGTTGTGTAGCTGGGGCCAAAGGACCTGGCTTTGCTCTCTGATGCTCAGCGACATGAGCTTCTCCATTGTGCAGTCTGGTCCTGTGACCCTCAACAGGTTTTGTAGCAGAGCTGAGGAAAGATTTATTTATTAAAGCTTAAGGCAAAGCTACAGAGAGATAGGTAAAAGTTTTGGAAACAACCTAAAATCCTGCGGAGCGCAGCAGCCTTGGGGGACTGTTTACCCAACGTTCATGAAGAATGCCCTCCTTCCATCCCATCTCTGACCAACTCCAGGCTCACCACCTGCCCAGACATGCTCCTTGGGGATTTTTCTCTCAGATCCAATGCAAATGTTGTGTTGATAGCTTGCTTGGCAGGTGAGCAGCTGCTTTACTCAGGGTGCAGATTCGTGAACCTTTTCCCCAGCAGCAGAGGCAATTTACAAGTTTTGCCCCCACCTTTGGCTACTGGCTGCTGGCACTGCACCACACACTTTATTGTACCCTTGATTGTGCTGAGACAGCTCTTTGTGGGGAGGTGAGGTGAGCCAAAATTGAAAAACAAAACAAAAAAAAACAGAAAGCTCTCCTACCCAAAGGTAGGGTTCCTGACCCAGTTTACAGTGCAGTCCTACCACCAGTTGGGGTTGTTCATCAGTACGATTCAACAGGAGGAAATCTGAGGTGCAGGGATGGGACCAGGAGGGAAGCAGAAACTTCTCAAACCTCGCTTCTCCCTGGAAAAAATGGCTGTGTAATTGCAGGTGGTGGTTGTGCTGTAGTAGACATCTGAAGGATCTGAACTGATGTAGTTTAGGAAAGAGAATGCAGCTGCCTTTGCACTGAGCCCAAGACATTGCAGTATCTAAAGTGAGACTGTAAGAAAGAAAGGGACAGACTATTTAAGGAGGATCTGTTGTGATAGGATGAGGGAAAGCGATTTCAAACTAAAAGGGGGGGGAGGGGCTCAGATTGGGTGTATGGAAGAAGTTAATGGCAGTGAGGCAGTGCTCAGGTTGCCCAGTGAGGTGGTGGTGCCCATCCCTGCACACACCAGAGGTCAGGTTGGAAGGGCCCTGAGTATTGATGGAGCTGTGGGTGACCCCATTCATTGCAGGGAGCTGGGCTGTGTGGCCTTCAAGGGTCCTTTCCAACTCAAGAGTCAATGTAGGATTTGTACAGGCTTTGCATTTTATCTTGACTGTATGCTGGTGGCAAGAGGGCGGAGAACACTTGATCCAGCATAAAGTCAGTGTGGTGCAGGCAGGTGATATTTAATTTGGCATAAAGCCTGCCAGTACAAAGTTAACATGTTGAAATGTTTTGAACAAATTTGAACCAGCACAGCTTATACCCATGCAGTGTTTTGCCCTGTGTGGCTGAAATGCTTTTGGTCAGGCAACACAGTAGATTCAAACCATGGCCATGTGGTCTTGCTTCTCTTCCTACATCACAGCTTTCTGCAGGAAGCTTCTGAGCTCCTGAAAAAGGTCTTTCTTTCCTGCCTTCATGTTCCCGTGTGTCCTTAGCTCTGTTTGAAGTTGGTGCTATTCCATGCCTCCTCTGTCATCAAAAACGTAATTAAGAGTGCAGACACTGCTACACCCTGCTCAGCTTCCAGCAGAGACCACACAAGATCTTGACTTAGACACATAAATGAAGCAACAGGCAGACAGGCATGCAGTGTGCTGCTCTGGACACAAGATCTGACAGATTTGATCTGCTGGCACGGTTTGGGATTCCAAAAGGGAAGAGAGAAAGCAAGCTATTTCCCTAAAATTAAGGAAGGTGAGAGATGTGGCTGCTGCCTCTGTTACCTGCAGCAAAGTTTAGAGGCACTAGGTAGTCAGAAAATGCTGGTAATGTAGAGTGAATGCTCTTGACCAGTGGCTTTTGTGAAAGAGGCATCACATTCTCTTTGAAAATTGTTCTAGAAAGTCTGGTTGCTTATGATATTCTACTCTACTCTGTATTTCCTGGCCTGGTGTTGAGCTGGCAGATGTTAATGCAAGTCACCTCTGAGCAGGAAGGGAGGTTTGGTTCTGATGTCCATTAGGACCAGAGCCCCTGCTCTGAGGCTTCTGCTGAGGAGATGCAGGGCTGAGGGTGGCCAGACGGTGTCTGTTAGGGAGCAATTACTGTCACAGATGAGATTTGTTCATGTAACGAGTTAATGACTAAATAAAGTTAGTCAGAGTCTAGTTAAAATAGAATGCTGTGTCTGAGAAGCGATATGAGCGATATGAGCTGATGCCTTCAGATGCTCACTGAAAAGCGATTTCCGCCCGTAGAGGATATAGAGATGTTGAAGGGCCAAGCGTGAGATACTGGCTAGATTTATGTTCGGTAACACAGGCTTCGGTTCGGTAACGCAGGCTTAGATTTTCATTCTGGAGTGCGCAGGTTGGGAGAGTTGTTTCTGAGCACATGGGATGTAAGTCTAAGCACATAATAACGAGGTGTGTGCGGGAAGTTAATTAGGTTTGTTTTCCTGAACATTACCTGATGTACACCCGTAGTCCCAGTGCTTGAAGAGGCAAGTCTGATGTGTGAGTGTGAGCATCAGGCCTGGCAGAGCTTCTGCGTGGCAGTATTTGGACATGCAAATCACCATGCAATTACTTTTGTTTCCCTTTTCCTCTACATTTTTATGATTAGCTAAAGGTACCTACAGGATGCTTTGTTTCCCTATGGCTCCCTTCACCTCAGTCAAACAAACTTAATATGCTTTTCTGGACAGCAACCAAGTTTATACTTGTGCCAGCATCCCAAGCTTGTGCTGACTTGTACTGTTGTGGCAATAATTGCTAATGAGTGCAAATGTGTTCCTGGAAAACTCTTGATGCTGGAGAGGCATCTCTGTCTGGAATGATGCTTCTGGCTATGGGAGAGCTGAACACCTGTTCCTTGCTCAGTGCGAGGAATACGAGGGACCCTCAGGAGTCCCCTTTTTAACTTTTGAGTGTGCCCTGAATGCAAGGCCTGCTGTTGAACCTCAGCTTTCTTTCCTTTTATTTTTTTTTAAATGCCACTCTTGCTGAAATTGCCACATCCCTTTTATCAGCTCAGCAACAATTCCCGCTCTTCTATTCTTGCATGCAAAGGGCTGTCATGATACAGCAGATGGAGCTGAGGGCTGACCATCAAGAAACAATTCCTGCAAAACAGGAGGTGATGTGAGGAGGAGTGATGTTAGGAAGGCTGTTTGACTCAGTGACATGAGGGCTTCTGTGTTTCAGTGCTGACCTGTAGTTATTTGAATCGTGTCTGATCAAAACTGAGCCTCGGGCTATATTTATTACTTAAATATATTTGTTTTCTTGTAGAATTTTTTTTTTTCTTCCCATTTTTGTTTCTGCTGTCACCAGTAGTTCTGTGCAAATAAATGTATTCATGCAGGGAGACTGGATGTTATGTTTTCCTGTTGAGACTCACAGTTTCTTCTTTGAACAGACTTTTCCTTGACTTGGCCAATGAACTAAAATGACTAGGCCATTGATTTAAAGCAGTGTGGTCCTGTCATGTGATTTTTTTTGCTTAATTCTATTCATCCCTGTAGCTATGTTAAAGTATAAAATCACAATAAACCTGTATTGGGTGGAGAGTTCACTTAGGATAGGTTTAACCTGTAGTAACCATTGCCAGGTACTGTTGGTGTTAGTAGAGACAAAACCAATCTAGGAGTCTGCCCAGGGGCATGGACTCATTCTGATTTTGCCCTTTCATGATCGTCCTCCAAAAAAAACAATAGGAAGATACTTCAAAAGTATCTGTTGGAGCGCTTCATTTGTAGTCAGCGCAGCCTATAGGGTCTGCTGAGGCTGGTGGTGGCCAATGGCAGAGGACTGGATTTTCTCACCTCAGAGTGGGAAGAGGAAGCTGATCAGAAATGTATTGATGATTCCCTGCAGTGGTGGATTTGAATCAGATATGCACTGTCTTGGGCAGCATTCCGGGTAGAATCTCTGCACTGTGTTATTGTCCCAGGCTTTCCTCCAACTGATGTTCCAACTCTATTGCCATGGTGATGAGACTGCTGAAGACTATGGTGCTGCCAACCTTCCTTGCTCCTCACCACAGAATTCAGCTTCCACTCACAAGCATCAAGTCCTCTCTGTTCTCTCATTGAGGTGATGGTGGGGGGAGGGGGTCTGTTTAGCTCTTTGGAAGCTGGATCTGAGGAGGAAGAGAGAATGGATATACAAAATTGCTTTATTACTGCTTTTAAAACAAGCAAAACTAACCCCCCAAAAAAACCAAAACAAAACCAAAACAACTCATGAAATCACAGTATCGCACTGTATAAAACTGGGCTTTACTCCTTGCAACAGAGGAGCTGGCCTGTATACACGTACACATGCAAATTCACAGTTGGATCTTTCTTTCTGCTTTTATCTTGCTATATTTGTGATATTTTTTTTTTTTTAAGCTGTATGTGCGTCACATCACCTTCAGCTTTGAAGGATTCATGGGTTTACCAAAATGGACTTCCACATTCCCCAAACCTTGATGGGGATGAAAGTTAAAAGCCCTTATCTTTAGATTTGTTTGGCAGCTATGGTCCATCTCAGGAATCCGTAATTCCTCCAGGGCTGGGAACAAACAGTTCTTGACTGTTTTCAAAATCTATTTGTACCAGGCACTTCATCATTTTGACTTTATGATACATGTGTTCACAGAAATATATAGAACCATTTTAATAGCTTCAAGCTGTTCTAGGTTGACCTACCCTAGCAGGTACTGGCAAAATCTGAATCTATTACTTCATTAGCTGTTGTTCATGAGACCTGGATGGAGTCAGAGGAGCGAGAATGAAAAATAGCTTTTCTTTTCTTGGGTACTGATGTGAATATGAGTACGAGGCAGTCTGAATGGATTGCATTCTGTAATCTGATTACTTTCATGTAATCTGATGGATTAAATGAGATGAACTGAAGGTGTCTTAGCCCAGTTTCGATACCTGTATCATATATCTATCTGCCTTTACCTTTTCATCTATATGGAAGAGTATGCAAAATTTTTCTATTTGTCTTCCTTTGTCAGAAACAGTTGCTCAGAATAATATTAAACAATGACGACAACAACAAAATGAAAAAAAAAAAGAAAAAAGAAAAAAGAAAAAAAAGGAACAGTTGTTTCCAGTGATTGTAATGGGGTGGAAGAAAGGCAATAGTTTGGGATAGTTTCCCAGCTTGGAAAAGGTGCACTGATTTTGTTGCATCTCTCTCTTGTCAGAAAAATGTATTTCCAATTGCACAGGAGTGGGCATAGGCAGATGCAGGGCTGTGGCTGGGGCTGTTCCCTCTGGGCGCTCGGTGCCAATGACTGGTCGTTGCTGTGGATGATTGGTGACAGTGGAGAGGGGGACAGCGACTCATGTGGCAGCCTTTTGTGCCCTGGTTCGCAGTTATGCAAGTGTGGGTTTTAGGGTCCCTTGTTTTAAATTAGGGAGATCCTATACTTTTGGAACTTCAAAGCTGAGCTCAGGTTTTGGACAGCCTGAACTGAAACTTTCAGTCTAGACTTATGGCAGCCAGAATCCTTGTATGAGCTTTGCAAACAGACCATAATTTCTGCATGAAGCTAGGCTGATGCAGCTAGCTTTGAAGGAGATCTTGAGAGCACCACTTGAGCACAAGCAGTCAATATTTGTACACTACAGAATTAAGCTGTTCTCAGCAGAAGAATTATCTGATAGTTAACATCCCACAGCTTGGAAGTGGGAAGTCAAATACTTTTTGCCTTCTGTTACCTTAGTTACTCTGCCTATACAATGGGGATAAAATGAGAACCCCCTAGCAGACTTGTGGAGATGTTGCGAGTGTTAATAAATGTTTGCAGAGCTCTTTAAAGCTTTGATTAAAGTAATTATGAAGATCTATTTCTAGACTTGGCTGCTGTGGAAAGGACTGGAATAGAAGAAAGTGGTGCTGAGAAACTATTGAAAGCAGGATTTAAAAGAGGATAGTTCTATGTTAAACTGTAACCATGAGAGATTTTATATATTTAAAGAAAGGCAGATCCTGTGATATTGGCACAATGTGTCAGGCTTTTTTTCCATTCTGCCAAGCTAAACTACCCGATTTCCTGGCAGTTATTCTGAGAAACTTGCTCTTATCTTCTATTTAAGGTGTAATTCATTAGTATTAGCCATAATGGACCATCAGAAGCAAGAAACAGATATGTCCCATAGAAGCTATTCAAAAGAGACATTCAGGGGGAAAGGGAGTTCACAAACAGAAGACGTATTCTCAGAATCAGAGCCAGAACACCCTGTCTCCTGCCTTGTTTGTGTTTTTTTTTGTTTGTTTGTTTTTTGTTTGCTTTCTTTTTCCTTTTCTAATTTACAAGCTAGGCAGCGGCTGTCTACCTCCCTGTGGATGTATGGAGCCCAAAGAGCCCCGTTCTTGGCCCTTTGACAGTGCTATATTAAAAATGTTTCATAATAATAAAGCTTCCAGTGTTAATGGTAAGGAAAGAAGACTTGACTTCTCTCGTCTATAACTGGCTTGCATCCTCCTCTACAGTAGCCAGTAGTAACAGAGACCCTGCGCCAAGTTGTAGCATCAGTTCCACCCAGACAGCCTTTGGAGTGTAAGAGAGGGTAGACTGGGCAATGTGGCTCTAATATCTCAAAACTGGAAAAAAATGAAGCTAGACAGTTGTTAGTTTTTTTTTATACCATCTATATTATTTTTACTGAGAGACTAGATTTAATAAATCTTTAATGATCTGCTTAGAAGACTTCAAGCCAAGTTGCAAACTTATGAGTATGGGTGTGGGCAGAGATGTTAGCAGAACAAAGTGGCTGTCTGAGTTGGCCAAATAGACTTATGCAATTATATCTATGAGTGGAGCTACCTACGTAAGTGAAAAATGAAGAGTATTTCTGTCACCCATGACTTGATGCAGAAATCAAAGCAAGGAAGCTCAATTACCATTACAAGCAAGAAACCCCAAAGTTTCAGGCCTGTTCCAGGGAGTTCAAATACACTCTGCCCTGACTGCTGGGAGTAGAAGCAAATGTCTTGAGCAGTTTGCATGTCATGCCAAACAGCTCTACCAACCAAAAACTGGACTACACCCAGCCACACGGAGAGACAAATTATTGGGGAAAAATCTGTAATCAAGGTAGTTTGGAAAGTGTTTGTAGCCAGAAGGGTGGCAATATGAATGTTGCTGTCAAACTGGAGGAGACTTTAGGAAGGCAAATGCCAACATGTCCAGAGGGACATGCAGCTAAATACAGAGAAGCCTTGGGGAGCTCAGCCTTAACTCATGCTGGCAAAAATATGCCCTTGAAAAAGGTGTTGCGACAACCTTACTAGGGCTTCCCACAATGAACTTCTGTACTGTATAAGTCTTGGTGTTACAGTTCAGTTCCCTTTCATTAATTCATTTCTGAAAGTATGTTCTTTTTCACTGACTGGATGATCTGCACAAAAGCAATGAGTGATGTCTTTATGTTGGTATCCTGCAGATCAACTTAATGATGTATAAGGGAACACCACTGACATTTGCCTGAGGATGGCTTTAACATATACCTCTGCTGATTTACAGAACTGTGTTTTTTATTCTTATTTTCTTAAACCGTTGTAAATATCACTAAAGATTTGGAGAGTAGTTCACAAATTCAGTTTTAGCTTCCTCAGCTAATCAAGGAAGCTTGGTGGGAAAAATGTGCCATAAGACAATAAAAGAACAAGATTCTAGATTGATTTATTGAAATAGATGGAGTGTATAAGCTTAGATATTTATTATGAAGTAAATATCTTTTAAGTTCAAGCACAACAGCACTAGGAAATGCCATGGGAAAGGACGAGTGAGGATAAATCCAAGGCTTGCTTTTTTGTGGAATTATCTTCTCAGGAAAGTAGGGAACTTCCCCGTGATATTAAAATGAAATGAGAAAAAATGCTATGACATATCTAGGTGGAATATGCATGCGGTGACAAATAGGTAAGCCAGAGATTCTTAAGATATCTGTGCATAGTTTTCATCATGAACTTCCTTAGCCAATACAGCAACTTTTAAGCTTGGATGAAGGGTAAGTTTTTGAAACTTGAAATCTATGGAGGCATGATTCACCTGACCAGATACTGAGATCTCCATCTGTGCTCACTGTCTAGACTGCTGTTACAGTCAGCAGAGAGAAAACAGGCATTTCTAGGGCATGATTCGTCGTCTTCTAAAATAGATATCTGCTCAGGCAACTGCTTGGAGACAGAAGTCCAAAGGTGACTTAGTACTATGGAAGTTTGTGAGCCAGAAATTTGCACTCTGTAATGGAGAACTTAGTTCTGAAAACTAGTTTTTTAGAATGCCTTTCTTGAGAGCCACAAAACATGAAACTTCTGAAGTCCAAGGTGATCTGAACTGAGAACCCTTACTGAGGCTGTCATCAGAGGGAAGCTGGTCTATGTTGGTTAGAGCTGCTTCCTGAGGGTTGGCTGTGATGGGAGTCATGGTGCAGATGGCCCATTCCTCATACCATTTTGGAAGACCTCCTCCCAGAGGATAAACTGCCTTTCCGTTGTATCTTTGTGGCTGATTTTTAATCTTTCCTTCCCACGGAAAGTATCCCAGTGATTATAGATGAGCCTGTCCAAATCAGCCAGAGGAGGGCACTTTTGAGCTATGGGAGACCTTCTCCAGATCAATGGGGCTGTAGGTGCTGCTTGTTCCATTAATTTTTTTTTGTGGGACATTTCCTCAAAATCCTCCATTGGTGAGCTTGGTTCACTGTCTGCTCTTGGTGCAAGTGCCAGTATCCTACTCTTCATTTCAGACCTTCAATCCTCTTGGTTTGTCAACTGTGGTTATTTTTGTTAGGACAGAAAAAGACTCAATGCTTTGTCTAGGGAGCCTGGTGGACTCATGCAGCAGAGTTTGGGTGCAGATGAAGGCATTGCTACCTCATTTTAAGGCTCTGGATGTTGTGAGCTTGCCCTGCAGGAGATGGCTGGACTAACCAATGTCTGGGGATACCTCTGTGACAATGAGCTCAATAGGACCAGGGGACAAACTTGAGGGCTGCCACACTGACAACTGTTAAGTTATTGGCACCCTAGTGTCAAGCTTATGACCTGGGCCAATTATTGCTCAGTCAGATATTACCCAAATGTGTCTGGAGATAGCATGGCCAAAGGCTGTTTTCAGCATTGATGTGAGATGCTCTTTTGTGAAAAAACATCTAACTCTGGGGACAAGCCACTCAGCCCCATCACCAGAAAGTGGGTCCTGGCTTGTATAGGTTATGAACATAGGGTTTGCCTTGATATTTGTCAACTTGGCCTTGTCTGGGAAGTGAGGGCCCTGTCATGCCATGTGCTTGGCTTTGTTTGGGACACTCTTCCCTTGAAAAGGTCAGACCACTACATTGCATAGCAGCAAGTTTGGAGATCTGCTTGCAGCCGTTCTTGCAGGGAAGCATTTTCAGGGAAAGTATTTAAAACATTAGCAGAGGGGGGTGGGGTGGAAATCTCAGGGAAAGTAAAATCCGTACGTATTGTACATATGTTTGCTTTAAAGAGCGGGTGACCCCTGCTGAGTTTCTTGGCAGTAAAAGCCAGACCAATGAGGACATCACCAGATGGGTTCATTACCAAGGCATTTTCATTATCACCCCTTGGGGCCAGCCCCTCGTCGTCCTCCTGGTCGGAGCATGGGAAGGAACACTGTGTTCCCAATCCGTGGAGGTATGAGAACACAGGGGGAAGTGCTTGTTTCTGGGACAAAAAAGCTGTGGTGACTGATCACGCCACTCAAGTTCACGTGAGACGCTTAAGGCCAATTTGCTGGTCCTACAACCCCCCTCTCTCAGCCTATATACGTAAGTACACACAAATTCAAACGCATGGTTAAGATCCAGTAAGTGCCAGTGGAAATCTGGTTCATCTCAGATGAGGCTCCCCTGGCATGACCCTATCAGTACATTAATTCCAGTGGAGCTCACTGGAACTTGTACAAAGACAACATGAGCAGAAAGAAGAACATAAGCAAACCAAGTAAATCTTGGTTAATCCAATCTGAAGGAATTCCCTACTGAAAATGGACTAATGCCTTGAATTTGTTCTGACTTATCTTGCTACCGCAGTTCTCTGAGAACAAGAAAATGATCATTTTCAACACTCAGACTCCTTTAAAAATTACATTTACAAAAACAAAGGCATCACGTTAAACTGACAGTGCTTTAGTTCTTTCCCAGGTAATTGTTATGCATTATGCAGACTGTTATCTTTCCTGAAAGTTGTCATTTGCAAACAAAATACATTAGTGTAAGGCTTTGCCTCACTCATTTAGGTTGTGAAGGCTACATCAGTGCAAAAGATTGTTTTATTCAGCTAGTGTAGTGTTCTCACTTTTTTTCTCTCTCTCTAAATGTATGTGATCCTGAATTTCTGGAATAATTGCTCTAAAATTGGAGTGGCTGAAGATCTGTGGGTGGGCTGAAAAACTGAAAAACCCATCCATGGCTCCGAGGTGGGATTTAGTGGAGTGGGTAACCCCTTTCTAACCTCGAATACTGGAGAACTTGTGTGCTAGACTTGGAAGTGTGCAGAATGGAATTTCTATCACCTCTTTCCCAATTATCATTGTTTATGCATGAAGCCACCTGTCTTCTTGGTACCTTGCCATGGTGAAAAGAAGTGTCTTTCCATGTTCCCAAGAGAAGAAGAAGGCTGGTGAAAAAAGGAAGGCATTTTGACATTTATGAAGAAAAAGCAAATACGTATTGCAACAGACTCGGAAGGGTCAGAATGGACTGAATGTTCCTAAACCTTTATGGTAATTTGCTGCAGTAATTTCCATCATAATTAAGAAGCTGATACTGAAGCCATTATTGCTGTGAGTCAGGCTTGCAAGATCTGCTTCCACAGCACACATAGCTGCAGGCTGCCCATATTCAGCATTTAAATGCTATTAATTTAGAAACGGTTACTAGAAATACGTCTGTTAAATGTAAAGTTCAGAGCAATACAGATATACAAAACTGATAACAAACCCCAGCTGTGGGGAAATGCGGGAATTCTTATGCACACCTTACGTCTCTGCATCCACCTTTGCCCCCGGGAATATGTCTGAGTAATCGTGAAGGATTTTTTTAGGATGCAGTGTTCTGGCTCTTTCCCTCCTGCTGGCTCTGCCTTTCCTGTGGGGTGGATGCGAGGGAGCAAATCAGTGTTCAGACTGGTGAAGGCAGATGTAGCAAAGGTCACCTCTTTCCCATGCTTATTATCTGTTCAAACCAGTGTGGTTATCTGCTGCCCATATTGACTTCCACAAGGGCTGCTGAATATTGAGTGCTTCTGAAAGCAAGGTGTTTGGATGAGGTGCCAAAACAAGGATGCAGTCTGTGTTTTCCCTTTGAGTACTGCGGAGCTGTTATTAGACAGATGGTTGATACAAACAGATTTCAGCCCCAGAATTGTTCATGAGTTGTCCTCTTGAAAATTAGCTCGTCATTGTTTCTGCTGCAAGATGAGATGACTGACTTTTTCTGAACAGGAGGATAGGAAATAGTGAATAATGGAGAATCTGATTCAGCTGTCAACTCCCTTCCTGACCTGCAGATCATGTTACTGGTAAGAAGAATGGCAATTACCCTGCAAAACACCCGTAAGAGTGAATATGCACAAACAGCAGGATAACAGGGTGTGTGTAAATGTTCGGAACTTGGATAGTTCTCAGTACTTGCTATGTTGAATCATCCTTCTCTGCAAGATGCTGCTTTGATTCCTCCTCCTTGAGACAGGTGTTTGCCAGACTTGTTGTGTGCTGTGCACTGCTGGGAGCAGTGAAATTCCCTGCCTTCATGTGACTCTTTCTTTTCCAGAACAGTCATCAGGAGCAGACTGAATGAGCAGCATCGTGCTGATGCCTTCTGAAGCAACAGCATGTGTTCCACCAGTCTCACTAGCACAAAAGAACCTGGCTTTCTGCTAAGTCATTTTACATTCTTTTTACAAAATAATTCATCTTAGTGTTGAAAGGGGATGGAAAATGACTCAAGGAAAGGTCAGTCCTCTGCTCTTGGCTGTTAAGATCTACATCCAATTGCTTTCAGAAAACTCTGGGAAGGCTCTGTGCAGTCACTGTATTGGATTTCTGGTGTAAAGTGTCCGGTGAGGAGAAGTGTCTGGGATGGGCATTCTTGTGGCTAATGTCAAGGACTGAGTGTTTTAAGATCTATCCTCTAGGATACATCTTGGAACACACAACGAAATGAAGAAGTCTCTGGTGCTTTCTTCCCTTGCGTATTGTAGGAAGATATAGTACGTGCAGTGCACATAGAGATTCTCATTAGCAGTCTATTCTGTGTATGCTACTAGGAGGGCACTTTCTGCTGTGACATCAGACTTGACACCAGTGGATTGCTTTAATACCAGCCAGTTACATTGGAGAAGGGCAAGTGGTTCTGCCTATGACCCAGGTCACATTTTAAAATGGAACTTCAATAGTTATGACATGGTACATTTTGGATGTATCTGCAAGTGAGGTTGATTTGATGGATCCTGTCCTGGGAAAGATGCTCTTTTGTCAGCTCTTTTGTCAACAGTTTTGTTCTGTCTGCCCTTGGTAGCCTGTGCTGGGAACATGGAAGCTCTGTGAAGGCTTTTCGAATCATATCCCTGATGTCACTTGTCTGTGTACCCTAAAAGGTAACAAAATGCACTTCTACATCCACATGGAGTGAAGCTTGTAGTGGCATTTCTGCCCTGGACATGTGTTGATGCAGGGGTGCTTGTGAACTTCAGGATGTGCAGCCTCAGCACGTGCAGCCTGTGAGAGCATTTCTTGCAGCACATTCATGCCACACTGCACGGAGAATCTCAGATGTCTTTTTGGACAGCAAGTGAAGAATACAGAAGTGTGATCATTTGCTCTGAGAGCAAACACAGTATATTGTAAAAAGCTTTTGCAGTGTGACTCAGCAACAAGAATTACAGCGTGCTGTTTATTAAGGATTCTAAACTTCCTATAACAGAGTTTTTCCATTTCATGACTTACTAAAACCAAGGTTGAACTATTAGCCTGCATTATAGCTAAGGAAACAGACACAGAATTATATATCAACACATTTTAATATTACTCTTGAAGCTAAGCTCAAGCAGAAGCTGACAATATGATCTGAGTTAATGGTGACGTAATAGGGAGAACAGTTCCTTTCAGAGCTCTAGGTTAGTTCCTGGGGACATGAATGAATTGCACATCTCAACTGTCCCTTCCCTCGCTTACATAAACTCTTGGGGAAGATGAAAAGTCCATGTAATTGAGTGACCCTCTCACAGGGTTCTCAGATAACTGATGAGTAGACTTGTGCTGCTGATTAGTTTTTCAGATTTTGCACAGCTGATCTGAAAATTCAGAAGGAAAACATCTCAATTTTGAGTCAAGCAAGCAGGATATTAAACAAAAATAAAGAAAAAGAAAAAAAAACAACAACCACCAAACTAACGGCAGAATTGAAATGATTTCACTTCAGGTCAAGCAAAACATGTTTAACCCAGATGTTCTATTTTGTTAAAACTTCAGATTGTTTTAAAAACACAGTGAAGTCATTTTTGAAAATTGTCAATATTATTGGTTTTGAAAAGGTGAATGTTTTGATTCCTTCAGATCCCCTTTGTAATGTATGTTTTTCTACTGAAACAAGTGACTGCAGTTGGTGTGTACCCAACCAGCCTGCTACTGGCTGATTTATTTCCCTTCACCAACAGATGCTGCCCAGTTCCTCCTCCCAGCCTTTTCCCCAGGCAGTGACAGACCGTCAGCATCAGCAGCTCTGAGAAGAGCCCTTCATTGCCCTGGTACCAGGGGCTGGATAATCTCAGTTGGCTGAGGTGTGTAAATGAAGATCATGGAGAACTACTCTGGGTTAGGGGAATCGCCCCCAGAAATTGCAGGTTTTGGTAGGCCTGTATGGAGGAGCCTTGTGACTGCTTCTGGGGAGCCACTGCAGCAATAGGAGTTCTGGCTTTGAGGAGCCACTGATGGAACAAAACGTTCCCTTTGTCCCTGGCGTGGGTTGAGATATGGCCAGGCGGTGAGCTATTGACCCAGCACAGCATGTCTGTGGAATGGGAGGGAGATTTTTTTGGACAAGAACTTTGAGAAATTCTGCAAGAAAAAGTTCTACAAACAACTGGATTTAATCTCAGTTTCTGCTCAGATGTGGATACTCGTGGTTTGCAAAGTTTGTTCAAGAAGGGGTCAGTCATGTAACCCAATCATGATGGACACTGCAGGCAATTTACTCCTTTATGTAAAAAAGATTTTAGGAGGGCAGAATAGCTATAAGCTGGCAGTAGAAGTGAACTCAGAACGTTGGCTGGCCTCTGTTTGTGGTACGTTCAATAACAATAAATGTGTGTGTTTTATGCTCCCAGTAATAACCCAATTAGAGACACTTTGAAAGGAGATAGTGCTTGATCTTTTTGTTGAGAAGTTGTCCAAAATACAGGAATGAGGAGGAAAAAAAAGAACAAATTTTTTGGAGCTCACATCATTAATGCTGTTCCAATCCAATGCTGGACTGAGCAAACAGGCCTAGTTTCAATGGGTTCTGACTCTCCTTTATACCACTCAAGGAAGGATTAGAGATGTACATCTCTGGAATTCTGTGCTCAGAAAAATTTGAGTGCATTTTTTTCTGTCTTGCCACAACAGCATAGAAAGCATTTGCTAAAAACCTGTTATGCTGTTAGGGCCTTTCTGTCTGAAGTTGCTATTGGAAGAAAGAAGGCTTGCAGCATTGAGAACTTCCCCCAGCCCCATAAGGGTCTATGCCTGGAGGTGCTATTTATGCATTACTTACATTGGTTTAAGTTTTTAAATCTTTCTTTTGTGTGTGTTCTCTAAAAAGCTCATCTCTTGTTGAGTGATAGAGGCTGAAGCTTCAGCTCTCTTGAATTGGACCCACTTGTACTAAGATTGAATATGATTTGCTGAAAAACTAACATCTAGATGGTATTGCACTGTTAGAAAATGCTGTACGGTGTAAGGACGAGTATGGGTTTAGGACTGAGTGAGAAATTGTAGAATTCATTGAGAATGTTGGGATAAGAGATGTGCTGAGAAGGATACGTTTATACTACACCTGTAAGAACTGGGTGAACTGTAACTTAGCTGCATAATTTCTGATTTTGACTAGGATTGTGGTTGAAGAAACTTTGATCTCTGAACCTGTCAGACTTATATTTTTCACTCTAAAGTCCCGCATAACTGATTTGCAGTCTGACCCATGTCAGCTCTTGGCTTCATTGATAAAGCTTATAGTAACAGCTTGGCCACTTTTGGCACAAATTATATTGCAAGGATAGGTTTATTTAAGTATTCCCCTTTCATTAAAGAAAACAAACAAACATCCCCAATAGCAACACACCATCAAACAAAAAACCAACCAAATACAAAGAATGTGGCTTCTGGTTGGGCTACTGGTATGTGCAGGCTCCAGAGATTTGTAGCCAAATAGGTGAGTATGGAAGAAGATGTACTAGTTGCTTTAATTGGAATGGAATGATGAAAGAGAAAAATCCATACAGTGTGATAGAAGGGACAGGAAAAAAAAAACAGCCCTCAGCGTGGAAGAGCCATGCTGGGAAAAATGTGAACAACTCGTAAGGATGTTGCTGTTATTTGTTCCAGTACTTAATATTCTAGACAAAGGGCTGTTCTCTGTACTTCTTTGTGTGACCTTATTGTGTATTTGGATGTATTTACTGATGACCTGGAGTTTTGGATGGGCATTGGCTGGAAAATTTTTCCTTACAGACATTGTTTTCCTGTTTCATAATAGGAGAAATTTAACTCTTCTAAGAAAGGACAACCGGGGCCTTAGTTCTGTAATAATGCCAATAATAATAGTAACTATTTTCTTATCCAAACATTCTTTCAACACAAATGACATTTTGTCCAAAATACATTTTTTTCCAAAAATATTTAAATTCTTTGCTGAATGCAGTGGGAGTTTTGACATTGATTTAATGGCTGGAGTATCAGGGCCTTTAGGGAAAGAATGCAGTACGTTCTCCTTTGATCTCCTATTCATCTTCTTGCTCTTGTCGTCTTCATTTTGGTTCATCTGTTCTGTGCAGGGATGGAGTTGTTGTCCTGTCCTCTAAACCTCAGGTGGCCCTCCCTCTTTTTGATGCACGTGAATATTACTGCAGTTGCTTTTATATTTCTATTTTTTGGCACAAACAGGCAAGTAGTTGAAGGTACTTCCTCTATCCCAGCGGAAAATAGAGATGAGAATCTCTCTACTGGCAGAAACAGGAGATAAAGCAGTAGATGACAGGCTACTACTGTTTGAATTGCAAACAATTCTGGCTAAGATTTGCATTTCTGTTTGTTTAAACCTGAACTGTTGAGATGAACTTGCACCACACAGCCAAGAGCTCATTTTCTGGTTGCTAGGCATGGCCTCAGAGAACAGTTCAGATTCATGGGGGGGGGCAGGGGAGGGGGAGGGGAGAGGAAAGGGGAGGAAGTATGGGAAGGAGAACAGAAGGCTGGAGCTGGAAAAGCACCTTAGATGTCATTTTGCCTCAAGGATAAACCTGCAGGCTGTGTTAAGGCACATGCGAGATAAGGAGGTGATCTTAGACAGTCAGCATGGTTTTCCCCAAGAGCCTGACCAATCTGGTACTCTGTTAGAGTGACAGCATTAGTGGGCAAAAGAAGGGTAACTAATGTTTTCTATCCGGACTTGTGCAAGGCCATTAACATGATCCCATGCCACATCCTTATCTCTAAATTGGAGAGACATGGATCTGAAGGCTGAACTATTTGGTGGGTAAAGAATTGGTTGGATGGTCACAGTGAGAAGACAGTGATCGGTAGCTTTATATCTAGGTGGAGGTCAGGCACAAGTGGCATCTCCCAGAGATTCATCTTGGGACCAGTGCTCTGTAACATCTTTATCAATCACATAGACTGTGGGATTGAGTGCAACCTCAGCAAGTTTGCAGACAATACCAAATTGGTGCAGTAATAAAAAGAAGGGAAGCCATCCAGAGGGATCTGGACATACTTGAAGAGTGGGCTCATGGAAACCTAAAGAGATTCAACAAGGCTGAGTGCAAGGTGTTACACCTGGACAGTTACAATATGTATACAGACTGGGAGAGTAACTCCTTGAGAGCAGAGTTCTTCTGGTAGAGAAGGACTTGAAGATCCTGATGGCCAAACAGCTGAACGTGAACCAGCAGCGTGCACCTGCCAGTGGTCTCCTGGGCTGCATCAAGAGAGAGGGGTGACAGTGGGAAGGGAGGAGATTGTCCCTCTCTGACCTTGCGAGGCCCCATCTGGAGTGCTGCATCTTGGCATGGAGTCCCCACAAGAAAGATGTGGGGTTGTTGGAGTGGATCCAGAGGAGGGCCACAGGGAAGGTTGGAGCACCTCTACTATGAAGAAAGTCTAAGGGACTGGGGCTTGTTGAGCTTCAGGAAGGCTCCAGGGAGACCTCACTGTGGCCTTCCAGTACTTGAAAGGAGCTTATAAGCAGGAGGAGGACTGACTTTTACACAACTGGTAGTGATAGAACAAGGGGGAATGGCTTTAAACTAAAAGAGAGGAGATTTAGGTGGGATGTTAGGAAGAAATTCTTTATTCAGAGGGTGGTGTGGCCAGGGCTGCCTCATCCCTGAAGGAGCCCAAGGCCAGGTTGGTTGGGGCCCTATACAGCCAGCCCACAGCAGGGGTTGGATCTGGATGGGCTTTGTGGTTTCTTCCAACCTGAGCCATTTTATGATTCTATGAAATATGACAAAAAGTGCTAAAGATAATTTTTTCTTCTGGATCACTCACAAACATTGGTAACTCTTGCAGACGGCCAGATGCTGTCTCGATGAGTAAATCTTATAATATTGCACTGTTGAGCTGGTGTACTACAAAGGGAGTGAGTGCCATAACTGAGGACCATCCTTGGAGAGGACCTGGCCTTTCCCAGGAATTCCTCCTCCAGTGCATCACGTAGCTAGTTCCAAGTACTGCAGTAAGAGTCATGTCTCATGCCTTTCCAGATTCTATAGGAAACAGCTAGTACCATGAATCAGATCCATATGTTGTTAAAGCTGGCTAACCCTCTTATAGTCAAAACTGCAAGCTGAATAACTGAAACCTTGCAACAGATCTGCAAAACAAACTATTCTGCTTCATACCCCTTCACCATCCCCAGTATGGGTAGCAGGGATAACAGTTCAGCTGGCAGTATTGGCTATGAGGTTTAACAGAATGCAGCTTATTCTTCCATGACTCTCAGTCTTGGAGTGCTGACAGCAAGAAACTAGAAGTGGGCCAAGGAAATTGATGCTGGATGTGAGTCAGGTACAAGGCTGAATTCAGCTTGGATTTAATATTATTGAAATACCACAGGTGGTTTCTGTTAGCATTTGGCCTCATACAGCAATACCCAAGTCAGGTCAGCTGTTCAGTGAGATCCAGCCTTGAATTCTCATGAGTGTGGTGAGCTGAGTAAGATTTCAATCACACCTGAAATAAAAAATAGTCCCTTTCCTGTCTGGGTGTGAGCTTGTGACCAGAAATCACAGGGGCTGGTGTGAAGTGTACATAGACAGAATTGTGGGATGGGTATACACACATTTCAGTTTCCTTTAGCTTAAGTGGGATTTGTACCAGTGAGGCCTGACACCGGGTCTTGTGACTGGAAGTTGACCCTTTTACTCTGCTAATCCAAAATTGGTTGTTTTATCTGTGTCCAACTGGTTGCAAAGAGACCTCAAAGGTGTATTTTAAGAAAAGCCATGAGAATTAAGATGTATGAAGAAGAAACTGCAGCAGTTCATCAGGCTGTGAGTTATGTCCATAAGTATGTTGAATCTGGCTGAGCTACGTGGGTGCTAAGATGCCTTTCATACAGCTGGCTCTGGTTTATCCCATGGTCTTTGGACCTCACATTTCTTGTGGCTGTCCTGACAGATATTGTGAAACAATATGAAGTGAGGGACTTCCTAAGTTCTTCAGGGCTCCCCTTTGCTACTTGTCAATCAGGTTTGGCTCCTGTTGACCTAGTTTGTTTAGCAGTGCTCTGGGGAAGTGCCAGAGAGTGGAACAAAATAGAATTGTAACTGAAGTTAGGTGCAAGTGGTATAAAGTCATTCTCATGCTTCAGGATTGTTCCACGAAGCAAGGATGACTTCTGTGCTTCCCAAGGTAGGGACTATAGAAGGAAAAACATATTTGTGCTGGATCAAGCTGATAACTGGGAACCCAGAGGAACCTCTTGCTGTAAGATGGAAACTAGAGGTGACATCACCAACCTTTGATGCCATTACTCTCCAGAGAGTGTATTATGTCAAGCTTGTCTCTCTTATTTGTCACAAAGACCCTTTAGTTTCTTTTTTTCCCGTTTTGTCACTGTGGAAAGTAGACTGGCTGGCAGTTTCCTCAGGTGCTTTTCACCTGTACTTTTGAAGTGCTAACAAAGAAGTATGAGTTGGAATTGATAACCTTTTGTACAAGTAGATATATTAGAATAACTATGTTTTTCTTCTTCTAACTCCATTTCTGAGCAACTATCCCACAAATCACACTGATTCTGCAAAAGACAACCAATAAAGCTCTATAGAAGAGAATGGAAGAGAGGAATTGCCAACTGCTAAATATCATAGGTAGGCACAGTGGACTGAAAGACAGAGGGAATGAAGCGGAGGAGTCTGTAATGGCTTCAGGGGCTGAGAGGTGACACCAAGCCCATCCTTGATTTTTCCAGGCTTATTATTTGTAGAAACTAACCCTGCTTTGAGCTTCATGTCTGCTGTATTAGTGGCTGACTCACTCACGGGAGATTTGATCCAGTATGGCTGTTAATTCGCTGCTTGACTAGCTCATTTGCATTTTTATCCACTATTTATTGATAACCAGGAGCCCAGAGAAACCTCTTGATGTGAGATACAAACTAGAGGTGACATCACCAAACTTGATTAGCTTTGATTAGTTCAACAGCAGTAAAGACTCAGTTATTTCAGGGAGAAATCAGCTGGCTGTCTTATTTCTAATCAGTAAGAAGCATAGAGGGCTGTTCTTTCATTTGACTTTCAACAGGGTCAGTCACAAAGGTGCAGAGTTTTTGACTGTCTCTGAAAGAAGACTTTTCTCCTTCACATTTGCTTTTAAATACTCAGCCTGCCCTCTTCCCCCTCTTCCCCCTCCTCCCTGCGCACAAAGGGTTTGGAGGAGTCTGAATCTCAGCATCTGGTTTTTGCAGTCCTTAGCCAGTAAAATTGTCAAATATGGCTTCCAAAATACACAAAGTATTCAAGAGCTGGTTTTTACCAGAAGGCTTTTTTTTTTTTTTTTTTTTGTTTTTTTTTTTTTGCAGAGTCATTTTTTGCTCATAACTACCTACTAGCAAAGCCCAGGGGAACTCTAAGATGGCTTTGTGGAGCTGGAGGGTGGTGACTTTTTCCCCTGCCCCCCTCAAGCTTCACCTGTATTTCTGTGGGTGAATCATGAACGGCAGAGTTTCTATTAAAGCAAAATAAGAAGTGCAAATCCTTATCCTCCAGCTCTGGGTTTATCCAGGTATGCAGCAATACTGTTTTATCACTGAAGCATCCATTGTGTTAGAAAGTTTTGTTTATATGACTGTAAGCCCCCAGCTGACAGATAGAGAAGTTTCAATTTCCCTCAGTCATTCTCACTACGGATTGTATATTCAAGGGAAAATCCTCACCGCAACACTGTACATGCCACGCTCTTAGCAGACTGACGTTTATTAACTAATACAAAGTTGCAAATGATGTACAAACACAGCTAAACAAAAGAGCCCAGTGTTGAGCCTAAATCAGGGTCCTAAATCATAAGCCGTGGTGTGACAAACTGCACAATGTTTGCCAGTACTTTTAAAATGGGGCTTTCTTGCCAGGCTGAGAATCCATAGAGCCCAGCCAAAGAAAACAATGGGAGGGAGCCAGGGTTCTCCCAAGCCTTGGCATGAAATCCACAATAGTAGCTTTGGCCGTGGTCCATGGACTCGAGCACATGCTCCATAAGGTCACTTCAGAACACCATAATTACTTGGTATTTACTTCAGCGGGTTTTGCAGACAAAAATAATAATAATAATAATAAAAACAACAACAACAAAAATGCCACAGACTCATCTGGGGGACTTGGTTCCCATCCCAGCTCACTGCCATCTCTTTGCCCCTCTTGTCAGTACGGTGCTGTTGAGAATTGCAGTCCCTGCTGTTAAAGATGGCCATGGTGACAACTGGCGTGGCACTCCGCTGCTTGAGGAGTTTGAGTGGACTTTCTGTCCTGGCTTGTCCCCGAAGCTGTCAGCAGTGTTTGTCACTGCTGCTCAGAGGCTGTGTACTGACCTTTGAGGGCTGAATTGGGGGGTCACTGCTGGGTTCACGTAAGGCAAGCGTTTGCTTCTTCAAGTATCCTCTTTGCATCCTCCCTTTACTGGCAGTTCTGCTAGAGAGGTCAAGATCTGAGCAGATCATTAGGACTGGGAAGCAGCTTCAAATCTGGAAAAATGGGGAGAGTTACAGGGAGACTAAAAGGCCAAACTTATTTGGAATTTCAGAGCCTGGTTTGGATGGTATAAAAAAACTTGTGATCCAAATAGATCTGGGCCAGAAGCTTACAGCTAAGGATGCTCACTGACAGCCTTGCATGTTCCTTACCCTTAGAAATGATCCATCCATAGGCAGCTGTGCTGCAGTGGGGCTGAGGAGCTGTATTCTGCCCCTGTCTGGGGCTGGGTCTGCTCATATGTACGCAGTCTCCAGGCATCACTAATGCTCAGCCCTTGCTATTTACGTTTAAAAAAAGAAACCACATTTGATTATTCAGCATTCTTCTTTTACATTTTTATTGCTGTTTGCAGAACTCTTCCGAAGGCCAGAGGAAACCTTTTTGCTTGACATCTTTCATATTTTAGCACTTCATAGTGTCTTTAGACAAAAACGTCCAACAAGCACATGTGTTTTGGCAACTCTGCTTGTGGCCTCTGTTCTGTCTCTGGCCTTGAAAAGCAAAAGAACGAAAGAAAAAAAAAATCAAAACTTAAATTGGGTCAGCAATATTCTCTTTATTTTTGTTGATAGTTCCATTTGGGATTTATGCGTTGATAGAGGACAAGTGGGGAAAAACATATGCCCCAAGCATTTGCCCTTGAAAAACAATGTCACATCTTAATTTTCTTGGACTGGCAATGCACGCATTCCACACTCTCTGTGATGTAGAACTAATGAAGATAGAAGTGCAAGAAAACCTATAATCAAATCCAGTACATACCAGGCATAGCACACCAAGAAGCACACCCGTCTGAAATCTCATGGTGCTGGAAGAAAAATTCAGGCTGTGAGGCCATGGCAGCCCAGTATTTCTTGCTGAGGATTTTTTTAGGCAGCACTCTGCATCCACAGAAAAAAAAAAACAACAAAACCAAGCAAAAGTGCTTCCTGGCATCGCCTTGTGTCAAATACTTGCAACCAGTGATATTCGGAGGGCGGCTCAAGTACGCGGCGGTGCAGTTGTTAGAAAGGCGTGAATTGAACATTTTCTTCTGGTGGTTTAGAATCTGTTCCCCGTGCTTTAATCCCCTGTGTGCGTCCCGGGAGCTTTGTGCCTGTAAACTGTGTGTTACTAATGCCATGGTGATGATTAGTAACCCAAAAAGAGAGCGGTCCTTCTGGCCAACTTGCCCTGCGAGCCTGCAGCGAAGGAGCAGCGCTTTCCTATCTGGCTGTTTATACCAGTTTTCTTGTATTTTAGGGCATAAATCCGTCCCAAGAGCAAAGAATTGTTTGTTTGGTAGTTTACAGGATTGTGTAAACACATTATTTGCACAGTGAGGTCTTGGTACCTGACAGGGGTTCCTGTGCTAGTGCCTATAGCAGCAGCAATAGTAATAATAATACTAATAACCCAAACCAACAGCTGGAGGGGGTAGAAGAAATGTGATGCAACTTTACAGGGGTCACATAGCAGCTTGGTGTCAGAGTCTTGAAAATGAACTCCTTGTGTCCTGACTGCTTGTCTGGTGCAGAGGACAGCATGGAGTGATGATGTGTTCCTGATAGGGATTGATTTACAGTCTGTGTAGATCCAGGGAGAAACAGGGTTGTAACACAGATTGTTCCTCCTAACTGTGAATTTCCATTTTTACTGTTTTATTTTAAACTCTCACTTTAAAATCCTGTTAACCTTCAACCTTGTTAAACCTAACCCTGTAAATCCTGTTATCTTTTACCCTGGACTATAGTAATTCAGCTAGTATCTTAGCTGCCTTGTGCTTTAAGAAAGTGGCTAGTGACTAAGGAATTAGCCCCGGAGCTGGGAAAAATGTTTGTTTTAATTTTTCTCTCTTTTTTTCCAAGTCCATGTTGTTTCCAGAGATCCCTTGGAAGTTACTTTGCTGCTGTGTCTTAGGTGCTTATGTGTGAAATAGAAGTCTTGTCTGATAGGCATTAGATATAAGCACTAGATAAATGCACCAGAAACTGGGGATGCCCCGAATTTCTTAGCTTGTTGGTTTTGTCAGGACTTTCTAATGATAGTCTTTTGCAAACGCCATCTATCGCTTGTGGCTGGCCCCTGTCAGCTCACTGTCACACAGCCAGGTCTTGCTCTGGTTTCTTTGTTATTGAATTGTTCAGTCCTTCCCTAGCACAGGTTTTCTCCTTCCACTTTGTGATCCACTATGCTCTCCTTAGAAAGGAGCTAATGGAGCAGCGTTGAGCCACTGCCTGTCCATCCTCTAAAGTCTTTGGTCCTTCAGAGTAAAAGTGAAATATTCATCTTGGACCCATGCCTCTCCATGGGCTGCCTCTGGTTTGTGTGGACTCCTACTTCTCCATCTCCCCACTGGCTCAGTGTTGTGGGGAGTCACTCTGAGGAATGCTACAGCCTTGTGTTACTTCTTTTGCAGTAATGTTACAGTCAACGTGTGTTTGATGTTAACTTTGGAGAGACCATAATCATATCTATTGCTGCCATCCTAAGCTAGGGGAGAGACTCCAAGAGCTCCAGTGTGATTTTCCTACCACTCACCCAGTGCAATTTTCCCAGGTTTGCACAGGCGAAAGCATGGAAGTGGTTAATCTGAGATGGTTGTACAGGATTCCCCTGCCTGTCAGCACTACATCCCTCCCAGATGTGACAACTGATAGGGAAGCCACTGGTGGGAACTGACAAAAGGATACAGAGGAGGCCGATAAGGAGTAGCATGAAATTGTCTTTTGCTTCCCTGTGAGTGCAAGGGAAGAAACCAGCAGGTGTTTTCAAGAAGCAAACGGCTTGAGCTGAACACCAGAAACCCAATTCTCATCTCAGGATAGTCTTCCTAAGCCTCTTGTGAACCTAACTTCTTGGCTCTGGCTGGCAATTCAGTATGGCTGTTGAGTAGATTCAGATATCTGCACATCTGTAAATAATGAACAATAGCAATTACATGTTCCTTCTGAAAGACAAAGCAGCACATTGAATGCTGTTGGCAGGGAGCAAAGCCCAGCAGGACCAAGCTTAGAGCTGCTGATTTGAACTGTCCCATCCACTAAGGGGGCACAGTTGTTATGGTGGACTTGTCTGAAATCCCGTTCTTCCAGCCTTCATCATTCCTTTTGCTTCTACCTCTCCCATGATTTTTACTCAGGCATAGTAAGGGCTGACTAATGCTGAAAGGATTTACTTTTCCACTCCCTCTTTCCCTTGTTTGGTTTTCCTGTCAATGCTTCTTTCTTTAAAAAATGCATGCAGAAGCTTTGATTTGCAGGCCTGCAGGAGACAGATAGGGAAACTGAGGCACAGGGAGATGTATGGTGCTGAAAGCCTGCTGGCATGTGAGGCAGCAGCAGAACCAGGCAGAAAGCCAATCTCTCCTGATTCCTTGTCCTGCGCTCAAATGTTAGAGATGGATGCTATTTCATTTCTGGCAAAATTAATAAGTCCTTGCATGTGTTCTACCTGGCGCATTTCATATTCATTTTCAGCTTGTGAAGAGTCACAGATAGCCTTCTGCAGTGCCCTGGATTTCAGAATCTGGCTTACCTTTTGCACATTTGGATCCCTTATGCTCACCCATCCCAGGGCTTGTTTGTATTGTACATTTAAGCCCAACAGTGTGGAGTAAGCCTGGTTTGGTGCAATGAGTTCATACATGGAAACATGCCAAAGTTTAATGAGCAATCTGAAAGGTGAAGGAACATTCACCATGCCAATTTGTTGCTGCTGCTGCTCCCAGGGGTGTCCTTTAACCCTCTGAGTTCAACACAATATTATGCAAGTTTTCTTTTTGTGCTTAGCGAAATGTGTAATCGTCCCTTCGGTGACTTGAAGAACTCCAAATGTTCAAAGAGCATTTAGGGAGCTGCGGGGAGGAGGGGGAAACCCAAGCAGATAAGTGAACTATTTAGGAAAGGTTCACAGTGATTTCACTTTCTGTTTGACTTGTGTAACTGCTGCTGGCATGGGCACCTTTTTGTTCCATACCAAACTCCAGAGCTGCTAGCAGGAGGTTGCCCATGTCTTGGTTGTTACCCTTCTCTGTGTGAAGCCTTCCAGGCATTGAGCCTGATGCACTTGGAGTTAGGTTCCAGATAAAAGGATCTCATAAGAAAAAATAATTCACACTACACTTCACAATAGCTGGAGTAAAATATCCCTCAGTTCCGCATTTAGTATTCTGGAATCTAAAGTGGCAAACTCAGAATGAAGTTTGCTTGGGACCAACTAAGAGGATAAAAGGGAAGAGTGCATTCTGTGGCTCTGTGAGATATCTGGTACCTTCCTCTGAGCCCAGAGCTGTTCAGATAGTTCCGAAGGTTGGAATTTGCCCTTGTGTGAAGGGAAGGAGTGGGGCCTGTTGAATATTTTTGCTGTGCACAGGAAGCTCCTGTTCTGCTCCTACCATGAGGACAGAGAATCTGAGTTTGTCAGTTCTGTGTAGGTTGGGAACGTGAGAGCAAGCAAGATGCTGAGCACTGGGGAGAAAGGTGTGGGCAGGTCATGTGTGAGCAAGCAGAAGGGCCTCTGATGGCTGGATGGCTGTGATGTCGGTCACTGAGCCAAAACTGTATCAGGACACCTGGACACATGGACAGGGCAGGTTTGGAGAGGAAGACAGAGGAGTGTGACGGTGGATCTTGAGGACAGCCATTGTTCAGGCAAGTTGAAAAGGAACGTGGCAACTTACACCTGCAAGGAGCACATTCACGTGGGTCTGGGCCAAACCCTGTGGAAGCTGAATCTTTCCACTGACTTCAATGGGCTCGGAATCCAGGTCCCTGATGACTGGTTTGAAGTGACACACAGACTATTTTTGTCTGACAATTTTTTTCCTTTCTGTAATTTCCAAAAACACCAGTAAGAGAAAACTTCATCTGTTTTGCTAAAGAAGAACTGAGGGTTGTATTATTCACTGGTATCCCAGGGCTGTCCGTGCAGATCGTGTGCTGCATAACTGCAAACTTGAGATGCCATTTTTTCCTCATTTTTTTCCTAATGAGATATGTGATCTAAAGCTGTTTACGTTCTTGTTTTATAGAATGAAAAAATGCAATGGAGAGATTTCTGGAACCATTAACAACTTTGTTACTTACTCACTTCAGAGCATTAACAATAGCAGTAGGAATATGAGATTTAAAAAAAAAAATTGTAGCAACAGCTAACAAATTCTGCAGTGATCTCTGACACAGGACATTCATTAGAAGTGTTCTCACATGCACATTGGTGGAATAGGGCTCAGTGTGCAATTAATTCCTATTTTATTTAAGTTCCCTTTACATTTTCTTCTTCACTCGGTGTGAGCACTCCTGCTGCCACCAGCAGTCGACCAACTGTGTGATTAAGGTGTTAGATTATTTTTTGCTGCCTAACTGGGGAAATCTTAAGGACTTTGGTTTTGTGCATAGATGGAGCTCTGAGGGATTTTACACTTGAATACCTGTAGGCAGGTTGGTACACAAACCCTCCTGTTGCTCTACCAGGGAATGTGGAAGAAAGCGCTGACTGATGCATCTCTGGAGACATCATGCAAAAGCTTAACTTAGTTCTCTTTTTAAATAGAAACTTGGATCTCAAGCACTACTCTTGTGTAATGATGGGTGAAAGGAAAAACTAACAGGGTTGCTTGCTTTAGAAATCCTTCAGTAGCCTTTGAAGAGGGGTTTTGCTAACAACATCAGGAATAAGGGAGAAAAGGTGACCCAACTGCAGATGAAAAGCATTTTAAATGCAGAGTGGAGTGATAGATGGGAATGTGGGGGCTGGTGGTCTTTGCCAGCCACGTGTGGGGCTGTGTTTTTCTAGGTCTGTCAACTGGGAGTGCCCTTACCAGAGCCACGACGATTTGGATAACCAGTGCTGCTCACCCCAAGTGAAAGGCAGTGGCTGTCCTGGGTGTGGGGTGGAGGCTGTATGCTGGGACCCCCACCTCCCACTCCTCTCTTTGACCCCAAACTCCAGCTGATGTGAGTCTGCTGAACGCAGACATGGTGAGGTCCTGTTGTGGACCCCTGGAGCAGGGGACAGCAGTGCCACCCTCTGACACGACATCAGGTCTCCAGCCTTCCCTGAAAGTCCTACTTTCAGCAGAAGAATGGCTTTTAGAGCCTGTATCTGTCTCCTACAATTTTTGCTAAATCATGGGCTTCCAACATGTGAAGCTTTGTGAAAGCATAAACCCTGACTCTATCCACAAGAATTTATCTCTCTATTCAATCTATCTTGTCTCTGATGCAAGCTGCTGCTAACAGCTTGGCAAGGGATGTGCCAGCTCACAGAGCAGGGTGTATGGTGGCAAAAGCAGTGTGTTGTGCTCTGAAAGAACTATTATTGCTGCTTGCGTTTTCAGTCACAGAGCTGGGCTTCTGCTCTCTACTTCACAGATTCCAAAACCATAATTACCGGCTGCTGCCTCTGCTGTGAAACACTTTATTAAGTCTTTAGTCATTAAGGATTTCCAGGAAATTTATGGGAGCTCAGGTCATGTTGCCTGTTTGTTTATATATCCCAAGATCTGCCAAAGCTGTGGCCTGCAGAGTTTCTATAGAGAAGGCTGCACTCACCCACATCTGCTTCAGACTGATGGGAGCTGCCTGTGTTGTCTTACCCTGTGGTTGGCAGGGGATTGCAGCCCTGCATCAGAGCAGCAAATGGTTCCTGCATCTTCAAGCAAAGCCGCTGAGAGCTGAACACTGATTATTTCTTGCTGGAAGCATCAAACTCTACAATGGATAGGCTCCAGGTTCTTGTGTTGCAAGCTTGGGGTGCACAGTGTGAGCAAGGACTGAGTATGTGAGGGACTGAGAACCTGGGAATTGGTCCTGAATGTTTTAAGGGAGTGTTGTTCCGTCCAGCCTTGGATCTAAGGGCACCTACGGCCACATGGAGCCGTTCGAGCCACACCAGATGTGGCTTTATAAGAGGTCATGGTGACTGGTGAGCACTGGCATTCATGGCCCTAAGCCCCTAACCCAATTCTTTTTTTTTTTTTTTTTTTTTGAGGGTGGGAGGGTTGAACAAACTTTTTACTTTATCTTTGCAAGTCCCTTGTTGTGTCACAACCATATGGCATCAAACCAGACTTGCCATGCTAAGCCGTCTTAATGAAAAGCAGCCTCCCAGACATTGTACTGTGATGATGTGTGGTGTTTGGAGGTACGTTTGCAACCCAGTTATAAGAGATGTGGAACTACGGACCTCAGAACTACGTTCTCCTGCTGTTAAAGATCTGCATTTTTAAAGCTGCAGTCGAGAGTCCAAACTGGCAGCATTCAGTGTAAAATAACTCTGTCTTGGTCTGTAAGCAGTCATTCATTAAGGGATTAATAGCACTTGTAATGAAGAGGACCAGTTACAACTACAGTCTCTCTATAATCACAGTCTAAAGATATCTCTACTGCAAACAGCTTGCTTCTGACACCAGCCCAGCATGTTCTGTACCAGTGTCAAATTGGAGGCTGATGGCAGTCCCTGCAGGAAAGGTTTACCCCCATTCTTGTGGAACAGAAAAGGCCAGTGTTTCTCTAAACAAGCCAGATTAGTGTGTCTGCATCTAGGCTGCCTTTGCAGCCAGCCTGTGTAATTTATCTCTGGATGCTGTTTGAGGTTTACCCAGCTGGTCCCTGGAGCTGGGGCCATGGGTCTGCCTTCTGCTTTTGGGTACCCTTGGCGTGGATTCTGGCTTGTTGCTTGTAAGCTCAGTGTCTCTCCCCTGGACTTGCAGTGACAGCACATGTACAGCATCAGGCAGTATCAGGCACCTCTGTGATTGTCTGCTGGAAGGTTGGCAGCCCGAACTCAGCCTAGAAGGAAAATGCCAGCACCTCTGGATCCCAGGAATGCCTCAAGGTGCTCCAGACTCTTGAAAAGCGAGTTAGGCTGGCACTTGTCCAACAACATAGGCACATTATACTTGTGTTAATGATAACTGTAGTTATCCATGGCCCTGAGCCTGTAACACTTTTCATCATTTGTCTTTGCAGACCAGTAGGTGTATAATGTAGGCTAGTAATGATGCTAATTATTATCTGCGAATTTCAAGGACGCAGAAGTCCATGCCGGCAGAGGCTTAGATAGCTCCTGACTCTCAGACCTTTAACAGGCCACTGGTTTCTCTTTCTTACCAGCATTAATCAGAACAGCTTTGCTGACACAATGGTAGTGTCTGCAACAGCAAAGGCAGCTCTGCCTTGGCAGCGTGCCTTGGAGAACTGCAGGCAGGGGAGGATGAGATATACCATACGCCTCCATTTCCTGATTTGCAGTGTATCAAGATATAGACAGATTATTATTATTTTTTTATGTGAAAGCAGAATGAAAAACTAGGTTAAATCAGTCTTCAGGGATGTGAAGCCAGTTCTCAGGAAGCCTATGCGATTATTATGCCTCATCCCAAACTTCTTGATTGGGAACATGCCTTTAAGAATATGATCAGCCCCTGGAGATCTCCCCCGCAGCCTGGGAATTCCACCCTGTCTACAGATGAGGAGGAAGGCTAGGCCACAGAAACACTCCATTCAGAAAGGAAAGCTTTCCTTCCTTCCTTTTCTTTTTTTTTTTCTAATTCTCCTCCTCTTTTTTTTTTTTTTTTTTTGGCAAATTGTAAATGTGCACTCTGGATTCTTTTGTCAACCAAATCTAATGGGACTGGCCTGAGCTGAATGGCTGATCTGTGTGATGCTCGGACTGGGTTTCTTCTCAGGTGCTCATTGACTGTTTCTATGGGATGATGATTAGCATCTGCCTGTGGGCTTAGAGCAGCTGCAGACACTGTGCTGTGCTCCTGGCTGAGGGTGCATGGGAGATGCTGTTTGTTATGTCACACTGTCTGGGGTCTGTGTCTAAGGAGTTGCCTCTGTAGCCCTGGTGTTATTATGGAGCTATGAAAAAACTTCAAAGCCAGGAAATGAGGCTAGTGTGTTCTCTTAAAAGGTGGCAAAAACCTTCAAAGTTTGGCTTTCATATGCATCCCGAATTAGACAGCCATTTCAGATAGGATGAACTGGTTTGTAGAGACGGTGCGGGGAGACAAACGTTAAGCAAATCTCAAGGGGTAGCCCAGTTCTTAAGAACGACGCACTTGTGGTTTCCTTTCCTTCCCTGTGAATCTCTTGAGCTGGGCAGGGGTCCACTCCTTGAATCTGAGGTTCCTTTTAAGGTACTTAGAGAACAGGCTTGCAGGTAGAACACCCTATAGATTCTACGTTCTGATAAAAGCTGCCCGAATCTGAAATTCCAAGTTGAGAAAAAACAACTCCAGCCATTATGATTGAAAGAATGCGAAACTTTCAACCTAGCAACTGGAGCCGGCTTCCCTCACTTTGCCCCGGGAAAACGTGTGGTTCATGCACACACACACAGCCTGTTCTGTTGGGAAATCTGCAGTTTGCCTTTGAGAGTGACCATCCATTACAGTTTGGTGCAGCTGTTCATGTGAAGACAGCTTTAAACTCTTCCAGACATTGCTGGTGTACATCTGGGGATGTCTCACTCCCTACCCCATGCCTGATCTCTCTGGGCAGAACTGTGCTGCTGCCCTCTTCATCTCAGGGACTGGAAGGGAAAAAGCCAGTGGCCCTGTGTACATCCCACCTGCCTCTGCTGACCACTTTACCCGCATGCTGGCTCTTTTGTACATACAACTATGTTCACACCTGAGCAAGGCAGCGATCTGCCCCTCATTGTGCACCTCTTGTGCACGTTCTGGTAATTGACTTTTAAACCATCTCCCCTCAGCTCTGCTCTGATCCTGTGTTAGTCCCTCCAACATCTGCTTTATGATGTACCAAGGTGATATCAGTCTTTGTTCACACTGCAAGCTCTCAGCTCAGGATCTGTCTTCCTGTGTATGTCTGATGCAGAGCTCTCTGTGTGCACAAGGATGCGCAGACAACTTTGCATGGTCACTCCCCCCACCACTCATTGCTCATTCACATAATTTTATCATTTTTTTTGCAAAACTGGAATGGCAGTAAATTCTCTTGCCCTGTGTGGGGCACCTGTGTGGCCCTGTTCCCTGCACAGAGACTGCTGTGATGCTGGGCGGCACCAGGCTGAATTTGGGTTGCTGTGACTTTCAGGTACACAGAGCACCTCGCCCCTCAAGGTAGAGAGTTTGGTGGCTCTGGCTGATGTGCAGAGAACAACTGAGACCATGCTCAGCTTCTTGTGCTGGGCAGCCCAGAGCTGGCTGCAGACTCTGCAGGGAGCTGAGCATCCTCTGATAGGAGCCCAGGTGGCACCAGTGTCAGAGGGTAACAAGAGTAACAGCCACAGCCTGTTGAAAGCAGTTGGGATCCCAGAGTGGGAAAAAATGGGCACCGTATAGCCAAGAACTGTTCTTCATAATGTAAAGCAATCCACTCATTTTCAGCCAGTGGCTTTTCCCCAGCTGTTCGTTTCCAATAGAGTATTATGATCAGTAATTGATGCTCTCAGATGTCTCTGCACAATCCCCAGGGAAGAATGGCCAGGGCAATATATTTTTTTTCCCAACTCGCTGGAAAATTGAGCCCCAGCTGGGGCTAATAAGTGCTTTCATTAAAATACTGATCTTAATCCAAAGCTGAGAATAATGTCTCCTCTGTGCTGCAGCTCCCATCAGTTCTGACATGGCCTATGGTTTTTAACAAGAAATGAAAGGAGGATAAATAGACACTTCTCACCCCAACATCACAATAGCACCAATGTTAGGTCCCAATGAGGTCAATGTGTTTTTGTTTGCACCAGTGGAATGCATCCTTGTTTCTTTTATTTGACAAACTCTTTCCAGTGATGGAGAAGGGATGTACGGTCGCTGTACACCTCTGTCCTCTTCCTGAACCCAGCTGCCCATACTACCCTTGTGTGGATTCACCAGGAAGAAAATGGGGTTCAAGAATGCTCATCTGGATGCCCTGTGTGCATTGCAAGGCAGAGACAAAGATAGTTTGTGATTTCAACCCAAGAGTTTGTTTTGTCCCCCCACTTCTTCATTCTTCTCCAACCAGGACAGAGAATTATTACTAATATTTGCCTAGCCAGAGCTCCTCAGATGGAAAGATGATTTGCAAATCATGTCTTGAAACATTAGAGGATTTTTCCCCCATTCTCAGCTACCTGCATGCAAAGCAAAAGGAGTGATCTCTCCCCAGTTTTTTTCTGGAATAGGTCTTGTAAATTGCCAAGCAAGGTTCAGGAAGTAAATGCAAATGACAGACTAATTTTGTGGGTTTGGATACCATCCTGTTTCCAAGACTGGATGTGAATTTTCTTCTTCTGATCAAGAGAGGAGGATAAGGCATGTTTTGCAAAGTGTTCATAGTGCTTGGCAAGCCGCTGAGGATAACACAAGACAACTCCTCTCCTTACTCTTCCCTGGCTCACATCCATGCTGTTATCTCTGTTATACCTTTGATTTGAAGATGGTCCTCTCTCTGTTTGCATCTTTTTTGCTTCTGCTATTCTGCACTAGAAGGTCCATGGATAGGGATGCTCTGTGAGAAGTCTCGGATATAGTGGGAAGAGACAGTCTCAAGATATTCTGTCAACCTGAAATCTCAGCAGAACCATCAGGTTTAGAACATATGAAGTGGATTGAGGATGAACTACTGTGACTCAGGATGGGAATGCACTTCCTGGTGGCCCTGTGATGAATGCTCCAGGCATGCATAGATGAAGTCCTGAGAACTGAGGAGCATGATGAGGAGCAGCTGAATGGAGGGATGCTTTCCTGAAATGAGCCCTGCTTTCCTCATCTGTTATCTCTTGGTGTCCAGCCTTGAGGCTACAGTTTAGCTTGAGGTGGAATACGGGCATTCCAGGAGCTTTCTTAGAATGGAAAGTGCATTAAAAAAGAGAATTAATCAAATGCATTTGAAAATATAGTTATTCCTATTTGCTCTTGAAGGAGTCATACAGCTCCAGGGAAGACTTTTGACTCCTTAAAAAGCAAAAAGCAAAGCAAAACAAAACAAAACAACCAGCATGTTTTATTCTCTTCTGTCCTGCACTTAGGATGTCCTCTCTGGATATCAGCATATCATTTTCTCTCTTTCTGGCCAATAAAAGTAAAGAACCAGGCTTTGATAATTTTCCTGAAATCAGGTTGCATCTGTTTCCTAAGGACTGCCCTTCACTTCATTGTTGTTCATAACTAATGCTCAGTTTAGTTAGGGATTTTGGAGTCTGTAAAGCAGTGTAACACCCCTAAATGTACCTGGGAGAAGGGGTCTCGTGCAACACTGAATACAACAGTTTGTGTGAAAGACCAGTTCTCCTGATCCTGTCATTCCACTGGTGTGAGTTATATATTCAGATCATTGCACCTATATCTGGCATTATAACAGCCCTCTAGCTTACAGCATCCTGTCCAGGTTTTCATTCTACTATTTAAAAACATGTCAGTACTTTTGCTTCTGCCTGTAGCATCACCTTGTATCTGAGCTGTGGGGTCTTCAGAGCAAGAACAACTTTTTTCTTTTTTTCTGAGGAGCACCTGACACATCTAAACCTTTCCTGCACTACTGCAGCACCGCTATGCACTTGCCTTAGGGTTCAGGCACAGAATGTCTCCTGTTACCATCTCAGGGTAACCTGCAGTGAGTATCCCCAGTGCAGCTCTGTGCTGCTGCCAGCTGAAATCTGCTCAGCTCTGCAGCCAGCAGAGAAGGACAAGTCAGTCACTGAGTTTGCGTGTAACCCTTTGCAAGCCAGGAAGCCGAGAATAGCAGAGAGCGGGCTGGCAGACTCCCTTGTGGGTTAAGAAGGAGCTGTTTGTTCTCGTAATTACCTGTCTAGGAGAGGGGTCTGTTTGACAGTGCTTTCCTGCAAAGCATCGTGTTTGCCCTGAAGCCAAATAAAACCTTGGTGCAAACTTCTGCCCAAAGAGAAGAAAAAGCAACTCAGTAGGAGCTGCAGTGAATGAAAAGGCTGTAGCTGTTTCAAAGCATCTCTTGTGCATCCAGCAAGTGTGAGCCCCAAGATCTCAAATGCCTAAGAGACTCTTTAATATCCAAAAATAGACACAAACGGAGGTTGCTTTCCCATTCCCTTCAGTAAGTCTTTTACCGTGTGTGTCAGACCCTCTCCCACTTTGCTTCACTGCCCACCCAGAGGGTTTTGGACATGTATCCCAATGGATGTGAGCACTGGTTCCCTTCCCTGAGCAGTGCTGGCCAAGAGCTGCCTCATGGGGAAGGCAGAGGTATCAGGTGCTCCCTGCTCACTGGTTCCCACAAACACAATGGTTGGGATGGCTGAGAGCAATGTGGGCAGAGTGGCTGCTGGTAATTGTGGCTTTTGGGTTTTGTGTTACCCACTGGCTAATCCCAGGCGATCTGCTCAGGTTTCCCAAGCTTAGCTGAAGTCAGACCGTCCACGCTCCCGCTCCCTTCCTGCTATGATGCTGATTCAGCTTTTGCATGGGAGGGGGTACTTCACTGCACACACAGCTGGCCTCTGCGCTGCATCTGCAGTGCTCTGAGTGGGAAAGCTGGGCTTTCTCTCTTTTGTAATTTTATCAGCTTTCACCACCTTGCTGTCCATCCAGTAACAAAAGCACCCAATCGATGGGTAGAAATAGCATTGTTCTCTGGGGGCTGCAGTCTAAATTGCTGAAAGAGGGGGAAATCAGTTATGCAGTGAGAGGGGCTCTGCACAGGTGAGTGGGCTTTGGAGCAAACCTGGGTAACTGTGGGGAAGTTCAGAGCTGTGGGTTGGGAGTGGAGATCCTGTTGGGAAATCAAGGAGGAAAACAGTCTCCTGACCTCTCTGGAGTTATACTGGCTCAACTGAGACAACAAATGGTAGTTTTGGTTTTGCTGGAAAATCCTGCATCTGTGACTTAAAGACACATGGTGAGCAGGTGCACCGTGCAGGGTAACAGCAGTTTGTGGCTGTAGTAGAACCCCAGATAATGACTCCTGCAGTTTTTCAACCTCTTTCTTGGTTCCTCTTGTATTTTCTGTGACAGATGAGTTTCTTCCCTTCCCTGCAGTGCCTGAGCTGAGGCAGACACAGCAGGTGCAGCCCAGGCAGGGTGTGGGGAGCTGCCCTGTTTGTGTGGGGCTCACCAGTCTGCTGGTGGTACTCGGGAGTCCTGATGAGGAAAGATGCTTGGTGACCTACTACCTGCCTCAAGTCAATGTAACTTCTATTTTCCTTGTCTGCTCTGCAATGCTTGGTGGCAGAATAATGCCCGGGCCAAATCCTGTTACTTTACATCAATACAATCAAAGTGTTCGCTTTTCTGGCTGCTTTAGGAGAAGCTATTTCCTCTCCAAATAAACCAGTTCAACCTCCAGTTTCGTCCCTCTTTGAAGACAGAGTAATTTGATGGGTGAATGTCCACATCAAACGTCTTCCAATAAAACACCTTCAAATGAAGCTGAGAGTAGACATCTGCAGGCATTTGTCTGTGTAAGACTTCATCTTCTTGTGCCAAAGTCAAAGCAACACTAAAAGGGTTGGGTGGAGTTGGGAGGGGATTAATGTAGGTAGGTCTTCAAACTGATAGAGAAAAAAATTGAGAACCTCTAAGGAATGTTCCAAATAAACATTTAAAAGCTTGGGTTAACATTTTGGCCACTGACTGTTGGGTACAGCTTAAAACATTCTCTGTTTTACAAATTTTACTGTTTCTACAATTGTTTAATGAGCTTTTTTGTTTAGATTTGTGGGTTCTTGTCAATGGTAAATTGTTTGTTTCTATATCCGGAAGATTCTGGTTCCCTTAAGAGTGAGTCTTAGCTATTTTCTGTAGGAAAGGGTGCAGTTTCTTCTGCTGAAGAGGCCTCTGTGCACACAGGCAATTAGGTTGCTATACCAGTTTGGTTACAGGATTACCTTTTCAGACATTGAACAAAAGCTGTTTATGCCTTAACTTCTTTCTCTGTGAACTGCTTCTCCCTGCTGCAGATGGACACAGGTGGATACTGTGAGGAATAGAGACTTAGCTCTCATTGATGTATCATTCTTTCCAAGACAGAAGCAATCTTTGGGACACCAAATCCAATCTTTGTGTTATGTTCTTTTTTTCATCAGAGGAGGATGTACTTTTTCTTACCTTGATGTAGCACTCCAAAAAGGCTGCTTTGTTGTCCAGTCTGCCTCTCGCTGTAGACCTATAGTGGAATCTATTTACACTACCTCAGCTAAGAGGAGGACTGGAACTGGTCTCGAGCACTGTGTTAGAGAGTTTCCAGATGAGCTGACTGCAGCGTCCTCTAGTCTGTAGGAAAACCCTTCTGTGTGGAACAGCCATTTCATAGAGGAAGGTCCATGCTTTGAAAACCCCCGTTAATCAGAGCTGCCCCTCAGCAGGTGCCAGGTGTGCTCAGGTCAGTAGTGTGGCTTCAGCTCTTTAAGGATATGCTTCCTTTGTCCCAGCTGACAGAATGCTATGAATAGGATCACTCTATACTTGGGGAAATCGACCTTTTGCCAAGATAAATATGGTAAAGGAGGCTGGAAGGTTTTGGAGGGAGGTTTTCCACTGTGCTGGGCACAGATGGCTTATTCCCATGGGGAGACAGGATGACAGGAAGAGGTGGGGTGGGCACTGCACTCACCTGTAGCAGCATGGCCTGGCTTTGGAGGGTTCACATCTGTCTTGGGGTGAAAGCACCCCATGTCCTTGACTCCGTGGGAACTGGTCCTTAAAAGACCCTCCTTTCCTTTCTGCAGCTGCAGACAGATGCCCAACAATGATGAACTATTTTTCTGTGTTTACTTTATTTGTCCTGTTGGGTTGGCAGTGCTGAGTGCTGCAATTGACGGAGCAGCCGAGCTGGCAGTGGAAATGTCCAGACAGCCCATGAACAGCAGCTTAATGCAAGTGCAGGTACGGTATGTATTTATATCTGAATGCATAGTCTGTGTGCTCACACATGTGCTCCTGGGAAAGTTTTTGAGTGAGTGGCTAATGCATCTCAATTACACCCCAGTCTGCAGCAACAGCCTCGCTAAAGAATTGAAAATCTGTAAAGAATCCGCTGGAGTTAAAAAACACCATTTGGTTTCCTTCGCCGGAGGGACACTCATCAATATCTCCTTCTGTTAATATCAGAGGGTTAAAGCCTTGGCAGTGCTCTCGGCCGCCAGATGCAGGCAGAGTTCAGATGCAGGCAGAGCTTTCTGTGAAAGGCAGTTTCACTGCTGTTGGGTTAATGCCCCGCTTTTGCCTGACGCTGCAAGTTTTTTAAAAGCAGCAAAAAGGAGTCTGGTGCACAGACTGCTCACTGGCTTTTTCACTTGGTGCACATCCTGTGAATGAACCAGCCTCGTGTTCTGTCTGGGGATCTCCTTACAGCTCTCTCCCCACTTGGGATTGTGTGAAATTCACTTTCATGCAGTGGAAGAGCTCTGTTTTGACGTTGGTGCTTCACTCCTGGGGAGCGGTGGTCACAGTGTCTGAGGATCTCAGGTTCAGGGAGAGGTGTTTCCTGAGCCAATCTTCACCATGCACCGAGGGCAGAGAGCTCCTAACCCAGCCTCAAGCTTCTCCCCGCTCAATCCTGCCTCGACAAGCCACTCGCCCACAGTTAAACAGCAACTCCTTGGCTTCCCACTGAGTGGCCCAAGTGGCCTGATGGCTCGATGGCTGTGTTCCCATCTCTCCAGTGAAGAATTTCCTGGTGCTCCCAGCCCAGCAGCACCAGTGTCTGCAGCCAGCAGCTGCTCACAGCCCATGACACAGGTGGGAACACCTGGAGCCCTGCTCCTCAGGGGCCTTGCAGCCCCAGTGTGAGCATCTGCTTTGGGCTGAAATCTGGCACTCGGAAGAGTTTCAGTGTTGGGAGGAATATGTTTATTTTGTACTGCTTTTTTTTCAAAAGAAAAAAAAAAAAAGAAGAAGTTTTGAATGGAGAAGCCCAACCATCTATTTAGTCTGGTAACAGCAGAGTATGCTGATGCTTCTGGAAGAGCCCTCAGCCAATGCAGCTTGTTACTTGTATAATACTTTCCTATAGGAGAGGAAAAAAAGATGTTTTATTCCCTCCTCTTGTTCACCCTTGTCCCACAGTACTGAAAAAACCCAACTTTTTTGATTCTAAAGGAACAAAGACATTTCCATTTAGTTGTGCAAAAAGCTTCAGGAAAAATCCTATTCTTCTCAACAGGTTCTGCTGCAAAAATCTCATGATGTTACTGCCCTTGGCTAGTCATGGCTAAACTTGATCACATACTGCTGCAGACTCTGCTTTTACAGAGTGACTTTCAGCCAGCTAGCTTTGATAGCAGAGCAAATGTTGACTTGTTGGGATCAAGTGTGAGATTGAAAAGCATATCTATGCCCTCTTAATAAAGAAAATCATAGCTGTGACCACTGTGGGAGTGGACCTAATGATATGAACGTAGCAGAGTTAGGATGCTGAAGCAGAGCAGGAGTGCATGGGATAACCACAGGGCCAGGGAGGACCAGGCACTGATGGTCCATGGCAATGGAGCCTGGAGCCAATCTCTGGGCAGAAACCCTTTTTGGTGGGGCCTGGGGTGGAATTCTGATGATACTCCTTGGGAACAGCTTGAACAAAATCAAGGTCTGGTAAGCACAGAAAATTTTCTTATTTCTGGGAATTCTGGCTGTACTATGCTCGGGTGTCATGGGGATGGATGGATTACAGCCAGCATCACCTATAAGAGCAGGGTGGGTTGAGTGGTCCCATTGCTTTTGTTATCCCCATTGTCCAATCCCAACTTTGTCCCTCACTGCATCATCTGAGACTGGAGACTTTCCATCTGTTGGTAATGCTCCTGAGTTAGTCATCTCTATGAAACAGTGATAATAACAGTTGTTTTGACAGGGATGAGGGGAAGGTGTCTGGCTATTCTGTACAGCAAAGCATTCTTGCTATAACTGGGAAAAAATTGAAAAGTGTGTGGTGCCTGCTCTCCCTTGGCTTGGCTGTGCACAGCTGATGTTTGCTTTAAAATCATTATGCATCATGTGATAGCTATAAAAACTTGAACATGGGATTCCAAGTACTGAGCAAGCAGCACAAGGCCTGTAGCAGCCCCATAGGTATTGTCTTGCTTCTCACAACTGCTCTTTTGGAAAGAGCCTCCTGCTTATAGTGAGTTTCTCATTGCTTAGCAGGGGTTCTTCGTTGTTGGGCCCTTAGAGCACGATTAACTGGCAATGGGTGGCATCGTTCCCTTAGTACATACTGATCTAGCTCTAAATTCTAAGAAGCACGGAGCTACAGCTTCTTATTGAGAGCCAAGTGCTGAAGGGGGGTGATGTGAGCTAGTGTAAAAGCTTGGTCCTTCTTGGAATGGGCTTAAGTGGGATTTGCCATTTGTTTCTCCCTATTATCTGTACAATGCCAGGTCCCTTCTGAGCACCGTCCTTGGGGAAATTGTTAATTAGCTCTTGCTGGGTGGCACCATTTAGTTTTTAATTCCTCTGTTTCACTGGCAACTTCTAAGGCAAGCACAAAGTGGGTGAAACAGCTTGGGGATCCGGCTGGGTCGTGCAGCATAGTGGAGCAAATCCTTCTGTGGTCCAGGCACACAATGGGACATTCTGGTCTGCCTTGCCGAGGCAGAGAGGGAACAGCAGCTGAGTGCAGACATGCCCCCCCCACTCCTTCTCAGTGCTTTCAGGATGAGACCTATGAGGGTGCTGGGATCTTGCTCTACACATTTTGCACTTATTGAAGACAAACCATTTGGCTTGCACTTTCTTCCCTTTCCTTTTTGATCTGAGGGTAAGAGGAACAGGGAGGGGAACATGAATGTGTTCAAAGCCTTGCAGATCAGCCGAAGGTCTGAGCCACCAGCTCTCATGGAATTCCAGCTGATGGAATACAGTGGCTGTAGAATTTGCAAGAGGATTGGCAGCCATGAGGTCAGGGCTGCAGTGCAGAACAATCTTGCTTGCTTGGGGAGCTCAGACGATGCACATTTTGACACAACCAAAGGAAGAGCAAACATCTGCAAATATTCCATCCTGACAGAAGTGTTGTGCTTGACAAAAAGGGTTAACATTGTCAGCATGTGTTTGTGTGAACCGTAAGTGGTGAGGTCTGAGGGTCAGTTGGTTCCTGCTGATTTCCAGGGACAGCTAAATGGACACATCTGGGCTGGCCTGAGAGGATTATCGCAGGAAACAAGAAGTGTATATGAGACAGATACGTTCTGGGCAACCATCCAAACAGGTCAGAAAGAGGATCCTATGACACTCATCAGATGGCTGTTTCTGACCTCAGATGTTTAATCTTGCAGGTATGTGTACTTCCAGTTCTGGGAGAGCCACAGCTCCGGTTTTAAGTGCTGCTCTTTTTTTTTTTCCCATCAGTTTTTGAACCAGCTTATCAGCCTCAATGTCAGCATCACTTCTGACCCTTTGCTTTAGATTTGCAACAGCAGCCACAGGAGAAGAAAAGGGGGGAGTATCCCCAAGCAGCTCCAGGCTGATAGATTATATTGGTGCTCGCATTGTGGGTTGTTTAATGAGGAGTGTGACTTTACTATCCAGTTTCTTGATGACAGCAGGGAGAGTGTTCTTTTAGTACTTGTGCACAAAAATACAGGTCTTGGCTGTGAGCTCTGACTTGTGTTCTCTTCTGAACCTTCCATCATGTCCCCGAGAGATGGCCTGGGGACCAGGAGACAGCACGGTGAGGAGAATGACAACTGCACCCCATCCTTGTGCCTGTCCCTTCACTCCTGTGCTGTCTCCCTCACTCTTGATAGAAATGGAGCTGTAGCATTAAGGAGACTTAAGGATTACATTTTATGTGTTAAGGCTGAAAAAGGCGCAGCTAATTGTGTCTTGAGACACTCTGCCAAGGACAGTGACTGTGCAGTGTAGAGCAACAGAGGGAAGAAAATATTTGAGGCAAGGAGCAGTGGTGGATTATAAAACAGATAGGATCTCCTCACCCACTGCTGTAGGAAGCTAATATGTCATATGTGTGAAAGCAAATGAGAACTTCTCAAGAGGAGGGTGTAATGACTCAGGGGAAGGCCTAGCTGTTATACAACCAGGACCTCCAAAATATTCTATAGCATAATATTTTCCCTATTGTTGAAAAAACCAAGCAAGTTCTCCCTTTTAACATCCAATTCAGAGGTAATCTGCTGTCTTGCACTTTGAAACAGCAGTTTGAATGTTTCATCTGTTGTGCAATTTTCAAGAAAATTGAGGCAAAAGAAAATGCTGAGGTTTGAAAAACGTTATTGTTCCCTGGCACAGTGCACAAAGTTTTCATGCTTTCTGCTTTGCTGCCACCTTTCAGGCATTTGGGTTCCAAGAAATGGTGGGCAAAAAGCAGGGTTAGCTTATTCCTAACAGAAAAGACAGTCTGGAGACACCTGTCCAATTCTATTGAGGTGAGCTCAAGTGATAAAGGGAGAAGTGTATTGATAAAGCGCAGTGATGCACTTTCAGACCATCTCCTACAGGGAAGAAGTAATGCTGTTGCAGCAGCACGCTGCAAGAAAGGGACGAGATACCTCTTCCAGAATGATAATTTCCATCAGGAAAAAAATCAAATGCTTTTCCAGAGGTGGCAGCTCTGTGTGCAATGCAGCTGCTGGGAACTCTCCTTCAGAACAGTGCTGGCTGGGGGCAGGTCTCTGCTGCTGTGAAACCCTTCTGCCAAGTGCAAGGGATGACAAAGGCTCACTTCCAGGGACAGCTGTGTGTGGTCACTGAAGCTGTCATCAGTGCAAACCTGAGTGGGTGAGTTCCTGCTCTGTTGCTGGACTTCCAGCCCCAAGAACAGGGTGTGATGTGCAGCACGAGATGCTCACCCCATGGTGTTGCAAGTCAGGTTATGTTTAGCCTCTTGGAAAAATTCCCAGCCCACCAGGAGTCACTTTTGATTAACAGGCACCCCTTAATCTGTATTAATCTCCTCTATAATTTTACACTTGTTTAGCCTCATCCCAATAAAAACCTTCAGTTGCTCACATAAAGATCAATGTGACCTCCCATCTCTCCTGGGAAATAAAAAGTATAATCTCTGAAGGAGCAAACTATTCCTTGGTAAGGTGAATAACATCTCAAGTGTGGGAAAACCAGCTCTGATGACAGACGCCTGCATCCCATACCCACAGATCCCACTGCTCCCGTCCCGTGGGGAGGCTGTGGTGCAGGGAGCACTGCTGGGCCAACTGTGGAAGGGGACAAATCATCCCCGATCTCCAGTGGTGTAAATGGGAGCAGGGCTTGTGCATTCCTGGGGGCTGTTGGGAAACGCTTGTAAAACAAAATACTCCAGAGATGCCACTGAGTACGGACTGTAATATCTGCAGAATCTGGCATTGTCAGCAAGCTATAAAACATCCCAGCTAGTTTGCTAGCAGCTGCTCCCAATTAAAATTTGCCAAAGGTACAGAAACACTGGGGCTGATTGCACAGCACCTTGCGCTGCCCCTTGCTCGAGCTGCACTCATTCCAAGGAGACAGTGGTGTGATAGAGCCACAGTGCTTCTGCTGTGACAGACAGGCCCTTCCCAGGGACTTTTCCAAGTGTTTTTTCTTCTGCATCATCTGCTCACCAGGATATAACTCTTTTCCTTTGGCACTGAGAAAGAACAGCATGTATTCTTCATCTGTTGCTTTCCAGTTCTCCTGGAATGAGGGATCTGAAGAGCTTTTGTGGGGTTAAACTGCATTATCTCGAGCTGAGCTGAACTCTCATGGCTTTCCAGAGAGTATGGGTGTGTTTTTCACCTGCTGTGAGACATACCAGGACAAGCTGCTGGAGGAATCTCTGCATGGAGTGTCCTAAGCACTAGAGAGCTGCCAGCTTGGAAGGGAGGAACAGGCACTTGTGCAGGTGGTGGCTAGATTTCATAGAAGTGTTTGAGTCAGAAGGAGCCACTGAAATATTTAGTCCAGCACCCTGCAATGAACAGGGACACCTACAGCTCAGTCAGGTGCTCAGAGCCCCTTCAGCCTGTGTGAGAATTCTTTGTTTTTTGGCTCAAGCAAGACAGCCTGACCTTAGGCATCTGCAGGAACAGAACATCCATCACCTCTCAGGGCAACCTGTGCCACTGCCTCACCACCCTCACTGTGAAAAGCTTTCTCTTTATATCGAATCTAATAGGCATTCTCTGAAGAAGGCTCACACTTGCATAGTTTCCTCTGGTAGCAGAACAAATAGCAGTGGCTGGAGAAATGGGGGTAAAGATTCAGAGGTGATCACACAGGCAACACCTGAAACAATTTCCCCTCTTACTTTTATCACTTGAATCCTTAGGTGGTGAAGCTACTTGTACAGCTGAGGGAGGAATTTGACCTTGTAATCAACTCTTTTCTGGTGTGGTGCCTTCCTTTCTGCAGCACAGAATGGATAGCAGAAAAAAAAAGGTAATAGATCAATAGCCATGGTTGAGAAACTCATTCCTTGCCTTGCTGGTGTGCCTTGTGACTGCCAGACATTTCTCTGAGTTAAGGGGAAGATGGTAGGACTGACCTAAAAGTTTTTCAGGAAGGTGAAAGGGGGTAATTTTCAAATCATTTTTTTAACCAATCCCTCAACCCAAACGTTATTCTTTTTTATAGAATGTCTTCAACTTTGATGGAAGATACAAACACAACAAGGAAAGATTTGTTCCTTCTGGAACTTTTGGTGGAGAATAGCAGGCGTTGTTTTGTTGGGATTAGGTTTTAGCAGCTTCACAACACAAGGCAGATCCAGGTCAGGAGGTCAGATTACTCCGTGTTTTGGTTCTAAAACATGAGATTTAATTTTGTTTGTCATAGTGATACAGAAGAGATGGATGAGCAGCACAATAATTAAGTTTGCAGCTAGTTCTAAACTGGGGGAAGCACTGCAAAGGGTGGTGAGGTGAGAAAAGCAGTAGGATAAGGTTTAGCAAAATCAAACTGTGGGCAGAAAACATAAGATGAATTAAAAAAATGGAAATGCTGTATTAAAACAAAAGAAAATGGAAAAAACCATCTGACGTTCAGAACTCGTGGCTCTGGTGGTCAGGACTACTAAGGAAGGAGAATGGGAGGGACAGCATGAACTTGCTCTGCAGCATTTTGGCTGAAGATACAGGTGTGGAATCTTGTGCAAAAATAAAGAATATAGGTATGGGTACAATTCTGAAGGATGAGAAAGACGTGGCTGTGCCGCTCTGCCTGTGAACATCAGCTCTGAGCGCGGCTTCTTTCTGAGCCACTGCATTAAATACGTGCAGCAGAGTATTGGTCACAGTCTGGATACAGCCTTGGCTGACAAATTTGAAAGGAGAGTAGCTGAAGTGGAAGAAGCTGCCTCATATGGATGTCTGGAAGACTGAAATCTAATACAGGCATAATCTCTCACATCCCGTCACAGTGTCTGGACTGGCATTCAAAAGGGCACTCTCAGCTAAGGTCAAAATTTGAGGTGTTGGAGAAAGGCAGAAAAATGTATGTGGAAAAACTTGCCAGTACCATGCAGCCTTTGGCTCTCTTTCCCCGATGGGGACTTCACTGCTTGATCACAAACTGCCCAGTCTGGGTGCTGAGGACACAGTTCCCCTTTGCTCTTTGCAATCCAGACGTAACTGGGAAGTGGAAAAGTGGAGAGCAAACCCCAGGAATTATCATTATCAACCCCAAGGATCATATTTGTGCTTATTAGACCAGGTCCTTCTGGTGCTACCTGTTGCAGAGTTTGCTAAAACCCTTAGAGGGTGCAAAAAGAGCGAGCAGGAACAAAGAAATCTGATCATTCCCTCACTGAGAGGGGCTCCGAGCCACCCGACTCACTCCAGGGCATCCCAAATGCTGTTCCTCCCATTGCTGGGCAGCAAAGGGACTGATACAGCAGCAAGGAAATGCCAAGGGGCAGATACACCCAGCACGCTGCCCAGCTGCTGTAGTGTGTCTGTAGGGCTTTTTCCTTTTTTTTTTTTTTTTTTTGCTCATTTGGGGAGATCATTTGCCTTCAAAAAGATCTTTGAGATGTTATTCCCAGGCAAACGACACGGTCAAATATATACATGGTGTACAGACAAGTGCTGACTTCAGTCACATTTCCACCCGAGAGGGATGGAGCACCCCAAATACAGCCACAATCACCAGTGTTCTCCCCAGGCTTGGAGAGAAACCACCTCCCATTGAAATACCTTGGAGTTAATATAGGTTGGAGTTCATATAGGAACCAAATTTTCGGGGCATTATTTTGGCCGCACCACTGTTGGGGAGCGGCTGTGTGCTTAATCACTGCCTCCTTAAAGTCAGTGGGATCCGACCCACGGCCTGCCCGTTCCAGTGGCATCTGGGTACGTGGCAAAAGAAAGGCTGAATGATAAAGCAGCAGTGAAAGTAAGGGAGGGCTGAGAGGAAAAGCCTTCCTTTGAACAAAAGCCTGCCTCGAAGGTACAGTGCTCGTCGGAGCTCTGAAATGCACGAACTGTTGCTTTCTTTTTTTGGCTTTTCAGCGTTCCGTTTCTTAACGGACAGTCTGTTCTCGCTCCTGTTATTACTCTTAAGTACTGCACCCCCATTGGTTGGGGGTGTTTTGTAAATGACTTCATTAGCATTTATTTAGACCTCTGCCTTAGGAAGCAGCCTTGATTGATGGGCTCATTGTCTGGACTTTCCGAATGACTCTATGCCTGTACTTATCTCCATTATTCCATTCAGGGTGACCTTTTTTGGGGGGGTGTGTGTTGGGGCTTTTTTTCAATCTTCAGTACTTTCTTCAGACCTTAATTCTCACAAAGCTGGTCCGGGTGAAGGTTATTGCCCCTTTCCCTTGTATAAGTTCGGGGAATGGATGCAGAGAGAGCAGAGGTTTTGCTGTAAATCAAGCACGGCATCCCAGCTGGAGCTGGAATCAGAACAGAGGAGATCCTGGCTCCATCCTCAGCGTTCAGGCTGAGTTCTGGGCTTTGCACTTTGTAGCATAGTTAGGAAACACAAAGACAGCAGATATGGGCACGTGGGGATCAGTCCCATCTGCTGTGAGTTTTCATACCAGAAATAATCTCCCTGTTTCACACCCAGGTCTTTGCAGGATACCAAAGTGGATGTTAAAGGGACACAGACTGCCCCGTGGATAACCTGCAGCCATAGGAAGCGATGTGTCTGTGTGGCAGCTCCATGGTGGGCAATGGCTGAGTGGATGGGGAGAGGCCATCTGCCTTCAGTTGAAGTGAGAAGGTCCTGGAGCTACTTAGTGATGCTGTGAGTTTATGCTGGCTGCTGCTAACTGTGTTTCTACTGGGAGGTACAAGTGATGTATCAGCCTGCAGGAGCAATGAAGATCCCACAGCATACTTGGCATGGTTTGGGTTATTACTTTTACAAAAACAGATTCTGATTCTGGTCTTCTGATTCTGCAAAATACTGCATGTTTTCGGGTAGCCATGGTTTCATGGAGAATGGGGTTGTTGGCTGCTTAGTGCCTTGCAGATCCGGAGCCCCAATTGTACGTAAAAGATGCTATGAAAAAAAATCAAAATAATTCCTGTTTTCAATAATTTATCTCAGTATCCTAATTTACTTTTAGCAGAAACTAGTACAGATTTAGTACCTATGGAGGAAAAGGGAAGAAAGCGAGTGACTAACAGGCACCTTACATTCGGCACATGTAGCACAGAGTGTTTCACAGAGGATGAGGACAGCTGAAAATTCTCACTCTTTCCTGTTGCTGGATCAGATTCCTTCAGTAGAAAGAGGGCAGGCTGCCCTGGGAAATATCTCCGTAGGCCCAGGCCCCCTCTGACATGGGGTCAAATATTCTGGGTCATATAGCTGAAGGCCGTGTGATGAAACTCAATATTACAATAGATCAAGTGCCATGCCACATGGAGCTGATGTGCTGCTGTGTGAGCAGAGGTGCAGCGCCCAGCAGATGCTCAGGGAGGACCAGGGCTCCAGGCAGAACCATGGCTTGGCTGGGCTGCAAGGGGAGCAAGAGCGTGGGCCTTGGGGGATTGTTTTTTCTGTCCTACATGGAGCTTGAAAAACTGGAAACCTTGAGGTTCCCAAAAAGAGAAAGTGGCACTTTCCTCTTGTCTGATGCCAAAGTCTTAAATTAAAGCCTATTATATGTCTGGGTGCAAAGAGTGAAAAATTAACTATCACTCATACTGAAATGTGACTGACAGAAGTTTCAGGGCAGAGACTGATCCCTCACCAGGCATGTGAGGCAGCCTGTCCCCTCTTCCAGAAAAACAAATCCCTGTGAATTGCCTCCAAACCTCATTTTCAATGCTCAGATCACTTTACATCAATTTCTGCTGCAGATATCAAAGTAAGCCCCCGTTTTCATCTTTTTGTTTTCAGATAAAAAAAGACTTATCCTCTGACATCTGGGAAAGGTGAAGGTGTTGCCAAGCACTGAGCTGTCACAGTGTGCTCTCTGATTAAGTCCCATCAGTCAGATTTTGTTCTTCTGTTCCCATCCCTGCCAGAAGCGCAGGAGCTGATGGCAGGGACTCCCATATTCTGCAGAAGTGGCACATACAATTTTACAGCCTTATTCTCTGCCTGCAGCCCAAGGCACGTTGCACGTTAACATCTTGAAATCTCAAAGCAATGTGGAAAAGTAAGATTGAACAGTGAAACCCCAAACTATTTTTACTGCAGTTCACCTAATAAAATGTTCAGAATTCCTAGAACTTTTAAGACTTTCTGAAACTTCATGGCCACTTAGGATTGTTTCTAATTTTTGTACCAATAAAATTCAGATCTTCAGGATAATATGGCAAATGTCAGCAGTATTAACGTTATTTTGTGGAGTCAGATGAGTGCTGGTGGAAGGAGCTGGATGTGAGCAGACCGCTCACAGCAAGGTGCTGCTATGGCACGGGCAGTTTTGGTGTTTAGTTTCAGCCTCCTCTTCCTGTTTAGGAGTGCCTGTGCCCACTCAGGTTCTTTTTCCCTTCACTAAAATAGGTAAAAAACCCTTCTCCTTATTTCATCTGGAAATCTCGGGGTTCTCACCAATTCTTCTCTATGTGTCACTAAGCAGCTTTTCAAGTGAGAGTGATATAATTACTATTATAAGCCAGTATCTTGTAAACTTGTTTCTTTTGGAATCCTCTCCCAATCCCCAAGAACATTATTTCCATGCCTTTATTTCTCTTGGATGGGATCTCACATTGCAACCGCCCTGGGTTAACACTACCAGAAGTCTGAAGTGCTGGCGTGGCTGGGAGCTCTCCCATTGATCACCTTCCAGTAACTCCCAGTGCCTTGGTGTCCTGCAGGCTGGTGGCTGAGCTGTGCCTTCACGTCAGCCCAGTTGCATTACCATCCCTTTGATTTCACTCTCTGCAGTCAAGTAAAGTGCAATCACAGAAGTAAAGGATGACATACACATTGTAACTACAAACATTACAAATTCTTCATCACAAAAAGATTCAAAACTGTGAGGGAAAGGGCATGTTCTGTCCTCCTTCCTTCTACTGCCTCTCAGAGCTACTCTCCTCCAAAATTTGAAGCCTCTGGGATGACATTGTTCTTCTGGATGGGAGAGAGAATTTGTTTGGGTGTAACAGAAGGTGCTGAGCTGGAGAGGGATAGACTCCTAAGCTTGTATCTGCCCTGCTAGGAGCTGAGTTCCAGGCAGCTAATTACTTTTCAAATGCATCTAATGGTGAGACAGCAAATAGAAGAACACCCAAATTTGTCCTTAGGTTTGGAATAATCCTATCCAGGAAATCCTACGGGGCCATGTCTCTTTATTATAAGCCTGGAAGTTTTCCATGCTTTGTGAAAGCAAGCACTTCTCTTAAATGTGGTTCTTTTTTGTTTGTTTGTTTTGTACTGTTTTGTTTTGTTTTTGACAGACTGCAGAGGAACCTAATATTTATTTCATGATCTGCTCTACTCACAGCTCCCCAGATTTCTTGTATCTGATGTGCTGGCCAAGAAACCTCCTTTCCATGGGTGCTCTCAGGGGTTTCACAGAAGCTTGTATAAGCTTGGTGCAGACCTGCCAGCCTGCAGGGCAGGCTGCCATGCTGTAGACATGGTTCTTCCACTCACGGTAGTGCTTCATCCCTGCTCTTCCTTGGATCTGACACACAGATCCCCACTCTCTCTCCCTTCAGGCAGCTCAGCAGTGAGGGGGTTTTGGTCCGTGCACAGTGCCACCTGTGATGCAAAACCTGAGGGTCACCCACCAAACCTGTACTTTTCCTTCTGTTTTCTGGCTTCCCAAGACAGCTGACTTGTGCATAAATGCAATCTGAGGGCAAGTGAAGCTCCTGACCACATAAATGATGTATTTGTGAGTCTTGGTGAATGAAAAGTTGGACTTGAGCCAGCAGTGTGCACTTGCAACCTGGAAGGCCAGCAGTGTACTGAACTGCATTGACAGAGGGGTGGCAGCGGGAAGGGAAGTGATTGTCCCCCTCTGCTCTGCTCTTGTGAGACCCCATCTGGAGTACTGCATCCATGTCCGGGGCTCCCAACGCAAGATGATGTGGAGCTCTTGGAGTGGATCAAGAGGAGGGCTACAGAGATGCTTAGAGAGGAGTAACTCTCCTATGGAGAAAGGTTGAGGGAGTTGGGCTTGTTCAACTTTGAGAAGAGAAAGCTCCAAGGAGACCTCATTGCAGCCTTCCAGCACTCAAAGGGAGCTTATAAGCAGAAGAGGGACCAACATTTTACATGGTCTAATAGTGATAGGACAAGGGAGCATGGCTTTAAACTATAAGAGGGGAGATTTAGGTTAGATGTTAGGAAGAAATTCTTTACACAGAGAGTGGTGAGTGACACTGGCATTGCTGCCCAGAGCTGTGGGTACCTCATCCCTGGAGGTGCCCAAGGCATGGTGGGATGGGGCCCTACACAGTCTGATCTGGTGAGAGGCACTCAGTCCATAGCAGGGGTTGGGACTAGATGGGCTTTAAGGTTGCTTCCAACACAGTCCATTTGATGATCTGTGATTTCCTGCCCAAAATGCTCAGCAGCTCTCAGTGAGCTGTGCTCTGGCAGGATCAGTCCTGTTCCAGCCCTTTGCCATGGAGCCCCACAATGTCCTCGGCAGCCCCATGGTGACAGCACTGCCAAATAGCAAATTAGCCTTCAGGACAGCATCTGGTTTCACCAGGAAAAAAAAAAATATGTATTTTTATGGCAATAACAACAAGACAAACAAACAACAACAACAACAACAACAAAGAGTAAAGAAAAGAAAAATTTCACATCTTGAATGATGCCACGGGGCTGTCCTTCCTATTGAACGCTTTTTCATGGGGTTGCACTCCCATGTGAGGAGCTGTGCTGTGTTGCAAGCCGGGGCCATGAACCCAGAGGCCGCAGCCCCCCCATGCTGGCTGTACCCTCGCCGGCGCACGTCGGCAGTGGCGGCTGGGGGGAGGGTGAGGGGAGTTAAATCAGGGTTAAATAAGGCGTGCTGTTCTCTCAGCAATCCCTTCCCTGCAAGCTGGAGCGAGGGCCTGCTGGACCCCTGTGGCTCTCTGAGACTGATGGAGATGAGACTGAGGAGTCCCTGCCCCGCTGGGTTTCTGGGGAGGCTGTGTAAAAGTGCTTTCAAGGCAGAGCAATGTCCTGGTACCCTCCTGATGCTCCCAGAGAAACAATGTTGGGTTTAGTCATTTTTACAAAGAGGAAAGAAATCTGTTCGTATAAAAACCTGATGAGGTCGGCTGCCAGACCCCCTTTGCACCTTCATGGCATCCCTACAGGAAAGAGGGGAGATATTTTAGGGAGCCAGAAGACAGCTCCTGTATTGCTCCTGGGGTCAGCAGCTGCCCAATACTTTTCCACTGAATTTTTTGGAGGCTGGGCTTTTGCATCAGGTGATGGCTACATTCAGGCTCTCTGTGGGAAGAAGCCCTTGGAACCAACTCTGGCTCTTTGGAGGTGACACTACACAATACAACCCCAGGAGGGAGGGAGGGCAGCAGCTCAGGTGTGTGCTGAGTGCAGGTGTGCTCAATTTGTGTGCTTGAGCCCCTCAGCAGGAGCTGAGTTGGGTGGGAAGCACAGTGCTAGGGCTGGGAGTGAGTGCAGTGGGTGTCTCTCCAGAGCAAGGTAAGGCTGAATGGGGTTTTCTTTGAGTTTTTTGTGTTTGTGGCATGGTTTTTACTGGTGGGAGAAGCCAGTAGGTGGAAGGCAAGGAGCTCAGGCTACTGCTGGAGGATGTTCTCTGGGGAAGGTTGTTTTGATTTGGACAACCCTTGTTTTGCTGCATTTCGATGGTAGCAGTTGGAGATAGCTTGCCTGGGGCACCAAATTGGAGCAAGAGGACTTGGAAGGGGTGATGAACATGCTGGTGCCCCAGCAGGAGTGCTGTGGGGGAAGTTTTAAGGCTGGATTTCAGATTTATTTTTTGCTACAAATGTGTTGTCCCCCTTGTAGAAGATGTGAAATCTTTAGAAGGTTCTCTGAAGCAGGATTATTTTATCTCTCTTTTGCAGAGTTGAAATGAAATATGAAACTCATAGATGTCATTGTTTTCTATTTCTGTTACAAACCCTATCTGAAGTTGATGCATGTACTGCATGGAGTTGCTTGGCTTTTCCAAGGCCCCAACTTTACAAGGCAAGCTGCATTGCTGTGCCCTGCTGTGGGGGGCATTTCCTGGCTGTGTGGCTGTAGGATGCTGCTGTGCTGTGTCTTCCGGATGAGGGCAAATATCACTGCTGTGGGCACTGCCCAGTTGTGTCTTAGAGGCTGGCTTGGTGCTGGTGTGGGCTCAGCACTAGAATGACCTCATTGTAGCATTTCAATACTTAAAGGGAGCCTACAGAGGGGAGGGGAGGGGAATCAACTCATTGAAAGTGTACATAACTGCAGGATGAGGGGAAATGGTTTTAAGTTGAGGGAGGGGAGATTTTGGTTGGATGTCAGGGGGAAATTCTTTACAGAGAGAGTGGTGAGGTGCTGGCACGGCTGCCCAGAGAGGTTGTGGATGCCCCGTCCCTGGAGGTGTTCAAGGCCAGACTGGATGGGGCCCTGGGCAGCCCTGTCTAGCATTAAATGGGGAGGTTGGTGGCCCTGCATGTGGCAGGGGGTTGGAGATTCATGATCCTTGAGGTCCCTTCCAACCCTGGCCATTCTGTGATTCTGTGATGACAAAAATGCAAGAACAAGCTGTGGCACTGACATCATCCTGTGGCACTGACATCTGGGGCTATGGGCACTAGCACAACTGGCTGAGCCTCGGCGTGCTGCTGTCTGACCAGATCAGTGAATTACAGACTGGGGAAGGCTGGGATTTATAGGATTTCACCACCTAAATCTATGCTTTGGAGCTGATTGTTTCCTTCACTCTCCTCCCCACATTCTCCATAATCCTGTCCTGTGGTTCTTGCTACTGAACCTCTTGAAAAGCTGAAATATTTGCCGTGTCATTCGCGTTAAACACGGAGAGCTGGAGCTTATGGGAAAGCGTTGTGAGGACTTCCTGCACACCTTGCTGCGTGATTCAGTCACGGCTCAGCGGAGGCTGTGGAGCTCCGCTTCTGCTCTGGCTTTGTGAGCAGACGTGGAGACTGAAGCAAGAAGCAATGGTTTATCTCCCTCTTATGGCCGCGTTGTGAATGGCCGCGTTGCACACAGCCTCTCCGTAGGGAGCGAAGGGAGCAGGGAGTGCTGGTCAGCTGTGCGATTTGGTTCTTGTGGTGTGGGGGCCGTTTGCAAGGACTTCAGCTGACCTTTCTTTAAGGAAGCTCGTAAGTTATGTTTTCCAATACAACATGCACAGGAAAATACTGTGAAGCAATCAAGCCGTTCCGATTTCTTGTGGGTTTGAACTGGCAATGAGAGAAACTGGTCTCCTTTGGCTGAGGACCCCTGTAGATGTGGTAAAAGAGCCAAATGCTTCCTTAAAGGCTCCCATTGTGATTTTTAAACCTCTTGGCACTCCTTCTTTCAACTGAGACCAAAATGATGTATTGATAAATCTCTGTGGCAGGCATATTGTCTGTGCCTTGTAAGAACCAGCCATGCTTGTCCTAATATTAGGAGAGGAGGCAAAGCTGAACGTGGTTTGGGTGTGAAACACCCAAACTGCATAGCTATCTGTGGATCAGAATACTTTGGCAGTGTCACATAAGCAGCAGCATCACTGACTGATGGTGAGATGCCTCTTCAGCTGATGAAGTTAAATTAATGTTGTAGTGCTGGGCCTGAACCAAGTGGGCCTGCTCTAATTGAAGGTTATGAGCAGGAAATCAGCAGCAGTCATGTTATCACGATTTCTGAAGTTACTGCTTGTTCTTTCAGATGTGTTAACTGATACAGTGCAGACCTCTGGTATTTTGTAGCAATGCTTCAGATGCTCAAGAGCCCACTTTGCACTTGCAAAAGGACTAGGAGAACACATGCGTCCAAAATCCAGGCTCAGGTGACGCACTGTGGTCTTGACAAGGTGGTCAGCAGCTGAGTATCTTGCTGATTGATGCCTTACCCAGCATTGGAATGCCACGTCTGTGAAAACTTCAAATGTGTTCAGTAGTTTTGGATTAATCAGAGCACAGAACACATTTACTGTATTGCTGGAACTCAGATCCATAGGTTACAAACGCTCCAGGACACCTTGCTTTGCAGGAAAGCTGCTAAGATGTGTGCTATACAGTGTCCAGACTAATTCCTCAAGCCTGCTTTTGCCAGAAGGGTCAGATGGATGAGCTTAATTAATGCAATCTACTTCCTTGTGCTCTGCCATGTCTGGCTAAAGTGACTGGAGAGATCCATCAAGCCCAAAGGCAGCCAGGAAAGTGCAGCAGCTGAAGCAAAGAACATGCTAGTATCCACATACAGCTTTTTCAGTGGTTATCCATTGTCTTAACCTTCCTCATCCTCCTTTACTGGGAATCTCTTTAGGCTATGATACCCTGCTTTCACTTATTCTGTTGCTCCCTCTGAAGATCAGGATATTTCGCTTCACTGTTTTGGTCACACAGGACACGTGCTAACTCCATTAATAGCTAAGCAACAGCTAGAACTTCAGTCATTGCCTGATATACCACTTGGCTGTGATGGCCAGTACAGGGACAACGGACTGCAGAGTCATGCAATCCTTCCACACAGGTTTGCTTCTAATTCTGGAGTTGTGAGTAGACACTAAGTTATATAATGAAAGCCTTTAGCCTGGCCTGCAAGATGTACTGTGGAATCGTCTTGAAATCCGCATCAGCTGTAATGCCTCACCCTTAAACTTGTACATCACAGTGTATCACAACTTAATGATATGCTTCCTTTCATTCTGTTTTTTGGTATATTGATCAAGTACAGCATCCAATTCCCTCCCTGCTCCAGGACTTAAGGAGGGTGAAGTTATTTTAACTTTACAGGCAGGCAAACAGGTCGAACAACTTGCCCCAGCTGTGGCTGTGAGCTAGCAGGACTCTTCATCTCTTGGTTCCCCATCCAGTACCTACCTGCTGAGCCAGGCTGGCTCATGCACCCTCTGCAGTCTGCCATTTCCATAGGGCAAAGCAGACACTGAGCAGCAGGGCTGGTTTTGCAAGAATGCAACTCCCTGTTTTCTTTAGACTGCAGTTAGTCTCTTGTGTTCAACAGAAGCAAATACGTGTGACTGGGACAGGCACAGCCAAGGAGACAGAAAATCTTTTAAGCTTCTTCACATTATTAGTATATCAAATGGAGAAAAAAAAAAAAGTAGGAACTTACTGAACTTTATTGAAAGCATGAATATACTGATATAAGAAAGCAAACTTGATGTATTAAATAGCTGTCCAGGAACGGTCAACCTGAATGTGAGTAGGACTGTGAAATCAGGCCTGTTTGATCCATGTGAGCTCATCTTCCTAATGTACTGTCCTGCCTCTCCAGCTCCACAAAGATTTAACTGCTTGTTGAATTACTCTAGTCTTAGACCTGTCAACCTCACTAGACTCTTTAGATAGCATTTAACATATCCAGCATAGCAACGTAAAGCAACTAATTAGTTAACTTTACTCTGACACCCTACAAGACAAGGGAACAATTTCACTTCTTCAAGGATCTGTCTTGTATTCTCAGCTCTTCTTTGTTCCAGCATGAAGCTATTAAGGCTGAATCTTGTTTCTGACAAATATATATAACCAACGGACAATACCCAGCACTGCTTCTTTGTGATAAAAGACTAAAGATGTGTTCCAAAGCTTGTTATCTCACAGACTCTCATCTGAGGTTAACAAAGTATTGTCAGAGCTGCATTTATCTACGAACTGTGTAAGGCTGCACTTCCCTTAGGGTTCCAGCAATCAGGATTCCTGGATTTTTTTAAGCAGATTTTCCTTAGAGAGAAAACAAACAAACACAACAACAACAACAAAAAACAATTGAAAGAGCTGGGAGTCGTGCTTCTTGAAGCTTTTTATTGCAAAAGGTATGGACATTTGCAGGCAAAATACTTAACTGCATTCTCTATTTGACTGTCATCCAGGGGATACTGCATGCATTCAAGCTGAAAGCATTGGGCAGTTTCCACTAGGCACCTGAGAAATTTCATGGGAAAGTCTTTCAAGTTGAAAGAGACAAGTTTCAAACTACTTTGGTGCCCTTTGCTTTCCACAGTTACCTGGGAAATAAGAATTAAACCAGCTATAGTCATAGCTAACTGTAAACGTTTTCCTGTGATGCAACAGAAATTGAGATAATTGATCCTGAAGTGTTCTTTCCAGTTTTAAATAGAAAATGTATTTTTTTAGAGCAATCAGTGCAATAGATTACAGCTGACCTGGCCCCTATACTCCCCACTGCATTATGCAGCTGAGGTATATGATGTCTCCTCTTATTTGGACTGTATAAAAGAAAATCTTACAACTTGTATGTAGTCACTGATAGGCTGCCCCAGACCCCAGAAAGGCTTTTCTCCCTTCTCCCAAGCCTAATATCAACTCAAACCAATTCCTTATTCCCTCAAAATAAGATCAAGTTCTTTTTTTTTTGTGTGTGTCCCACCCTCTTGCCTGAAGGCATGATTATTAAGAATACACACTGCTCTCTGTACTGCCATTAACACCAAAAATATCTTCAAGTTTTGGCTGTCCCTCCACACAGAACTCTGGGTACATCTGAATTTCTGTGCCTTCCAACGAGTCAGATACAGGGTAATCATCTTTGACAGACACCAATCCTGTACCAAATGGAACAACTAATCCATTGTCAATCTAACAGGATGTGTTTTCCAACCACAGCTGCTTAATATCAGGAACTCACTGCAAGAAAGAAAAAGAGTTTAGAGGATGGTACTTTCAAGAATAAATGCATTTACATATATAAGAATATATTAATTAACAGCTGCTCTTAGCTGCAGGTCATAGCGGATTTCAAATTAGTTGAACCAGACAAATGCAGAGGTGTTTCAAGTCACTATGTCTGCAAGTCACAGACAATTAAGTAACTTGGGATGATACTACAGGCACTTTAACTTCTATCATTTCATTAAAATCCCATGCTAATTGCTAATTTGAATGAATGCTAATCATTCCAAGCATAAATAACCTACAGTAGCTGTTCTTATTGCCATCTTGATAAATCAACTGTAGATGGAGGAAAAAAGCTTGCTTTCAGAAAGCACTAGTAATAAGTAATGATATAAGTAATTATAAGAATTATAAGTAATAATTCATAATTAAAAACCATACTGCATGAAAAAAGCAAGTTCATCAGCAAAGCTGCAGATTGAAAAATTTCTATCAAGACAGTGTTCCTCAGTAACATGGACAGTTCAATACAGGGCCTTAGAGATGGGGTGCACAGTCATCTGTGTGAAGACAGTAGTAATTATTGCCCCCTGAGGCCCGTTGAGTTATTTTAATCACAAAAGCCAGAATGAACTTGTCTGTGACAAAGGCACCTTCAGCCCTTTCAGCTGGAAAGATACAGGTTGCTCTATTTAAACCAGCCAGTTGGAAATGAAGTTATTTGCTCTGAGACATTACCCTTACTGAATATTTCAGTCATTAACAATTCAACACTCCAGTCTAAGTTCTAAAGAAAAGCTATCTAAAAACTTCAACGCTAAAGCACAATAACATGTCACCACTCCACTTTCAGCTGTATGTCAGTAAAAGATTTATCTTTTTAATCCATTTGGTGGTGTTCTGAAAGCCATCCAGCCAATTCCTTGCTGATCACTAGGAGTCATGCTTTTACAGGAATAAAAGGCCTTTTGGTCTGATCCAAAACCAGCACTCACAGAGCCCACGGTGTTCCTTGATAGCTGTTTTACATCATACCTATGCCTTCAGTTCTAATATATTTTTAGCAGATACTTAAGTGGAAGCAGCTCAGATGACAGTCTGACACAGACAACGTGCTGACGATCAAAGTGTCCTCCCAGTCAAGCCAGAAAGAACACAACGCCTTCTCTATTTTATGTTATACCAACTACAGACATGAGGTATACGAAAACAGTAGTAAGTGCAGAAATACAAGACCTTTAGGACGCATCCTGAGATGGAGCAGGAGGATCTTTATTCTCGGGCTCTGGAGGAGGGGCTGGCACGCTTTCCTCTTTCTTTTGTGCAGCCAAAAATTCATGAATCGCCCTCTCTATCTGGGGCCTGAAGATGTGGTTTAGTTTTGGATCCACCACCTGAGAAATAATTCTGTCCACTCCAGCTTCCAGCATTCCTGACCTTGAACAAAGACAAAGAAGTCATTCAGTTCCTCAGAAAAACTTCTCCCCAATCTCCTCCAGTAACTCTCTAGAGCCCTCCTGTCAACTGCAATTAGCATTAACATGGTGAGAACTGCAGCCCACTCAGAAGATCCTTAACAGGGAACTGTTTCAAACACCTATTTCTTCCCAACCCCCTCTCAATTCTCCCCATGGAATTAATGACTGACATCTGGTCTTCCAGGTACTTACATGGTATGTTGGACAAGAGCCACTTTAATAGGGCTTATGTGGAAATGAGGTCAACATGAAAGCAAATAAACACATTTTGGCACAAATAAGGGAAATAAAGCTATTCTGAGGAGGGCAGGTGAGAGCAATCTTTTTTTTTTTTTTTTTTGGCTAACTTGAGGGAGAAAAGGCCTTCTCCCTACTAACATTGCTGTCACTCACCCCTTGTAACTGTTAGTCTAGACAGATGGGTATTAATTAAAAAAACAAGCACACGTAGCACACGGCAACGTTTCTGGAACTGAGCACTAGTAACTGAAATGACTTATTGCTTCAGGGGCTGCGTCAGACTCTTGGATTGCAGGGCACAGGCAGTCTAGAGGGCTTAAGTCATGTCTGCAAGGGAGCAGGGGCCAGGAAATGGAGACAGTGCCTGGTGTTTAGAAAAGCAGCCACAAGACTAATAATGCTGTGGATACTGGTGAGCAACTGGGTGCAGGGTCACTGCACATCATATCGCCTCCAAGTAAGAGCATGTGTGTATGTGCAGCCAAAGGACAGTTATCCAGAGGCACGCCTTGACAGCCTGCAGCACTCGGTCTTGGACTCGCAGTAGTGACGTGTATTCCTCAAACTCCTATAGCTGCTTGTTCATTCTTTATACCAGTAGCCTATGTATAGTAAGCACTTTATGTTCTTCTAACTACAGACTCTCTGATACAAGATTTTTCTATTGCCATTTTATTTTTGTGGTTGATTAGCATGAAATGAGAAGAAGCTTGAAGTGACCAAAGTGTCAAAGACTTCAAGTACAGACAGGAAATTCCGTACTTCCAGTGAATATCCTCTTCTATCATTAAAGAAGAAACACTGAAACTAACATTAAATACTACTGATTCACAGTATCCATCAAGAGAAATACAGTTTCTTCGGCATGCAAGATTTTCTAATGACTTTCCTTACAAGCATAAATGCCACTATAAACTTCATTACTGCCTTCTTCCTAGAGCTGTAATGTTCTTATCCATGACTTTTAGTCACTTAGTTAAACAATCTAAGGTTTATTCTTCAGGCTGTGATGAGTTAGCAGCAAGAGATACAAAACCTAAATCTCTAAGCAACAGACTTCAATCAGGCTTTCCTCTTGTGCTAAAAGTGTATCTTCAAGAGCTGAAAAAAGCTATCCCTTTACTGCAGGAAATGAGGCTAGCCTAGTTCTATTACTGCCTGCTAGTGGCTGGACACAACAGAAGGTGGTTCTGCAAATTATTAGGCTTCTGTGATGAGACAGATGGTTATATATTGTTTATCAAATAGCATTACGATGGTACACAGAATATTGCTTACTTACTGAATCACACTCTGTCTGAGCCCATTTCGTAATTGGTTTTTGTTCATTGCTGGATTCCATTCCTGTTTGTCCAGATGGGTCGATACAAAGTTGTCCACCTTCTGCCTCAAATTCTGATAGGCTGGCTAAAAAAAAGTAAAATCCCATTAAACTGGTAAATAATCTCAAATCCCTTGCCAGAATCTTTCATAGTACTTTTTTTTTTTTGTTGTGTACACTACTGTTTTGTTGTCGATATTCTCCCTCCCTTCACTTTGTGAACAAACGCAAGCCTGTGCTTAACACAACTGGTAACTGCAAAGAACAGGTTGTCAGAGTAGTGTTGCAATAACTGAACAGCAGCATATGGTTTCTTTAAAAATTGCCTACTCATAATGTTACTCAGTGAAATGCAAGCTGCATTTGCAGGCAGGTGTTGTTTACACAGAGCTGTTCTTGTTTGGAAAGTTCTAACACAGAATTCCTAGGAAAGCTACTCATATTGCAGCTAACAAAGAAATAAGTTATTATTTTGTGACACCTCTGCAGAAACAAAAAATTCAAAGAGCTTCATCAGTAGAAACGTGGATCAGCTTCTGGTCACTGGAATGAACAGACCTACACAGACACCCAGGAACAGCCAGCACTGTGCAAGGAAAGCGTGTGACCAGACGTTTTACAATGTGACGGTGTGCAGATGGGATTAAATGCACACGTAGTGATGGATGAGTGCTGGTATCAGAAGTGCAGCACCGCGGGCAGCAAAACCAGCCTGGGTGTCCCAATAACCCTGCAGTGCTGATCTCACTGTGGTCGCCGCGTGCAGCCCTCTGGCAGCTCCTGGGATGGTTCTGCAGTTGAGGGGCGCGGGCTGGGATGGCTGCAGGTGCCGGAACGGGGTCCTGGCTCGAAGCTGGCAGTCGAAGGGAGCAAAATGCGGCTCTGACGGGTAGCTGACAGCCAGCAGGCGGCTCGGAGCGCGCGTGGTGGCTGAGAAAGAAAGCCGCTCCGACCGCGTTCTGACAGCACCCGCCGGGTGCTGCGACTGCGCGCCTTCTGAGCGGACAACGCACCCTGACGGAGGGCCGGGGGCTCAGAAGCCGCTCCGTTACCTTGGTGTCCACGTCGGCCAGGCAGTCCCGGCGGAAGCCATCGAACAGGCCGCGGCTCTTGAGCTGCTCCACGATGATGGCGATGAGCTGCGCGTCCCCGGGCGGCAGCGAGGCCGGGTTGGTGGCTCCGGGTCCGGAGCCCGAGGTCGCGCCGCCCGCGCTCCCCGCACCGCCTCCGCCTCCCGTACCGCCGCCTCCCCCCCCCCGGGGCGGCCCCACCGGCGCCGCCGCTCTCGGACATGGCGCGCGGCCTGAGCCCGGGGCCCGCCAACGGTTGCTGCCGTCCGCGGCGGCGCGCCGCGTTTTGCGTAAAGCGGCGCGTTGCATCACGGGGAGGCGAGTCCTCCTCGAGGGGCGCCCTAGCGGGTTGTGAAGGGCCGGCTGGCTCGATAGAACTACAGCTCCCAGGGTGCACCGCGAACGCACCCCGCTGGACGGCGGGAGGGGAGGAAAGCGTGACTTTCGCGATGCATGTCGGGAAACGTAGTTCGGTAGGGCCGGGGCCGTGCCCGCGGCCCGCCCGCCTGCGGGGCTGCGGCTCACAAACACAACGGCTGCGGCCCGCGGGGACGCGCGGCTGGAGTGGCACGACTCGCGGGCGCGGCTCTGCCGGTCTCGGTGCCCCGACCCGAGCTTCTCGGGCGCGGCGAAAGGCGGCTCCCCGGCAGAGGGCACCCCGAGGCCGTCTCTCGGCTGTGAGCGGCGCTCAGGCCCTGGCCGTGCCGCAGTTCCTGGCGCGTCGCGGAGCGGCGGTCACGGGGATCCCAGCCCGGGGCCCGCCGGGGGCTGGCAGGGCTGACTTGGTGAACTGGGAGGTGTAGGTGTTGGAATTGGTCCCTTCCAAGCCAAACCGTTCTATGATTCTATGAAACGACCCAAATGACCCGCTGCAGCTGCAGTGCAGGGAGCCCTTTGTGCGGCCTCTGGTGTCTGAGTGGTTGCCACGATGTTCCACGTCTGCTCACTGAACTGCAGTGTGAAATAAAGCAGCCCGGCAGCCCCACAGAGAGCTCTAGCCCTCACCCTGTCAGTCCTATTTCATACAGTACCGTTGGTTTCATACGATTGATGAGGTTTCTTCTTTAGATGATGTGTGGTTTGAAACACGAGGCCCTGCCCATGAGAAGTTGGGAGCTATCCCTGTGGCTGGAAGAGAAAGTCCACCTTCCTCTCTGGGTTTTCCAGCTCCTGTATCAGTGCTAAAGGACTGTGCAGCAGAAACACAGTTGGTGGTTTTACTTCTGACAACCTCTGTCCACAAGCCCAACAGTCAGTTGTAGAGCCCAGTTTCTAACGGCTTTGTCTTTACCAGTGATCACACACAGAGATCTGGGGTAGGCAGCATTAGCTGGGCACTGCGGGGGGTGGTGGGACCACTGCAGAGGTGGCAGATGAGGCGTTGTACACACTTGTACTCTCATGCACACATAGGCTGCTAGTGACAGAATTGCTGCTTCAACTGAAAACTTGTAGTGCTTCAGCAACAGTTCTGGTTTATTCAGTAAATTAGAGCACTGAGCTGGGACCATGATTTTTCCATTGCCTATGTGTTCTGGGTGTGGGAATGGTAAAGAAATTGGGGAAAAAAAAAGTCATTGTTAGCCCCAGTGGGAGATTAGACAGAGCTCGTTAGGTATAGAACCACTGAATGGCTTGGTTTGGAGGGGACTTCAAATACGATCTAGTTCCAACCCTCTGCTGCAGGCCGGGTTGCCAACCACTAAATCAGGCACTATGGTGCCCAGGGCCCCATCCAACCTTGCCATATGCATGCTGTTCCTTCTCTGGAGAAATTTTCCTCCCTAAATCCAACCACTTTATAAATAAGTACATTCACATTCATTTTAAAGATTTCCTTTCTGATATCCATGTGGGAGAAGTCCCTGAGGAATCAAAAAACAAAGGGAAATCACAGGAAGTGATGCTTCATCACCACTACCACCTTCAGTTTGCACTGCAGGAAAGGCTTTCTTGTTGGCCATGAGGTCACAGGAGGTGGAGAACACTGTGCATAGGGCTCATGCTCTATAACCCTGCAGGTTGCTGATGGAGGCAGAGCTGAACAGCTTTAGCATGTGCAACACAAAAACCCGCTGCTCCGGAGCTGTAGGAACCACCTCCCTTCCTCCCAGCGCTGGGACCTCCAGCAGTACAGACCCAAATCTGCTGTGTTCTTCTTAGCAGCTGAGCTTGTTCCCTGGTGTGTTTGCAACCTAGATATTGCCCCAATATGTCTGTGCATGATTACTTCAAAGCATGTTTTAGTGCAAGCTGACTTGGAACAAAGGTTAATCTGGCAGGACATGTGCAATGCCCACCGGCTTTGTGCCAGGTTTGCTTGTTCTGCAGTGTTACTGCTCTGCAGAAGCTGAGACTCTGCTCCCTTCACCTGTGCTGAGGAGCACAGCTCCAGTCCCCTGTGCTGTGCTGGTGACAACAGAGCCATGCAGAGTCCTCTGAGTCAGAGCAAATGTGAGTGTGACAGCTTGTTCCTTTTGGTGTCACAAGCTCCAAGCTGTCTGTTTGGTTTTTCTACTAGACCTTGAATCGGTTAATGCAGCACTTGCAGTGTGCTCAGGGTGCTGGGGTCAGCGCTGCAGCAGGCTTGCTTTGGCAACCAGGGGAAGTGCTAGTGTTTTTATATCCTGTGGATTTACAGAATGAGCAGCTTGGCTACACAGGTGGCAAATTATTGAAAGAATTGAGAAGTCAAAGGAATGCTCACTAGCCCATAATTCTCTCCTGAAGAATGCACACCATGCACTCAGCTTGCCAGCCAAAGCCCCCGGAAGAAAATGTGTATTCCCTGCATGTTTGCCATTCATGTTGGGCAACATATCATCCACAGAGCATGTGTTCTAAGTATTACACACATTCTACTTTGGCTTCCATTCAAACTAAGCCCCGAACCCTGCAAATGTGGATATGGCCTGAGCATATACCCAGATTTCCTAGTGATAATGATTCCAAGCACAGATTTATTCCTGAGGTTCAATTTTCATATATTGCTTGAAAACTTGGGGCCTATTGCATTATAAGTATTACTGGTGTGATACTTCATATTGCAATTCATATGTTGGTTTATTTTTATATATAAATACCTATACATGTGTGTACAGATGCATAATGGACCTGCTGAAATACTGGGGTGTTATAACAGCAGGTACATCGAGACTTAGGCAAACAAATTTTGAATATAATGTCAATTTCCATATATTTATACAACATTTATACATTATTTTTTATAGATTTTATGCACATATTGTAGCTTATACCTTGTGGCTGAAGCATTTGGGAACACAGAGTACTGTATCTCTACGGACCTAAGAAAAATATGTCTGTGAGGCAGAGCTGCTGCAGAACTTTTCAGAGGTGACGCATGCTGTGTCCTCAAACAGAAATGTCACTGTTGTTCATTCTTATATCATTGTTTCCATTATTATGAAAGGCTGAAAGCATGTGGGAAAAATAATATAAATATTATTACCGTATATGCAGAAGGGGATAATTTTCCACACTAGACTGTCAAAAGAAACCTTGTAGTGCCTCTGTGTAATATAATACATTGGGGTAATTGGCTTTCATCTGAAGTTTTCATGTTTTAGAAATGTTTATTAAAAAAATGCTGATTAACTTGTTAAATTCAGTAACTGCCTTGCTTTGCAGGGAAACAAAGGCTTTTTGGTGGTAAGGCGAATTACTTGTGATTGCTCTGGAATGCAGAGAGATGAGAATAAATAGTATCTGTGCAAACTGCTGGACAAATTCAGGTTCCTCAAAGTGCAATATTTACCTTTCCTGGAGCCCGTGCTCTCACTGAGCAGTATCTCACTTTCCATACTGTGAATTTTACCAGTGAGGGCAGTACTGCTGTAAAAACCTCTCTGAGGAGTGGTGTGCGTGGGATAAACTGCTGCTTATTTCTGATCCTTGTTTTAATCTCTGTGTCAGAAAACATGCTAGTGATGCATTGCTTGTTCACACTGCATTACCTTTCCTGAAATGCTTCCCTGGCATTTTCTGTATTGAACCTGAGCAGTGTTTGACCCTTTTCTTCTCCTTGCCCCCTCCTACCTCAGCCTGGGGAATGAAACCCCATATTCAGAGCTTCTGAGTGGGAGGAAAGTGTGACACACTGTAGCATTTAGGGACCTAATGCTGTCTGACAGCTGATTGGAAATACATTGGTGTCAGAACGGGAACCAGCTGTTCACTTACCTTCTGGAGGGAGGCAAGGACTGGGCTGTCACATGCAGGAGTGGAGCAGCAATTACCCTGACGTTAGAGGATGAAAAGATGAAAACGAGTAGGCTGAAAATTAATTTCTTTTGCCCCTCTGTTTCATGCATCCATCAGCAGTACATCTGGGCACCATGGATCTAATTTAAATGTGTCATTTCCATCCCAAAAGATCATATTTGCTGTACTTTTTGTTCTCAAGTCAAGTTCAAGGGGGAACAAACATGAAGTAGAGGTTATTTCTATGTTCTGCTTTAGCCTGTTTCTTTGTGGATAAGTGCATGCATACATCTATGCAGAGACTCCTAACACATGTAAGTTACTTGTCCCTTATTTACAGCTTGCAGTTTTCCTCCCTTCTCCAAGGACCTGCAGCTTTTGACCTTTTAGCCTAGTAAATTATTTACACATGAAACAGTGAAACAAAATGATGGGTCTCAGGAAGATGCTGCTTATTCTCAAGGAACAAAACCACATTTCTTCATGAAATCCCCTTCCTGAGGCTTTCATGCTAGGCTTGTGTGTCCTGTCTTCCTCATCACGCCCCATGATGAGAAGTAGAGGCCCTCCTTTTTCACACGGCTGTTTCATTTGCAAAGGGAAGTGTTTTTCTGCCTCTGATTTTAAAATATCCCCCCGACATTTTAGGGATGGGGTGAGAAGATATTAATTTGATATCCTTCTGGAACTGGAAAACAATGACAGAATGCAAAGAAAAGGTATGCAGAACAGCCCAAGTTGGTACAGAAATCCTGAACTGAGGGAGATACCAGCAGACTTGGAGATGCTTATAGCTCTAAGGTAAAAACCATCTGCTCCATGGAGTTTCTGGCTCAGTCCTTGTGTGGTCAACTCTGCATGACATGCGGGCTTGTTGGTTTTGATGTGCTGAATGTTGTGTCTGGAGAGCACAGCCATGGCTACACAGTTCTGCTTTCATGTGGGACGTGGGAGGCCATTGGTGCTCCTGTGTCAGTACTTAATGTATTTCCCCATCATGGCTTGAGGCCATGCTTTCCAGCATGGGAAGCAGTTTGCTTTAGAGGCACATCAGTAGCTGGCTGCCCAAGTTCTGTGCTCTGGGGCTCACTCTGAAATCACCTGAAGCCCCCTGCTCCATCTCAGCTTGCAGTAACCTCATACTTTTGAAGTCAGAAATAAAAAATGCTTCAAACTGGACATTAGAAAGAAACTATTTCACATCAAGGACTTCTAAAAGGTTGGTTTTGAAGCGCTGTAAAGTACACATAACACTACTCAGTAAAGCTCTTTCAGATTCATTGATGAAAGGTGCAATTATAAGTGAGACAATTTTGTGCGTGGGGTGCTGGGGAGTTTCTGTCCTAGAGTTAAATGAATCGAATTGAGAAAATTGTGCCCCAGCCTTTGTATCAAATACCTCACTGGAAGTCACACGGTTTTATCTGCAGCACAGAGGAAACACACACTTAGAAACAGGGACCCAAAACAAAAGTGGAAAACAGAAAAAAGTTGAAAACAGAAAGTTATTTAAATACGTTTATTCCTTACCATGGAATTTTGCCTGTTGAGGGAATGTGGGAAAAGAAACAAGAAGACAACATTCAAAAAAAACAAAGGTTTGTTTTGGAATTCTCTCTGTCACCTTTTTTTTTCTTTTTCTTTTTTTTTCTTTTTTATTAAATAATTTATTTACAAGACAGTGTTTCCCTTCACATTAAAAGCTTGGAACATGTAGAGCACCTCCTTTGTAAAAACAACCCTGGCTCTGAGTTAAAAAGGGGAAAGAAAGCATTCTTATATTATAAAAGTGAGCATTTTCTCTGATTAAAGTGGTTTATTTTCTCAAGAGCATGAGGAATTTCATAACCATGCATATTTCATGAGGAAAATGGCCACTCTGTGGGTATTTCATGAGAATTTCTACATTATTACATGGCCAGAGAATAAATTCAAAAAGGAACAGGTATAATTTTTATGAGAACTTCTGAACTAGTTTGGTGCAGTTTTGGATACTATGGCACAGTTTGTTAGCCCTGCTGTTGCTACCAGTCATACAGAGGTGAGCACTGTAGCTGACGTGTCGCAGTGTCGCCCAGATGCTGCACCATGAGAAAGGAAGTCTTTCATAAGGGTGCTTCTGCACACAGCCTGGCTCTGAAAGGAAAATGAGGACGGTAATTGTCTTAAGTTTTACTTTTGGAAAAATAAGAAAAGCTGGGCATGATCATGTAATCCTGAGAGTGAGAAATGTCTTGTTGCTTCCTCCTTATGTACGACTGCATAGCACTGCCTTCTGCTGAGCTTTGTGCAATGCTCAGTGCCCATCACCTGACCAACACGGAGTAGCCACCACGCTGCAGCTGCTATCTGAGATCCTTTTATCCATCCTTCCTCATACACGTGTGCACAGAGACAAGAGTTAGTTTCCTTCAGGCAATCCAGAGCCCTGGGAGAATGGCAGTTCCTCTGATTGCTTATTGTAGCTGTAGCACCGGAGATAAAAGTTTAATGCATTCTTATTGTCTCAGTGCTTTTAAGTATTCAACTGCACTGAGCAATGCATCTTCATCCATGTAACCGTCTGAATGCAGCGGTTTAAGTTTAACAGATACAATGTCAGCATTGTTACCATTTTTTGTTGTTGTTAGTGCTCAAGAAATCTGAGGTAAGTGTAGCCGTAACCATCTCTGGCAGATGGAAAATGTGCAGCCCAGGTAGGGACGACGCAAAGTGCCTGGATCAGAGAGGCAATAGCAGCGATCCCCAGATATGACATTACTGTAGCAAATGATGAGCAAAATGGCTTGGAAACCCTGGGGCTGACCCAGAAGGGCAACCTGCTGCAATGGAGCTGGTGGGCTGAGCACGCTGGCTGCTCCTGCCTCCGTTGTCCCTTCCATCTTTCCTGAGTGGAGCTCTTAACCAAGACAGAGATTGCAATGCCACTTCCACTAGACAGGAACAGAAGAGGGAAGCCAAGTTTTGTGCTCTCCTAATTTTAGAATGACACCTATGTATCTCTCTTGCCTTTTTGTCACCCTGTTGGTTTCCCCTTGCAGCTCCTACGAAGATACTTGTACTATTTTCCTGGTATTTCCTCTCCTCTCTCCTCACCACCATTCAGCTCCTGTTGCAAAAGGGAGGTCAGGAGAAAAATGCCCTTTTGCTGACACTCGGGTAACCCAATCCCCTGCCCTGTTGGTCTGCTGTGCTGAATTCCGACTCATCTGATCGCACTGAGGGCTATTGTACCAGCCCTGCCATCAGAGCTGAGTAATTGATATGCTTGAAGGGACTTTAGCAAGAAAAAAAAGCTAATTAGTTAATGTAAGGAGTGAAAAATAAGTCCGACAACCTTGTAGTCCATTTTGTTCCAATGCAGCTTCCCACAGTGCTTAGCATGGAACCTTATTTGGAGCCAAGCATGGCTGAGCTGAAAGATTGGCAAAAACCAAATGCCGGCAGTGGCTGCGGAGCAGAATGGGATTTAAGCTCAGGGTTTGTGACTTCAGGTTGCATATCAGAAAAAAATTCTTCTCAGAAAGGGTGGTGATGCTTTGGAATGGGCTGCCCAGAGAGGTGGTGGAGTCACCATCCGTGGAGGTGCTCAAGAACTGCAGAGATGTGGCACTGAGGAACGTGGTCAGTGGGCATGTGTTGGGTTGGACCTGATGATCTTAGAGGTCTTGTCCAGCCTTAACGATTCTGTGGTTCTTTGACTTTAGTGCTCTTGGTGAGGCTTAGTTGTGTGCTGGCCAAAGAGGGAGCACCAAAGCAGAGGCTGTGTCTGAACTTCAGATGTTTGCAGAAATTATCTGAAGATGGGAAATTGGCGAAGTATCTGATCTAGACTGGGAATGGTGTCTTTCAGGCAATGTGGCAAAGGATTGGTGGTGTCATGCTGGAGCTCAGGATTCCAGTGACAATCTTTCTCGTTCTCTTCTTTTTCTTTTTTTTTTTTTTTTTACTCCCTGTTCAAACAGAAACTGTGGGCAGAACAGTCCCTTCTATCCAAGCTCAGTCTTCCAGTGATTTCTGAAACCTTCCTGATTGGCATAGCACAGTCCTCACCTCTTTGGCTCTTGGAAAAATAGTCTGAATTGGATCAGAGAGAAAGCCCTAGATCATATATCTCCCCTGGTTCTCATTTAGTTCACAGGTTTAATGCTTTCCCCTTACTTGGACACCCCAAATGAGGTGATGGGTATGAAAGGTTTTGGAGACCACCTAACAGTTTGTGGCTTTCCTTCCTGACTCTGACCTGTTCTTTAGAGATGAAAAGAAAAGAAGGAAGGAAAGAAGAATGGGAAAGAAGAAGGAAAAAAAGAAGCAGAGTTGAAATATGACAGCAAAGAGATGCACCAACAAATACAGCTGAGCAGGCTTTGTTCTGGGTAAATATTGCTTCCCAGCGTGGCCTTCAGATCTGCATTCTATGCAGAGGGATTCACTTTCTTCTAGCAAGTCCTGTAAACACCACCTGCTTCTGGTACTTTAGATAATGAGATGGGCTGGAACCAGACCAGACCTTGGGCACAACTGGGGCCGAGGCTGATCAAAGAGGGGAAGCAGCAAGAACTTATCAATTATTTGAGAGAAAAGTCTCAATACAAAGTCCTTTTCAATATAAATAGTGTCTTGTTGAATGTGGTAGGACACCAGGGAGTGAGCTGTTCACATGAGATGAAACTCTGCTGGTTGCTGGTGATAAATAATGCTTGAAGACATCTTTGTGATATTAGATCTAATGCTATGTCCTCGCTCTCAGCCCTGTCTTGAGAGCCTGGGGATGGTGCACGGCTGTGCTCTGAAGGCCGGTGTGTGCCCTGGTCCTGCTTCCCTGTTAATACAGTCCTGGTGCCCTTTTTCCCATTAACAAATTCTCTCTCTAAAGTTCATTCTAGGGTCACGTCAGAGCGGGAAAGAATGAGAAAGAGGTCTTCAGGTTTAGGAGGAAGGTATTCACACAGCCAAATGCCTGCCACCCTGCTGTCGGTGCTGTCACCCTCAGCAGTGCCTTAGATGCTCTGTGCTTGTGGGCATTTCTGCAGTGCTGTGTCCATTTCTGTGCTCCAGAGGAAAAGGCACTATCACAGAGAGACCTGTGAAAAGCCACTCTTGTATTGCAGGGACTGGAGCATCTCTCTGATGAGAAGAGGCTGAGAGCTGGGACTGCTCAGCCTAGAGAGAAGGCTTGGGATCTCATCATCGTGTACAAATACACACTGGGGGAGGATGGATTCAGAGGGGCTTTTCTCAGCGGTGCTTGGTGACAGGTCAAGAGGAATGGGCATTCTGAACATAAGAAAATACTTCACTGTGAAGGCGTTGGAGGACTGACACAGGCTGTCCAGAGAGTTTTTGGATTCTCCATCCTTGGCAATATACTCTCTGGGCCTCGTCCTGGAGGCTGGACCAGATGACCTCCAGAGATGCCTGCAACCTCAGCAGTTGTGTGTGACTCTGTGATGTGTGTTTGCATGGGGCTTCTTTTTCTTGAGCATGCAAGTTTCTGTGTTTAACCACGTGCTCTTAAGGAAAGGTGAATAGGGAAGTAGGTCAGGTGCATTGGCCTCATTGGCTGTGCCCCTGTCTATCCCTTGCACAGAAATGCTTGTTAGCATGCTCACCAGTACTCACATACCACTGCAGTGCATTCACAGGTGCTTCACGCCCACACTCTCTCTGTGTTGCTAGTGCTGCTGAATGTCTGTTAGCAACCATGAGAAAATTTACCAAAAAGGCCCTTTTAATGGGAAAACTTGAGAAAGGAAAGGCACTTACTCTGCTGCCTGGTAGGAGAGGTGCAAAGCTGCCGTTAACAAGCAGCCAGCTTCAAGGCCTGGGTTTCTCAGAGCTTTTCTGCTTGCTTTTGTGCTCTGCACCTTGGAATTTTAACACTGTGTCATTTAAATTGCAACATCCTGGTGTGAATATTCACTGCATCAGTGTCCTGCCAGTCACACCTCCAGGTCCTAGGTGTGTTCATTAAATATGTCAGAAGAATCATTATCAGCTACAAATGTGACCAAGTATCTGAGACTTAATGAGCATTGTTTTTCTTTTAACCTCTATCTTTTTGGTTGCAAAATATAGGTAGTTCTTTACTGTGTGCACTTCAAGACTTATTTCCAGGTTGTGCAGCTTGCCTGTCTGCCTGCCCACAGCTCCCTGTTTCCCTCAGAAAAAAAAAGCCTTTGGCCAGATTTCAGCTGGACTCATCAAATCACAAAGAGAATGAAATTTCTACAGATTTTATGAAAGCTGATGACTGGATAGTAGAGAAAGTCCAAAATTAGTTCCCCAGTGAGAGTAAGACAGGCAGAATTTAGCAATCAGCCACTGTTTGTAGCTTCCAGCCAGCCAATAAACAAGTTTATAGTTGTGACCCAGCCGTAGCTCCTTCTCCCTCATGCCATGCCAAGCAGAAGGGAAATGGGAAAGGGAGATCCTGGCTTTTGGGAGAGGGAGGACACATTGCTCTGGGTAATCAGCTCGGGGACAAAGGACCCAGAGCTGCAGGCTTTACTTCTTCTGGTGCATGTGGAATAACTTGTTTTGATATGGAATTCAAAGACCTTAAAAAAAAAATAATCAGTGATGGTAACCGGTGCTCCCTAGCAACCCCACAAAAACAAAGCAGTCTGTGCAGTTTCGCCTTCGTGAGGAGCAGTATTTGCCTCACTGCAGTAACAGATTTCATCTTGAGCCTTTCAAGGGGTTCCAGCAAGCAGGGAGCATGGGAAGGAGCTCTGGCGTGTCCCTGTGTGATGGTGTCCAACCCTGCATTCCTCGTGTCGGGGCGTTACTGGAGGGACGGGGTGTGCAGGGATAAGGCTGGAGGTTGGTGCTGTGCTATTTAAGCCAGCAGGAGTCATGTGTATGGACAGGAGATAATTATAAAGCTCCTCTGTTTCCTTGCCTTGTGTTTTGTCAGTGGAGCACAAAAGATACAGGAACTTAATCGCATATTAAACTACTTCTTATATAATAATTACTGTGAGCATGCCCATGAGATGCTCTTGTTAGGGTTCAGTATGGATTGCTGAGCTGAGCACAGCGCTCTTAAATCCTCCACAGGCTGCAACTTTCTGGCATTTACTTACAGGCAGATGTGTCCTTTTAGCAGTGTAAGTTTTGTGAGATGAAGGAGCAAGATTTGCTGCTGGATCGCACGTGGCACAGGGGGGAAAAGGGGCAAGGGCCCTCCTGTAGGATTCAGTTTGTGCCTGTGTGGGAGCAGCAGCCGCTCGTGCATCCCATGGCACTGAGCTCAGAGCCTCTGCTGTAGGTACTGCAAACAGCCTTTGTGCTTTCTGGGACCTGAGAGAGCAGTACATGACCCAAACTACCCTGTCCCATCCCAGGGACTGCTTGCCAAACATGGCCCCTCATCTTGTATGTCAGGGAATAAGAAACTTTCCAGGTCTGACAAGCTGTACGAGCTGTCTTGCAAGACAGTTTGTTAATATTTACTAAATTTTGTAATGACCTCTGGGCTCCCTGAGCAGTTTTGGGCAAATCATACGAGGCTTCTATTCTGGCTGAGATTTATTGTGTGCAGAGCAGATTCAAATCCCAACTCGGGAAGGGGGGGCTTGGAGAGGGGGATTGGATTGAGCAACACATGGAACAGACCTGAAGAAGCTGCTCCAATCCTCTGCGATAGGAACCAGCTGAATCTCACACGCACTGTGTGTCTCCATGGTGGGCTAAGAGGGATCCCTGGAGCTGTGAAACCTGCAAATCCCATCCCTTCACCCCGGCATGAGTTTCCAGCCCCGTTTAAAGCTGCTGCGTCACAGCATGCCTATGCAGCACGTCAGGCCAGCATCAGCCCGTGGAGCTGCAGCGTGTCCTCCTTCCAGCGGGCGAGCTCCCAAGGGGAAGCATCCCCAGAGCACGCTCCAAAACAGGCAGCCGGGAACGGAAAGTTCAGCACGAGCTCCGAGCGCCTGCGAGTTCTGCTGCAGTGTCCTTGAGTGCCCTCCCCCTGCCCCAAGCCTCTGCCTCGAATGCTTCCCTTCAGCCTAATCCATTTTACAAAATGTTCCCTTCCTGTTTCTCTCCAGCTCTGTTCCAGTCTCATCTCTTCCAGCCTTTTTCCTTCTGCCTTGCCTCTGCCTTTTGAGATCACTCTTTCCTACGAGGGTTTTAGATCCCAAGCAAAATCTGTGCCTTGAGCTGTGGCTCTGCATCCTGTTTTTCTCTCATTTTGCTCCCCGACTGCTGTCTTGCAAAGCATCGTGGTTGTAAGATGTGATTGAGATCAGCGTTCGACCCCGGCACATAGGGCTAAATCCCCTGTAAAGCTTTGGGGTGTTGGGAGGCTGGTTCAAAGGTACATTGTATTATAAGGCCAATATACATTTTAACCTATTTTTCCCTAATGCTTGTCTCTCTGGAATAATAAGGTGCTGTTTGCCTTTGTACTCTCTATAATATTTATACCTTCCTTTTCTAAAAGCCAATGAATTCAGAATGTCTTACAAGGTGAGAATTTCTAGGTGTGTCTCCTCAGTGGTCCCTGTATCAGGTCATCAGGCTGAGACAGAAACCTGGAGATAGAACACACACACAGACGAGGGGCTGATGTTACCAAGGGCTGGTGTAAAAAGGGCAGGCACAGATCCACTGCTTAATGCAGCATTCAACATGAGCAAGCAGAAACCTTTGTATTGCAGCATTCAGCATTCCAGGTACAGTGGGTGGGGAATGCTGGCTTCCATGGGCTCAAAAGTGCAGTGCCAATGGAAAGCTGTCCTTTGGAGCAGTACTCTTTCAAAGCTTCCCCAGAACTAGAAATAGGAAACCTCACAGTCACAGCTTTTCCATTAAGGCAGAGACGTGCCAAGCTCCTTTTGATCCTCCTCTGCTCTCTGCTATAAAGTCAAGCAAAGTTCTGATTTCATTTGGACCACTGGAAATTGAGATCTGTTATTTCTGAGTACTTAGAAATACTTTTCAAGCTGTGAGCTGACAATTGTTCTGGAAATCAGAAATAGCAGCTCAGTGTCACTGCAACTCCTCCAAACTGACACAGGTACAAATCAGTCAAGATTTGGCCCCTACCAAGGAAGGCTTGTTACGGCTTTGTAGCACAAATGAAGAGAAAAATTTCTTTAGTGATATGGAAATATTGATTTCCAAACGTTCCCCATATGGATTTCAGTGCACACACCCCAATCTAGTGGCACCTGAAGTGGGGCTGCTGGAGATGAATGGTGTTAAGAGGAGTAGTGAGAATATTAATGTGACATTTTATCTTTTTGTTGCATCTAAAGCTTCCGATGCACAGCCCCATCTCTGAGCATCTCCAGTGTCACTGCCTTGGGCCGTGCAGAGCATTGACACTGCTGGCCTGGGGATGCTCCCCACCTTACCAGTGCAGCCCCCAAGAACGCCGCAGCAGCTTGGGAAGAATGCCAAAGAAACCATACAGTGTATGGAGAGCTGACCTTGGGCTGTTTGGCTGTGTGCCACAGGCCAACACACTGCCATCCTGCAAAATAAACACCTCCTCGTCCTTAGCACAGCAACATCTGTGAAAGATAAAGGCCAATCCAACTGCTGATGCTGCCAAACTGTCATCTATTGCAGCATGGGGAAATCTCAGCCCCTCATCCCAGCCCTGACGGATGTCACCCAGCCTCAGCAATGAGATGTGAGTGCTTTGATTTGCCTGCCCGCAGCCGGCGGGCTCATCCCAGTGGAGCGGCCATATGTGCAAACTTCAGGTGTCCTCACCGTGGCTGCATATGCTTTAACGTGATTCATTTATTTATTTATTTTTGGAACTGTTGGATCCTTGCTGCCAGGCTACGGAATGGCTTTTCAGCTTTTCCCCTGGCACCCTAGACTGTATTTTAATGGAGTTTGTCTTGTAACCCTCTAAAATGAGATGTCAGCAGGTGACTTCTCACTTCTCTTAATGTAAAACGCATAATGTCCTCCCTCCCAGCCTGCACGTTGGCAAAGATGCCTACAGGTTCCTAGGGGATCGGATAGGACTCAGCATCTACAAGCTGGTCTCGTTAGTTCGGACGTAGGAAACGTCCATACTGGATACCCATAAGCACATGGAATGAGCATGGGGTGAAGTCCAGAGTGGAAGCATCCTGGATGAAAGCAGCTTTACCATGATTTATTTATTTATTTTTTCTTTTCCTGATTTGGAGCTTTAATTAATGACAGTGGCATTTGGGGCATCCTCAGTCATTATGGCTTGAGGGTGCTGCCCTGTAAAGGCAACAGCTTGCAGAAGGAGCGTGATAAAACTTCCCCTGACTCTCTGGCCTTTGCGTGTACATGTGTGGCTCTGCTGGGTCCTTCTAAGACTAATCTTTCATGTGATACCCACATTATACAGGGGAGCTTCCAAACCAAGGCATCTAACAGTGGCATTTTGGGCAATCATTGCCACCAATCCCCCTTTTGTGTGGCTCTTCTTTGAATTAAAGGTGTTTTCCGAATAATGATATACAGTGTTGACATTGCAGATTTAATTCTTTCTTGGAGTACCACCCTGGTAACCTTGCTGTGAATTTCAGTCTGCCGCATTGTCTGGCTACCTGTATCCATTCCCCCATACATAACTGTGTTTCTTGTGCTCTCTGAAAGACTCTGCTGTCTTGGAGGACAAAAGATTCACGTACAAAATTAGCATATTTATAGATTATGTAAATAGTAACATAATTTATACCCAAAACATTGTGTGCTGCACAAATATAATCTCCACTGCCCCCATCACACTGACACATCAGCTCACAAAGTACCTCGGGCTTTACTCAGATATCCCAATCAATCACTGCAAGGATTCTGAGTGCAAAGAAAGACATAGAGTATCTATAACAAAAAAATCACACTTCTTTTCCCTTAACCAAGAGCCTCTCCAAACTCATGCAGTATCACAGTGTAATACCTATGGAAACATTTGCTTGGTGTTGTGATGGGGCTGGTTCCTGCAGTACCAGTGGTGGGGTAGGAAGCAGGGAGCAACCACACTTCCACCTTCAGGGTCATGCAGCACAGACCTGTTTGTTGCCATGTTTCCCATCTGAGGTACAAAGGAGCAAATTCACATTGTTGGTTATTTTTTTTCTTGAAGCAGGGCTACCCTGGGGATGAATTTTGTCCTGGGAGGGGGCTATAAAGCGACAGGAAACAACACAGAGGTGGGAAATGAGAGCAATTAAAAAAAATGAACATGCTTGACCCTAATTTTACAAATCTCTAGCTGTCAAAGAACGTAGCTCAACTAATTATGTTTGGATGTGAAATTATGGAATCATTACAGCTCTGATTACACAGGTCCCCCAGCTCTTTCTTGCCATGGTGCCGGGCGTGTGTGCTTTCTGATGTGTTCGTTCATTTTGTGTTTGTTTTCTTATTTGAGATGTCCAGTTCTCCCATAGTAACCAGAAATAGGCCACCAAAAAAGAAATAATTGCAGCGCGCATCTGAGATGTGCTGCCCTCAGCTGTCCTCCTGCTGCCCTCCTTTCTCTTTCTCCTTTTGGCCTTTGGAGACCGGAGCCACCGCTGCAGTCAGGCAATTACGCTTTAAAGCTGAGAACTGCACTGAACTTTGCCAAAAACTGCTGAAGCTGCGAGTGCTCCAGCTTTGCACATGTGGTGTGGATGTGCAATCGCTTCTCAGCCTGATGCTGTCGGGGTGAGAGCAGGCAGCTATGTTAGAAATGAGCTCACGTGAGTGTTGGGTGGCTGAGAACCTTTGACTTTGGGTGGCACATTGTGAAGTCTCTCTGATGTAAAATGTTTCTCCAGTTATATACATACGTATATACAGCACACATATGTATATACATGCTTTATTTGTATATATTTTTTCCCATTCTCTAACACCTCCTTACAAAATCCATGCCTTTTTTTCCCTTTATTAGATTGCCACGATGCACAGTGTAAGAATAATTTGGGAATCCAAACCTTTATCAGGAGCTTGCTCTGTGAAATCAGAGTGACCTGCCTTGCACAGCAATGTGCCAACAAACCAGTGCCTGCAGCTCTGATATCAGGAGCAGCGCTGCACTTGTTGCTCTGAGCCTCTGTGTCTGTGCCCCAGGGAGGGCAGCGGAGCGAGGAGGACATGGAATCCAACCCCTCTTCCTCGTCAGCAACTTTACATTAACAAACTGTGTGCCCATAACGGAGCAGCTGGAGAAAACAAACCAAACAGCCATCTGCTGCAAAACACCACTCCCAAAATAGAGATTAATACATGAAATCGAGCGCAGAGAAGGGAAGGTTAATTCGGAAAATAGCTTGCAACTGTCCTTTACACAGCTCAGTGTTGTATGGTAAATAATGTAGAAAGGAAAGGAAACTGCAAGCTCAAAGTGGATGTGCCAGAAAGCATCACCAGCACCTGAGTCTTTGGAGACCTTCCAACAGCACAGAAGCACACTGCAGGCGTAACCAGTTCCTCTAACAACCTCTGGCCTCCCCTGCTGCTCCGAGGAATTGAGCTATGGGTATCTGGGGGAAATCTGAGCTTCAGCTTGGTGAGCCCAGCAGCCATGCACAGATGCAGAGGGAAGGCTTGGGTACGCGCTGTGCAGTTCCAGCTGCAGACAGAGGTGCACAGGGAGTGGTCATTCAAGGTTCAGAGGTGAGGAGAAGCCCACGTTGTCTTTCTGTTTCAAGCACAGCAGGATCACTCACAGCTCTTCTGTGCTCCCAGGTTGTGACAGCACCCCTGGGAGCCCTGGCTTCAGCCCATGGGCTGACCCTGCTGAGCTGCAGGCATGGGGCTGCAGCTGCTGCCCAACATTTCACCCCTGGCACGCAGGGATTGCTACCAGCTTTCCAGGATTCTGCCTTCCTGGCTGCTCCTGCTGAGTGATCATATCCATGTCCCAAAGTGATGCGATCTGGCAGCATGATTAATTGGGTTAACTGAATTGATACAGAACAGGTATCCTATACTGCAACCACCTCTGCTGAGAGAGATGTTGCTGTTTCTAGCTCTCATTTGATGACTGGTTTTGATATTTTTCTTTTCTCCTTCTTCCTATCCTTTTTTCCTTTTTTTTTTTCCTTCCTTTTTTTCTTCCTCTTTCCCCCTTTTTCCCTATTTTTCCTTTCTCCTTTCTTTCCTTTTCCTTTTTCCCCCTTTTTTTTTCCTTTTTTTTTTTTCCCCCTTTCCTTTGCTTTTTTTCCCTCCAAATTTCATAACAGTGAATTAAAACACTCGAGCTTTAATCAGCAGGCTGCATCCGCAAAGTAGGGCAGAGCTGCAGACCCAGAGGGCGAGCGCTGGGACAAGAACACAGCAGTTAGGAACAGGGCCACGTGCCCCTGACCTCTCATCACCCTCTGCAACAACGTAGTGACATGAAAGCAGCACTTCACTTACAGTGAGAAGAAGACTGAAAGTAAGCTAAAACTTCACTTCCAAGGCCTCTTTGTCCTTCTAGAAAGGGGATTTAAACCAGTGCTTGCGTGAGCGCATGGAACTGCTGTGCTGCTTTCCATAAAGAATTCGTGCTCATTACAGAAATGGGCAGCAGATTAATTCATGCATAGATTTTGTGCGTACTGAAAATAGTTTGTGGAAGCAGGCTGCATGCTTGGTGTAGTTCCACACTTGCAAATGTATCCTCACTGAGATGCTAATGTCTGTCAATGTGCGTGTATAAGCAGCAGCATTTGCATGCTTAATCGGGCACGTGGCCTTTGTTAATTAGACAGTCAGTTAATGCTTTATGTCTGTGGGTCTGCATGAGCAATCATTTGCCCAGAACCTCATTACTTTTACTGGCTGCCCCTCCTGTTGTAGTTCACAAATCAGGCTGAGCATGCACACAAATCCCTTTGAGTAGGTTTCTCTAATAAAGCAAATCAGGCATCAGAGGAAAGTCTCAAAGAATATTGAAAACAACAAAGCTGTAAGGGCCGACCTGGTGATTTTGCAAAGTGTCTTTGTGCGATCAAATGAGAGCTGCCAAGAGCAGCTGAGAATTCCAGTTTGCAGCTAGGGGCAGGCAGGGCTGCTCCGTCATGTAGTTATGTGCTGTGTGTGTCTGTGTATGTATATACAGCAAAACAAAGACATGCAGTCATTGTCCCCAGGAATTTTTTGTGTGTACTTTGTGGAGATGTCTCTTCTGAGCCCTCTGCCTGCAAGACACAGCATCTGCCGGTTACTGCATCCACAGAAACAGCCCCAGTGCCCAACAGCCCAGCGAGCACAGACCTGGTTGTACAGGTGGGCTGTGTGCACAGTGGTCCTACCTGCCTGTTCCTTCTTGTGATGCCCCCTCAAGCTGCCCAGGAGAGGGGAAAGCAGCCACGGGGCTTTGCTGGAGAGCGCAGTGAGAGACAGAATATGTCACTCACTGTTATAGACTGCGGCTGAATGCAGCAATGAGGCCCCAGGACTGGTGGTGGCTGTGGACATTTTCCGTGCTGGTGACCAACAGAGCAGGATGGTGGAGGTGTGAGATTCTTGCTTTCTTTTTCCTCTGCATTCTCTCATCAACAAAGCAAAGAATGTCACTGGAACACAGACTTAAAAGGATCCTGAGGTGAAATCCTCGTTCCCAGTGACTGCAGTGCAGACAGCATTGCACTCAGGATCTTCGGGACGTTGTTCCATGTAATTGCTCCCCCAGACAGCATCTTCTATAGATAGAAAGACGAAGGTGAAAATGTTCCAGGAGCAGCAGCCTCTCTTTCCCTCCTTGCTATCAGTGTATTTTGCTTTTTTCAGCTGCTCTGCTTATGCAGTACACCTCGATTGGTGGAGCCACAGTATGAGTTGTGCCTGTGCTTTTGCCATCTGCACTGCAGTCCCCATTACGGATGCAGCGCTGAGCAGCTTATTTCACAACTGACTGAAGGCAAGGGGAAAAGCACGTGCATATGTGAGGTTATTCCTTTCATCATTCAAAACTGATTTGGAGGTTGGCAAGGTAAACTGCTCGCTGAACTGTTCTCTGTGAAAATAAAAACACCAGTTATCGTTTCCAAAGGACCAACCTGCAACGCGGATTTGGGCATAATTAAAAAATGGGTCTGTATTGCACCATAAAAAAAAACGTGCTTGATGTTTTAACTGCGTCCCTACACTGAGTTCTTTGTTTCAACTACTCCTGCACTAGGGAGTGTTACTGCAGTACAAGAATATCTGTGGAAATGCAGTAATTACGTGGCTGGGTTTCGCCTAGTTCTCTAAGCTGGACTGTGTTATTACTGTGCAAAGGGAAATCTCTGCTGCAGGGAGAGAGAAATAGTAGTGGAACTGAGATCTTAAAATAGAGGAGCTATTTTCTTTCTTCCTTTCTTCTTTTCTTCCTTTCTTTCTTCCTTTCTTTCCCCCAGCTGTGCTTGCATAAATCTAGACTCAGTTCAGACATCACAGGAGTTCCGGCTGCTTTGGGAAAAAGAAAAAAAAAGGCATAGATGTTGCAAAATGAATGTCTCTGCCCTGGCTGGGTTGCTGAGAGGACAAGGGTGAGAGAGACATGCTGATGTGACTTTAGCTGCCCTGAGCCAGCTCCAGAAGTAATGTTTAATCAAAGCAAGCTGACATTTGTCTATTGAATTGTTATCAGAATTGCTTAGTCATTCATGTGCCATTGTGTTTCAGAATGGAGAGCAGGGGATTTATTCAGCTTGACATGAGCTGCTCCCAGCCGTTAGCATTTCCCCCAACATCCGACTGATTTCTCCATTCTACACTGCTAAAAGAGTCACCTTGAGGCCAAGGTGCTGCTGACCTCTGTGCACAAGGTTTCTTGTTAGAGCATCCCTGGGAGATGCTTTCTTCTTTATTATCAGTAATCTCCAACCTCTTGGAGGGGCCTGGGGGGACTGAGGGTTCTGCGTGCTGTTTGCATACTGCTTTGATTGCATGTCATATAATATACTGTAAACCTTCTTAGGTTCACCTTTGTTGTAAACAGGGTTGGAGGCTGCAGGATCACTGAGGTTTGAAATCAGTGCTGATGGAAGCCTCTGCTCCCTGTTTGCTGGGTCTGAATTTTCAGGCTGTGAGTTGGAGGAAGAGCAGAGGTGTTATTTGGAGAGGAGAAAAGAAGGGATATCTCATTTGTGTGTGTGCACATGTGAGGGAGATGCAGACAGACCGACAGACAAGACAAAGCAGTGTGCTGCTGAATTCATGAGCAAGGGAGCTGGAAGAGTGTAGCCATAGAAACACTGTGTGCTTGGTTGTGATCACTCAGAATGATATAGCCCATCTCCTCAGCCTGGGGGAGCCAGAATATTTCCTTGAAATTTTGGGTCTGTTTTGTGCATCTGCCCTGGGCATGCAGGTGCATATCTCACACGTCTGTGACTGCTGGTAATGTATGGGTGACTATGAGGACAGAAAGTGGATAGGTGGCATGGTGCTGTTTAAAGGATGTAATGAAGGAAAGAGGGAGAGCCCTGAGCTGATTGCAGAGCCAAGGAGAAAGGACAGCAGTGTGATGGCAGAGGGCACAGCTGAGCAGAGCAGGTAGAGGTGGACTGGGGCTGCCCAAAGCACAGCTGTTCCCTATGGGAACAGAACAGTACCATGATAAAAAACTCTTTCTGCAGAGAGAGGATCTTTGCATGGATGGTCACAGGATGGGCAGCGGGTGTTCTCTGTGGGTGGAGATTTGTGCTCGGTTTAAGCTGTTCTAAGTCCATGCTGCTGGGTCATGTGTTCTTCCTTGTGCCAAAATCAGCACTTGAGTGGTCTGCCAGATTAGGAATCTGATCCCTCTGAACACTAACCCAGCACAAAGGGAAAAGACAAACAAATAGTTTCCAGCTGGATCGCTTCCTTGGCTTGGCTGATGCTCATGCCAGCAGAAGGATGCAGGTAAGGACAGGAGAGAGGAGAAAGCAAAAATGCACCTTCTCCTGTCAATTTGAGCTCAGCTCAGTCATAAAACCACTGATACCTGAGTCTCTGCTGGCTGCACAGAAGAGCCATCAGCTTGGACAAGGAGCAATGGGCCCCTTTTCCTGTCTGGTTGCTTGGTGGCAACACTGGACAGCCAAGTGGTCAGCAGCAATGCAACCCATGCCTCCAACTTCTGGCACAGCATGTGTGAAGCCATACAGTTAAGGTGGACGATACCCATGGTCTCAAATAGTTGCTCCACAGCATGCCCAGGAGGCCTGGGAGAGTTGTGCTGCAGGCTGTATGTTGGTTAGAAAAGTGTCATGTCAATTTCTGAGCAAGAGGGAAAGGAAAACTAACACCTCTTACAGCACACAGCGCGCTTCAGCAGCATCTCTTAAATCAAAATGGTGTGCTGAAAATTTGGGGTCTTCAGTTTGCCCTTTTTGATGCAGTTCCTATTTAGACATGGCCGTGTCCACTCTGTTGTGCAGTGAGTGTGCAGAACAGATGGGTGCCCACGCCAATTGATGCCACGTATGCATGTCGTGCCACAGAGAGCTGTCCTATGCTCAGCACTGCTCAGCACTGCTGGCAATCGGGCTGCTGTTACCTGGGCTCAGCTGTGGGCCTATACTCTGTGGTTGCCCCAGGCTGGAGCTCCCACAGCCAGGCCTAGTGTTCTGCCTCTCTCTTGCTCTCCTCCCATGTTTTTTTGTTCCTTTCTTCCCTGTGCTGCAGCCCAAACCCCAAACAATAACCAGAGGAAACCTCTGGTCGCATAGTTCTCATTCCTGGGCTGAGCTGCATGTGGCTGTGCTCAGGATGGAGGCGTGTGTGTGTTCAGACCGGGATTTTCTCCCATTGGTTCCAACCTGAGCAAAGCACAGCTGCTGTAACCAGTCCTATGAGCCCAGACCCCAGCAGCAGTGCAGGAGCAGAACTGGGCAGGTGGCATCATCATCCCCTTGCTGTGCTCTGAGGTCATTGGAACTGCCCCCAGTGCTTGCACTTGTGCAGTTATATCCCTTTTTGAGAACCTGTTGGCATATTTGAGGATTAACGTAAAGGTGTGATCCATTACTTATGTGTTAAAGTGTTATATCAGTGATACAACTTATTTTAGTGGTGTACTTGACAGCTCTAACTTGGACAGACCTTCTGTTGGGGGAATTCATACAATCATAGAGTCACAGAATCATTTGAGTTGGAAGGGACACTTAAAGGCCATCTGGTCCAATTCCCTGCAATAAACAGGGACACCACAGCTCCATCAGTGCTCAGAGAGTGCACCTGACCTCAGGTGTCTGCAGAGATGGGGCAGCACCACCTCTCTGGGCAACCAGCCTGTGCCACTCCTCACCTCCCTTACTGTAAAAAATCTCTTCTTTATATCCAATCTAAATCTTCTCTCTTTTATTTTGAAACCATTTCTCTGTGTCTTAACAATCAGAGGTGGGATCTCTGATTCTAACATCTTGTACTTAATGGTAAGTTTTATTTTGTATAGAATGGCTCTGAAATTATGTTTTCATAAAAGTGGATTTTTTTTTAATGTCACAAGCTTGGGAATGGTTTTCTAAGGGAAAGTACATAGACAATTTCTTCTGAGTGAGCGTACAGCAAATGTGCTGCTGGAAATGTCACTGGTTCCCCTCTCAGAAAAGGCAAAAAGAAACGAATCCAAGGTGGGAGACAGAAAAAATCACAGAACCTCAAAACCTCAAACTCTTGTCATCTCTTCTAGAAAATACAAGTGCTCCCAGAAGTCAGCGCCAGGGATAATAAAGCTGTGCATGAAGCAGCCATGTGGGAAAAATTGATGATTTAATGGGCATCAGGAAATCCTTTTTCCTGCTGCTGAGAAAGAAAAAATGGAGTGTGAAACAGATAACTTTGCTGCCTGAACTCCTCTCTAATTGGGATGTGCAGGAGCACTTCACATCCACTTTCTGGCAATGGGATTTATCCAGGACAAACCCCTGTCGTTTATGTGCTCTCCATGACCAGCAATGGGCAGAGGGAGCAGAGGATCCTCGCACCTCCACCAGCAGTTGTGCCTCACAGGAGATTCAAGGTGTGAAACCAGGATCTTTGATCCACGGATCCTTTTCCTTGGTCCTGACATGAGCTGGCTGGAAGCATCTTGCTGCCCACCCTGCACCCTGCCCGTCTCCTCCCAGCCTGCTGCTCTTGAGCTCAGAGGCTTTGCGGCATTTCATGGTGAACAATAAATCTGATTGAGGTTTATCTCTGAGTGCTGGCTGCAAACGGTGCCTTCAGACACAGCCCCAAAGGCGATGCAGCACAGCACATGGACCCGGCTTTGCACTGCTTGTCCCCCAAGCTGCCTGAATGGGGATGATTGTGATGCTGGCTTTACAGTGGCAAATAACTGAGGAGTAATTATGGTTGAGATACCATCTACATATCTTTTTTTCAGTGCTTCCATGCTATAATAGAAATAACAATAGATTTTCTCATGCTTTCTTTGTTCTGTCTTTCAGCTCTTAGCTCCATATCCTCGCAGCACTGTGGCGATATCTAGAGCCCACACAGCTACAATCCCAGGAAAAATGGGGCAGGTGATGCCCAGCATGCTGCAGGGTGCCTGCCTGCCTGCCAAGCCTCCCAGAAAGGGGAAGGTATCACATGGTGCTGCAGCAGGGCTCGTCCTCAGGACGCGCTGCTTGCTGCGGGTGGGCTCACTCCCAGTCATGCCCTGCCTGAAGGCACCGGGAGCCAAAGAGAGGTTTTGTTATCTCAGGAACCCACGGCTGGGGTCTGGGCAGGATCCTGTCATGTGGCCCTGGGACAGCTGCTGGGTGGAAGATCTGGTGCTATTGCATCAGAAATAAGAACCGTGGCCCCCTACATGGTAAACACATTAATTAATTAAACTTTGCCTAAGCATTCTCAGTATTGGTGAGCACATCCTTCATTTTTATGTCTTTCAGGAGGGAACAGGGAAAGGCAGTTTTTTTCCTCCTTTCCTTGCAGTGAGCTTGCTGTGTGCAAAGGGTCACAGAGGACAGAGTTTCTGTGTGCATAGCAAAGAGCAGCATACGCTGCCAAAAGCTCTGCATCTACAAATTGAGATGTTTCCCTGCTTCTTCATTGAATTATCCAGCGCTTGTGGGTCTGGGAGATTTGATGGGAACAGATGTTCTTCCAAAATGTCCGGGACGTTGTGTCTCAGATGGAACCAGGAATAGCACAAGAACAATCATTCGCAGTAGCTGGCACCTCCCGGCCCTGCCTGGCCGCAGTGCATGAGGCTGACGCTCCACTGAAGCATGCTGAAGGGAGGGAGCTGGAATCTTCTGGACCTGGAAAAAAGGGCTTTCAGCCATGGGCCGGAGCCTGTAGGGTTCTGCCACTAATTCTCTAGCCTGGCTTTAGTAACTGGAGTTTCAGTGTGGGCGTGTTTTGAAGGAGGAACTCGTTATGAGGGACGGGTCTGGATGGGAATAGATGTGCTAAAAGGATCTTGATCTTGGTATGTGTTTTTGGATTGGGCTTGTCTGGGTGTAATTTGTTCAAATGATGCTTCTGTTCTGGGGAAATACTGATGCAGCTTTTGCAGCTCGAGCCCAGCTGTTCCTCAGTTCTGACTTTCTGCATCCCTTCTGTGCACCAGGAGATGCAGCTCTCTTCCCTCAGTCTTCTTACTCCCATCTGGTGTCAGCAGCATGTAGCTGTCTTGTAAAAGTGTTTCAGGTCAGTGGGTAGCCAGCAGCTGAGATAGCTTCCATGGATGGACATTTCGGGAAGAAGTTTCCCTTTAGGAGAAAGGAGGTTGTTTAAAATACAACACAAGTGAGGGAAAAACCAAGCCAAGCCAACCCAGCCCAAAATATAAAGTTGTAGCAGAGACCCTCTGGTGTTCTCCATTAGCACGTCAAGATGCTCTGCCACTTGTCCTTTTGTTTTCAGCTCACTTGGGTGCAATACAGTGCAAGATGCACCACGTGTCTCCTGTCCTCCAGACTCTGATTAAGGGATCTTGCTTTAAAGTGCCGTGGGATATCCCCACCACCACAATTTCTTCCATGATAGCCAAGCATTTTTAGCAGCCTACCAGAAGCTCAGGACCGAGACATCACAGTTGGTTTCTGTCCCATGTTTTCTGCAAATGATGGCAGATCCAGGTTCACATCAGCAGGTGCAGAGAGAGATATATTAGTTTTTCTGAGCTGCAAAAGCCACTTCCCTCCCTGAAGAGCTTTGCTGGGGGAGAAGCTGGCTGTGTTTCCAGCCTTACCCTCCCCTGGGCCCCTGGCAGGGGTCGGAGGGGCAGTCCTTCCACTCTGGCCATGCCTCTCCAGCCTGCTCCATCTGTTCTGGGACCACATGCACGACCAGTCGTCACCAGAGGGGAGGTTGAGGCTGCTGTGTGCTGTTCATTTGGGCAGATTTCTTTTCTTTCCCCTCTTGTTAGTGCTGGGAGCCCTGCAACCAGGCTCCCATTAGCAGGAGCTGGCACAAATTAAAAACATATTTAGCCTTGGTGTCTGTGTTCTCAGTGAATTTCACCTCAGCTGATTATTTTTACGGCTTGTTGACAAAACGGTATGTGTGCATGGGGAGCCTATTGCAGGTCCCTGGAAAATGCCAAACGAGTCACTTTGGGAATGCTAAAACACCCCAACATCCCTCTGTGTGGAGCATGCACATGTGCCCACGTCTGGGAGATGTGCCCACGTTCAGGGCCAGAGCAGGTCATCCACTGTGATTATTTGTCTCAGTAAATGATTTTTTTTCTCTTTTTCTGGTGCGTGTGCTCTCACTGCTTTGTCGTGATAACTGCATCTGCTGTTTCAGGCTCATCATAATCACCCCCTCCCCCCCCTCGCCCCCTCCTCTGAGTTGCCAGGCAGCGGACTGATGGTTTCAACGCCCATTGGGAACCCATTACTCAACCCATCGTGCGCTCGGGATTATTCACATTCTGCTGATGATATTTACGGTCACAGCTGCTAAAACGGTGTTTGCAAATTTATGCTGATTTGATTAGCCAGTTTAGTCATCATAGCTTCTAAGAGCAGGATCTGGCCATAAAATAGCTTTCTGCTGCATGTGACTCGCTAATGGTGTGTCACATGAGAGCACGAGCCTCAGCGCGGCGCAGGGGCGGACAGAGACCATATGGTGGATCGAGGTCCCCCTTTGCCATCTCCAGAAAATGTTACACCTTCTGCAACCGCACGGCAAAGGATTATCAGCTCTGTCAAACCGTGTAACCATCCATCCGCCCGAACCATATACCAGTGCGTTTGCAGGGGTTTGACCAAACTAGCCCTAAACCAGCTGTGCCATTGAACGCACGCGGTTTCCTTACTGCGCAGTATCCTTTGTCCCATAGGCTGGCGTGAGGCTGTTCTGCCCCTTGCAGAGCTGTTTGGGTTTGTGCTGCCACCGTTATACCCAACCTGCTTTTGTGTCTTTGAGCTGCCCCATAGGTGCAACCCTTGGTTATACTTCGTGCCTCTTTCCGAGGTCTCTCCCCAATGGCTTTGGGCACAGCTCACCATCTGGCTTTGGCTGTGGTGACAGCGCTTTCTCTGCAGCAGCCACAGCAGAAATAAGCTCATTCCACCTTAAAATCCTGCCTGTTGACGTTAATAATAATAAAAAAGTCCAAAATTTTCTTGTCCCCCAGAGAGCTTTCTAAATCACTACCACTACTACAGATATGCTTTAACCATCTGTGTAATTTTGAATACTCCCCGGATGAAAAAGGAGCATTTGTTTAATAAGCCCTATGTAAGGTGGGACGTGCTCTTAATATTTTAGGGCTACTTTTGCACTGGTAACGTATCAGTTCAATCTTTTCTTGTGGTGATTTCTGTAGCCTGGGCTGGGGCAGCAGTACTGTAGCAGATTTGTAGACTTCCTCTCCTGGCAGCACTGCCCCACAGCCTGCCATTCACCATCCCTGCTATTGCTGCCCTCTCACAGGATCCCTTCTGAGACAGTTTCTTCATTTTCTTCAAAGCCACCTTATTTAAAGTGTCTTCTCAAACAAACGCTGCCATGCCTCAGGTTTCTTTCTTGGTTTCTTTGAGCTTGTCCTCTCCTTCCTCTCATCCCCCAGGCCTTTCAATTACTTTTTAATGTTTTTCTGGCCTTCCTGCATTACCTCGCCTGTGGCCCCATCCAGTACATCCAGGGTACAAAGCAGTCACTCAGCTGGGATGCCAAGATCAGAGCCTCTGACTGTAAGGCATAGGGTAGAGCTGGACCTCCTGTTCATCCCCTCTGGGATTGGAGGTGCCAGGGGATTCAATCCAGCATCTGCTTGTGCTGGAGGTGGGGTTGGCTTCTCTGGCTGCTGTAACACCTCACTGGATCCTCCTCCCTCTTTCTCTCTTCCATCATTAAGTGATTCTTAAAGCAGTGCCAAGCCCTGTGAGACATTTCTAGGAGGCAGTGGCAGGGCCAGCAGCAAGTTGTGATGGCCAGGAACCATGAAACAGGCAGCTCTGTTGGTGCCACTTGTTTTCCTGTGCAACTGCCATCATTTACCACCACGACCTTACTTTTCTGCCTCCTGTAATGTGCTGGGTGGCTGGGTTTGAAAGCAACCCTGAGCTGAGGAGCAAAGCAGTGTCCACCTCCATTCATAGAATCAAAGAACGTCATAGGTTGGAAGGAACCTAAAAGGTCATTAGGCTCCAACCCCTGCCATGGGCTGGTTGCCCCCCACCAGATCACATTGCCCAGGGCCCCATTCCACTTGGCCTTGAACACCTCCAGAGATGGGCATTCATTCCCCCAGATGGCTGCATCCCACCCACCTCAGGTCCAGGGTCCCCCAGTCTGTCCCTGATCAGTGGATGGATGCCCCCCCCTGAAGGAAGTGAAAACATCACTGCAGAGGGGGAAGTGGCCCCTGCTCAATGCTGACCACATGTGAAGGACAAGGAGAGGATGTGGTGCCTGGGAGAAGTGGGTTCCAGGTCTCTGCTGTAGTGGGGAAAGATGGAGGAGGAGGGAGAGGTTGGGGAAGGTGAGCACCAAATTTTGGGAGAGGAGAGCAGATGAGAGGGAGATGGGATCTGTAGTGGGCAATTGTTCATTAGGAATTTATACTTGGTGTACTTGAAGAGAAGGAGCTCCGTATAAGGAGTTTGTATTTCTTTAAAAACTGAATTGTTTAAAACCATTTAATGCTTTGGGGTAGACGTACAGCTCAGAAAAATGAGGAATTTTCTGGATTTTTAGGAAACAATTTAACCCTGATGATCCTCATGTCACTAAACAGGCAGAGCCACCTTTACCTCTGCAGCCTGGAAAGGACATCAGCACTGGGCAAGTTCTGCTGTTTCAGCCCTGGTGACCCTGTGGCAGCCCCTGTCACCTCTGCCAAGGCACTGTGGTCCTCACGATGGTGGCATGGTTGGAGGACATGGTTCCGCTTTTTTCCGAGGAGGGAACAATCTGGTGCAATCAGACAAAGCAGGGAGGGAAAGCATGACAAAGTCCATGCACCCAACTGGCCCTGCTTTGGAAAGGGTTGCTAGGGGATTTAATGACCAAAAAAACGGGTGCCATAAGGTGCCCAGTTCAGATCCTTAACTGTGTGTCAACATGGAGATCCAAACCACAACCTTTTTTTCCAAGCTGTGCGGTTCCTCTCCTGGGCCAGAGATCTGCATGGCTATTGCTTGGTTGTGGCTACAAAAGCTTTGTTTGATGTCTTCATTGTGCTTCATTTCAGCAAAATGTTTGGCCGTTTCTTTGCCATGAGTATTTAACACCTTATTCGGGGCTTTGTATTTTCTATTCCAAACTTCAAGCTGAGGGTAGAGGGCAGATTTTGGAGAGAAGTGCCCAGATTTGCACCAGGTTTTGATCACGCTTATCTGTTCTGCACAGATTGCCTGCCCATATGAAGCAATTCCCCCTCTTGCCTGCATTAACATTTCCTGATGAGCCAGTGTGTTAATTTTGTGCTCGGTGGCTCTCTGCTCCCAGGCTGCTGCTGGCAGCACGGCTGCCTCCCTTCTGCTGAGCAGAGCTGTGTGCCGTGCCCGGCTCTTACCGGGCTCCAGAGAGCGAATCCCTTCCCCAGCCAGGCAGGTGGCACCTCTTCTCCTCCAGATTTTATCCTTTTGCATTATCATATCTATAAAGAGATAGACTCGCTGACTTGGTTGAGACATAAAAGACATCTTCTGGAGCTCGCTGGCATGGTACCAAGTAGTGTCCCCCATCTGAGCTGATAAATTCAAGGAGAAGCTGCTCTTTCATGCCTCTGGAAGACTAAATAGCAAGCCAAGATGTGATACTGCAAGGCCACGATAAGAAGACACTAAATGACAAATGCTGATTGCATGGGAAGAACAAAGAGAACAAGAGCCCTCAGCTCCAGCAGCAGCAATGCCCAGCGCGCATCCTTTGTAGAGCAATCCTTGCAGCTCAGGTAGAAGCAGCAGCTTTTCTCCATCCCAACATTCTTTCCTCTCCACTATTTGCTGTCATCACAAGGATGAGGAGCCAGGAGGGGGAAATGCCAGTGAGAGATTGGCTCAATTAAAAATAGAGAAAGTCCCCAAAGCTCTGACATGGTTTTGTCAGACAGGACTAATGACAGATGATTCTGGTGAGGATTTCTCACCCTTGGGAAATGCTTCTCAGTTTGTCATCGCTGGGTGCAGGGCAGTGGGAAAGACACAAAGAACAGAAAAAGCACAGGAGAAGCATTGAGGGAGCCAACCTTGGGCTGACTGTAGCAAAAAATTGACATGAAAATTGCATTACAAATGTTTTCTCTTGCTGTATGAAGCCCAGACATTGCGACAGTCAGGGCAGGAACTGAAACTGCCTCACTACAGCCTGAGCCAGGACACAAGTCTTGTGACTCAGCCTCTCAGTCCCTCCAAATCAGGGGATAAGAGCGAGAGCCCCCTCTCCTCTCTTAAACAGGGGCATACCAAGCATCGAGCTGTGCTCAGCACCCAGCAGGGCTGTACACTTGTTATAAGAAAAAGGTAAAGTTCTGCATTTCCCCCCCACCCCGGATCCAGCAGCTGGTGCTCTGAGAAGCATCCCTCCCACCCACCTGCCCCTTCACCACACCTAAAATGTCATAAGCATTTCAGCAAACCCACGGGGACTGGCAGGATTGCTGAACAGAAGTGGCACAGCGATGCCATGGTGATGGTTGCTACTGAAATTCCTTCTCTAGATGGAAGCTGATGAAGGAGGGAGCCTGCTCCTAGCTGGGGTACAGGGCCCAATGAGAACAGCCTCAGTGCTCTCTGCTCTATTGAGATTGTCCAGCTCCTCTTCTACCCCTGGCCCTGATTTCAGAGAGCATGCTGCTATTTGTAAATGTGGAACATTGTTCAGTTTCACTGCTTGCAAGCTGATAACCAGCCCACGCTCCAGCATGGGCCATCTTCTCCATCACACAGTGACACTGCAGGGCCATATTTCAGAACCACGGGAGAACACAGGCTGACTGATCTCCAGCCTGATTGTAGGCGGAAATGCTCAGCCATGGCCTGAAGCAGTGATTGAGCACCTGGTAAGAAGGCAGGGCCAATCCTGGGGAGCTCAGGTGCATGCAGTATACCTGAGTGACCAGAAGGGATGGAGCCAGGATCCACCCCTTCCCAGACCTCATTTAAGTGTTGGCAGGGGAGCAGCAAGCATGTCTTGCTGGGGAACTTTGCTTACCTGAGGATTTCTGAAGGTAAGCAGCTTTTTTTCTTTCTTTCCTTTGGTTTTTTTGTGTCCCTGGTTTCTGCATTTGCTATTCTACTGTCCTTGATGTGCTTTCCATCGCATTATAGGGATCAATCCATCCTTCAAGGTACTGCATTTTTACTTTGACTGTTGTGCTGCTAAGAAAATGCTGAACTCACACAAAATACACTTCTGTGTGAGCTAATACAACTCAGTGGTGTAGTGGCACCCTTTTGAATGTGCTCATTCAAGTTGCTTCTCCTCCTCTATGTAAATACTGTCTGGGTAATGGCTTTGGAGGGAGGATGCTGTTTTGCTGCGTGTGCTTTGCAGTGCATCAGGGCACCTTGTCATGATAGTTCTTCTTGTGAACACTTGACTCAAACCATCCAGGCAGGGGAAATGAGGGGGCTGCTATTCATACCAACCTATTTGTCTACTCATTGCGGTGAGTGTGTGAGAATGCATGGGAAGAAGAAAGCTTCCACTCTTTCTCTACAGACATGTTGGGGCAATGTGCCCTTATCAGATCAGTGGTGCCTAGATGCACAGACAGGTAAGGTTGCTTTGCTCTCAGCTTCTTGTATATTCTAATGCATCTCACTTTTTCAGCCTTGAAGGCAGGTCAGTAGCCAGTCTGTCCTGCTACCTGTGACCTCAGAAGGAGCTGTAGGGTAAGGCCAACAAGTTGGCATGCTGAGGGATGGCTGCACTCCATCCTTAAAACTGTGGGGTGCATCCCATTGAAGTGGGAGCTTTGCATGGCTGGCATTGCAGGAGCTGTGCCACATTTAGGGCACGGGCTGTGTGTAACTTGGGATCTTGGTCATCTCTTGTTGAGTCAGGCTAAGCTTGTGTGCACACACTGTGTATGCTGTGTATACACCACAGAGCTGGTGCAAAGAGGCTATGCATTCTCTCAGGATGGCTGCTTCTTTCTCAACAGATCCTCTCTCATATTTTGGGGATGGGAGGAGGAAAAAGTCTTTCTTCCTTTATGTTTTGTTGTGTTTGCTTACGCTCACAGAATGTAAAACATGGGAAAAGTTACAGAGCAGAACTTGAAGGTGCTTGGTGGAATTTGTCTTTGTTTCTTGAACACGTGTGAGTTGCTGTCAGTGTCCCCGCTCCACGTGCCATAGGTGGAGGGACCCAAGGTTAACAAGCGTTTGCCTTGCCCAGAGCCATGGTCAACCCTTGGCATTTGCCTCAGCCCTCTTTCTGGTGCTCAGCTGAGCATGGTTAACCCTGAGGAATGGCTGAGGAACAAAGCCCATTCATTTTCCTGGGCTCCTTGGTATGTTTTGGGAGAGTGGAGGTGATGAAAACCCCCTACTTTGTGGCTGTACCTCTGGGCACATATGGGCCACAGAGAAGCCTGCAGTTTATTTTTGAGGGGTCACTGCTTGTATCACATGGCTCTCAAGCTTGTTTTCTATTTTTAAGTATACTAAAACTGCACACCCAGTGTCGAGCTCACTGGGTGCTCAGGCTGCCAGCACAGCAAGCAATGTGCTGTGCTACTTCCAGCTCTGGGCAAACCCAGAGCCCAGTCAGTCAATGCTGTCTCCACATGGAAGGAAGAGGGAAAAGTCACATCTATGGTGCTCTGTCAGCTTTCCTAACCACTTCAAGCCATTAGCTCTGAAGGTTTTTCAACTGCATCCTCATAAAATGCATTCTGCCATTCTATTCCTGGTAATATGTGCTAGACTCACTTATTTATACTGCTTTCAAAGTTCCTAGGCAATATATTGGTACCAGAGCTGTGCTGTTCTTTTATTGAGCACTCTGGGAAGTGTCTGAGAACAACAAGCACCTGATTTCCCCTGTAATTCTCCAGAGATTTATGTGCTATTGTAATGAGAGTGAACATGAAGCAGCAAGCAGATGTCAGAGATGTATAGCTCTGCCTATGGTTTTGGAGGAGGATGACCTCTGTATTCTTAGGTTGTGCTTTGAGTAGGTAGATGGGGAGAAAATAACTGTGTGGAGCAGGAAAGCCAAACTGTGCCATCTGAAAGGGGTTGTCAGAGCTCTGTGTTTGAGTTTGGATCATTCCTTAGGTCTGATGGGGTAGCTGACATTCAAGATGTTTGTATCTATCAGTGCAGCTCCTTGGATTGGCTTCCATGTGAACAGGGATTGACTGGGAGACCTTTCTGCCTCGCACCTCAGTCCTGGTCTCTACTTGTTTGCATAAACTTAATTTTCTTTTTCCCCCATCATGTTGAACTTTTGGTTTTGAATCTGGGAGCCGTCTCTTCTTTGTATCACTTGCCTTTGTAATGAACTTTCCAGGTGAATGCAAGTTCAGGAGAGAGCAGAGGACTCCGGTGCATTATGCTCAGTTTGCTATAGTGCAGCACAAGCATTACCTACAGCCTAAAAACTGGTGTCAGCAGAGTATGAATGATGCCAAGGACAGGCACTAAAGCAAATAACGCTGTGAGGAGAAGCAGCACAACTGGAGATGTGTTCTTTCCATGCTGTTTAAAGATGGAGCCAGGTAGATATGGGAGAACACAAGTCTACACAGAGCCTTGCTACCATAAACAGATGTATAGGTTTCAAACTGGACCTTGGCTTTTGCTAGATACATTACTAGTACTGTTGGCATGATCATGTGGCTTCTGTGCTGCTGCACAGGAGGGGAGCACGCAGCTTCTGTCCTGTGTGCTTGCATGGGCCTCTGAACTTTGTTTCAAAATACTTTAGGAGGGCCCTAACTGTAAGCTCTGGTTTTGTCCCAGCCATCTTGTGCCCAGCTAGTGGATGTTGTGTAGTATTGGTAGATAAGGGGTAATTTTAGCTCTGTAAGTCACTTTCCAAGTTGGAAATAGGCTCTAAAAAGCCTGTGTGTAATAAGACATCTGGGACTTACTCATCTGGGGTCTCGCCTGGGCTCATTTGGTGCTGTGGTTTCTTTCCAGAGCGATAAAGCAGAAGTTGTCGCTGTTAATTGAATGCAGAGTCCCAGCACCCTCTTGTAGACATATAAGCTGCCGTGTACTGAAAGAGACAAAAATCAGAGCTGTAACTTTCAAATCTAGAGGCATACACCATGCTACATGTACATTGCTGGCTGCTGCTGCATCCCGCAGGTAATGCTGTGCTCCTCAGCATAATTAGTGATTGCGGCTTTGTGCATCTCCAACAGATGATGTGGCTATGCATGATTTATGCAGCAAGGAGACAGCTTTGTACACGGCTGGGATGTGACGTTGGAGGCTCTTTATGTGCCTCAGTAGCACAAGGCAGGAGCTTAATGAGGAGGTAATTCATGTTCTGTCTGCTTTGTGAGTTTGCTGCCGCAAATACTTGTGGGCCCGTGGAAACGTACCCATATTGCTCAGTGCACCTCTATCCATGGGGTGACCCAAGGGGAGAGGTTGTGGGGATGCCAGTGTGACATGAGGGCTGTGTGGTGTGTATGCAGCTGAGCCACGGTGGGGACCTGGGCTGAAACATGCCAGCTGTGAGCTCTCCCTGAGGGCTTCCAATGGTCTGGAGGAGGAGGAGGAAGCAGCTGGGTGTGGAACAGCCTGCACCCTCTGCCCTGATGCTTCCAGGCGTGTGTATTTCTCTTTACATACTGCAGATGTTTGCTGCTAGGCTGGGCTTGGCTGTTGCCCAGCTCCTCCTTCCTGTCCCCAGCACAGTAAAGGCAGCTCTGGCTGTGTGAAGGGGCATTCTGCCCCAAGAGCTCCTCACCTGCCATCTCTCCAGGTGTTCAGCACATCTGACTTTTGCCATTGCAGTCAGCATTGACTGTAGCAGATGAATGCAGATGGAGTTCACCTTTGGCAAATATCTGAGTTGTTTGTGGGGAAAAATCCTTCTCGTTTGGATGAGCACCCCAGAACTTGGGTACAGCTTTGTCCTCTTAAGCAGTACCACCTAGGACTGCTTCCTTGCCTTGGGTTTCCTAAGGAAAATTAGTGACTTAGGAAGAGAAAACATAAAGGAGTGGGGCAGATAATTTATTAAGGGCTTTGCCATGGCTTAGACTCATAAGGAATTTTCTTTTATTTTACAAAGGTTAGGAATATTGCTTTAAAATACAGCTAGTTTATCCTGCTGGAAGCTGAGTTGGAAGCACCTGCAGAGTTGCAAGGAAGGTAATGGAACTGGAAAGCACCAGGGCACGTCCTCTGTGAGGGTGGACTATGGCCTCATACATGCTGTCATCCCATTTTAAAAACAGTGAGTAAATGGGGTGCTTGCAGAACAGAGAAGGAATAGAGCCTGGTGTGCACCAGGTGCTGCATGGCAGCCTGCAGGCTGTGTCCTGGTGCTGAGAGCCCCAACAGCCCCTGTGCCAACTGATAAGGAGGGAAAGCAGCATGTGGGGGCTGTGACCAGCACTGGGAGCCCCCAGGTCTTGGTGCTGGGCTGGGCTTATTGTTTCTATGAGCTGACTTCATTTCTCTGTGTGTGTGTTGGGAAGGTTGCTTTGTTTGCTTTTATTTTGACACTGCTTAAAAATAAACTCCAATCTGCTACAAATTTGGCATTCCCCTCCTGCTGGCTGGGTGCTGACGCCTTCCAGGATAAGGGTTTGAAGCTGGGAGTTGTGCAGGAGAAAGGGTTTGAGCAGGTGGGAGTCTGGCTTTATGCTGGAGTGCCCTCAGGAGCTGTCCTGTTCCTGTCCATCATGAGTGCACCCTTGTCCTTCAGGTGGCTGAGGACCTGTGGGAGCTGAAGCCCGTACCTTCATGGAGGGATATGTGGCACTTGAGGTTATAGACAGGAGAGGCTCTTGGGTGAAACTGCACAGACATCTTACAGCAAACCCTGTGCTTGCAGCCAGCCAGACTCCCTCCCATCCTCTACATCTTGCAGTCAGGACAGATGTAGTGCCAGGACCCCCACATCTGATTCTCTGAAGAGATGAGTTTTCCCTGTTTCTCCTCCCAAACTGTGTTAACAATGTATGTGTGCACACCCACACTTGCTTTTTCCTTCTCCCTGCTGCTGGTGCACACAGCATGAAGTGCCCTACCTGCATTCACAGCCCCATGCCCTCATCCCCATCCCCTGGGGCACAGGGACATCGCTGTCCCCCTGTTTGGTCCAAAAGCAGCAATGGGATGGGTGGGAGGGAGGCAGTCTTTTGAAAGCTATGTTGCCATGGCTCTTAGAAGCACACTGGGAACACAGGGCTGCCTATGGTGGAAGAACTGCTACCAGATTTGTTTTGTTCGGCTTGGTCCTCATGCAAGGATGAAGCTTAAAACAATATCAAGTGAATGTGCTGACGGGGGCAGAGGGCTGGTAACAAAGGAAGTTCCTGGATCACATTGTGCTAATCTAAGCATTTTGTGAGAGCTCATAGTGTAGTCTTTGTGAGCAAACTCCTCGTGTTAGGATGAGGTCGGTTTGGGAATTGTCAGATAGAACATGAGGAGTTTGGCGTGAGTGAGAGATGCTGTCACACAAACCCTTCCATCTGTCTCCAAGAGGGAAGTTAAATGCAATTAACAACAAAAGGCTTCTCTATACTGCCCTGCTTACATGCATAATTTGGGTCGGAGGAGCGAGCCTGTTCTCCTGACACATCCCGTAAGCAGCCTTGGGTAGCAGTGCCAGCCAAGATGACGATAAATGCCAAATGTTGCTCTGTTCTGAGGTGGAGATGCCTGCCCAATGGAAACTGGATGGGAGCCAAACTCATTTAGCATCAGCCATCAAACAGTCATGAGTTAATTGTAATCTTTGACAGGTGCATCAGGGGTACTTTTGGTGAGACCGCTGCTTGCCCTGAGCACATCCAGAGCTGTGTGACAGCAGGGAGATCTTGTCACAGCCTGCATAGCACCCCCGCCAGCAGAAGCTTATGGGAGGTAACTTGAATGTCTGAGCAGATCTATTCTAGCCAGCCCTTTGTGCTGTACCTAAACATGCAAGGTCACTTCTATGGGTCTTTTGGTGACTGTGGGGTGACTCTGAACACGCTGCCCTGGCAGCTTTGTGGCTGAGGTGATCTCACCAAGGTGACACAGCAGGGCTGCAGCCCAGCCAAGAACAACCCAACCTCCACCCGTGCCCAGACAGCAGCTTTAACCACCAGGCTGCTTCCTGCTAAATGTGTCAGCTGGCACTGTCAGCAAATGCGGAGCTATAAGTCTTTGCCCTTTGTGCATGAACAGTATTTATGAATGGTACATGCATGGATACTAAACCTGGCAGTAGCAATATGCGAAGGATATAAATTAATATTATTACTGCACATGTTTAAGTGAGCGTCAACACGTTGTTTTTGCTCTTCTCGTCATTTCTAACATTCTTTCATACTCAGCTTCTTCCAGGGAAGCATTTGATGGTGTATTTGGGGAAACTCTCACCTGCTGATCAGCTTTCACAGGCAGAACCGAATGGTGTTATCTTATGGCTTGGTGGGAAACCGCTGAGGATCAGCGGTCAGAGGATCCAGGTCAGAGGATATTCCTCTGAAATGAGTAGTGTTTGCATACCACACTGGAAAATATTGACATTAGCTGATTGAAAAATGTGTAAATCTTTGACAGTGGCTGAGGTGCAACTCCCTGTGTTTGCACTGTGCAGATTACTAAATACGCCTTTAGTGCAGCGAGGCTACATGTGCACTGGGTGCTGTATTTACATAGAACATGAGGATGCCACGCATGGCTAATGCAAGAAGCACCAGCTGTAGGCTGAGCAAGGAGATGCTGGCATCATGGGAGCTGCAGGGGGAGGCTTTGGGGCTGCCCTTTATGTCTCTTCAGCTGCAATCCTTAAACCCACTTCTGAATTGCTCCCATACCTGTGGGGTTGGGCAGCAGGAGCAGAGGGAAGTGGACTTGCTTTGGGGACTCCCATGGTGCAGTGCTGGGCTGCAGGCAGGGCAGCTGAGAGGCACAAGAAGAGGGAAACAGCAGCAGTGCATGCTGGCATGCTGGGCTGAGCTGCATCCAGCAACTGCAGGAGAGAAAATGGGGGCATGTCAGCAGCAGTGCCACCGGATCCTCGGTGTTAGCAGGAAACTGAAGCTCTATTTCCACTGGACTCAGGCTGATGACTGGAATAATGTTTCTCTGTTTACAGGAATCTGAAACCATGTAATTCTCCTCTGCTTTCCCTCCCCTGTGCCTGCACTCTCCCCTCTGCTGCCAGCCAATTGCTAGTGGGTGAGCTTGCAAAGGAGAGTTTATTCTGACTCAAAACCTCTGCAGTTAATAAGAAAAACAATTTAGGAACAATAGTAACTGCAGCAGCATGATAAAGTATTTAAGAAGTCCAAGGCTTGAAAAGTTTGGGCAAAGTGCCCTGAAATCAGAGGTGCTGCTCTCCCTGGTACAGAAGGAGAGGAGCAGCACCAGTGCCTGCAATGCATCATCAGGGGACTGAGCTCAGCTCCATCTGTCCCCAGTGGCACAGGAAAGCTCAGGTGGCTGAAGGGTGACCTGTGCTCTGTGAAGGTCTCTGCCCGGTCCTGAAATAGGGCTGGTTTACAGACAGGATCATGAGTGTCCCTGTTACCGCTGTGTGGGTTGTCATTCAGTGCTGCTGCTGGTGTTTGCAGTGCTCTGTGCCCTCCCTGTGGTGAACAGATGTTATCAGATGAAAATTCACAGGGAATAAATCCTGATTCAAGAAAAACTCAGATAGTACAGAAGAAAAATTAGGCCTCTCTTTGTCTTTATGGATTAATTTCCAGGGCACTGTGCACTCTTGCTTTCTTGGGCTGGGCTCTTGCTTCCTTTCTCCACTCCTTGGTTTCTTCTTTGGAGATGTAGCTGCCTCTCCACTCTGATAAAGGAAATCTCCTAAAATCACCGTATAAACCAGAGAAGGTGCTTATCCTCTTTCTGCAGCTGTAAATCTCTCAGCATTCAGAGATGGGATAGAAATGGTCAGGGAAACAGGAAGGGGCATTTGGAGAGGTCTCTTGTCAACCTGCAGTGCTGCCTGTTGGCTCACCCTGCTTTGGGCAGGAGCTGCATGCACAGCCTTCAGAGATTCAGCAGGCAATTCCTCCAAATCACCAACGTTCAGTAATTTAAATGAAAGCCTTCAGCTTGCTCCCCCTCTGTAATGTGCATTATCTGCATGATTACTTTCTAGTCTTGCAACATGCAGGTCATCACTGTTTAATAGATCAATGCAAACAGGGGGCTATCAGCACTGTTAGATGGTTTGTTTCCTGTTTTGCCTCATGCACTGCTTGTTTGCTTTTCTGGAACCCGTTGTGACTTATTTTGTAGGCCAGCACTGAGCTGTGCTGCTCATCGCCAGAGATGCTCTAGCACCCAGCTGTGGGGGAACACAGGAAGGACAAAAAGCCCCAAACAGCTCAATAGGAATTTTCCTTCTTCAGACTTCGCTTATTTCAAATTCATCCTTGTTTAATCTTTACTATTAACTGTGGACCATGCGTGTTTGAATACCACAGGTGCGTTACTTACCAGCAGAAAATTCTGGCAGGTCTGAAAATACCTTGAGATCCTGAGTGGAGCAGGTACCTTCTGAATTATTCACCACTTGGATAGGCAGCAATCATTGCTGCCACTGTAGTAAGTTTATTATTTTTAAATATCATTTCCTGGTATGTGTACACCCGTGACTTCTTAATGCTTTTTTTCCCTGTGCTCAGTGATGACTCAAACTTTTGCAGATGTGAATATTGCCCGTGTCCCCTCCTACCTTTAGATCACTTGCTCAGGAAGAACAATTGGTTTTCACATAATAGTTTGTTGCCGTTCAACTTCAGCAGTTCTTTTGGTTGGGTCAGGCAAGGCATGAACACAGAGGTACTTCCTCCAACAGACAAACAGGATGGAGTTGCCCCTTTTCTCTCCAATTTTGTATTTTGAGGCCCAGGTGTTGCAAGATTTTTTTCCTACAAGATTTTCTTTCCTCTTTCCCTTTAAATCTTGTAAATAGGCTCCTCTGCTCCTTGGGTAATTGCAGTTATTTTTGGAGTACTGAATTTGTGTTGAAGCAGAAAGTATTTATTGCAGAAGGCATCAGTGCAGGTAAAGATGTACCCGCACGAAGGCGAGCACCACTGGGCTGCATCCCATGGATGTCTTGTGCTCTTGTGGCCAAATTCCTCTTGTTATGGCCCTTCCTGGAGCACAGCTCCTGGGGAAGTAAGTGCCATTTGCTCAGTACATCACAGAGCCTGGGGGGTGACAGGAGAGATGTTCCTGCCAGGGAGCACATGGTTCTTCCCAAAGGATTGGGGTCTCTTTAATCCCCACAACAGCCCCATCTCCTCTCCCAGCCCTGCAACAGAAACATGTTTATTCTGGTTCTGCTTTTGTGCAGACACATTCCTCCATAATCTCTCTTCATTTTTCATGGCTTTCAAAAAGTGATTTTGACAGGGGGAAGAGCTGCTGTTGTGATAGCTCTGTAGACTGAACTCTTTGGGGGGAAAAAACCACCCTATTGTTATTGGAGAAGAGCTGAGGGAGCACTGTTTGCATTGAGTTGGATCAGTCTGGGTGATGGCATGCTGAACCAGGGCTGGGCCTCTTGTCCTGCAGCATGCAGTCCCACGAGCTGTTCTCCTGGGAAGTCAGCTGTGGATAACAGACACCTTATCAGAATTGCTCCAGCCTCTGGAGTGCTTCTACAGTTTTAGCTGAAGTTTTGAGAGAAGTGCTTTTAAGATAACTTCCACATCTGAACTTTTTCCAGGAAATCATAGAATAACTTAGATTGGAAGGGACCTCTGGAGGTCAAATCATCCAACATGCTGTTCAAAGCAAGGTCAGCTTTTAAGTTGGATCAGGTTACTCAGGACCTTGCCTGGTTGAGCTTTGAATACCTCCAAGCATATAGGTGGAATGGATGCTCCAGGCAGTGCAGACACTCACAAATTATTTTCTGATATCCAGTCAGAATTGGCCTTATTGTCACTTATGGCTGTTTCCTCTTATCTACTGCCTGTCCATCTCTGAGAGCAGCCAGACTCTGTTATTCTCTCTTTAGCTCGTGGAAGATTGCAATCAGCCCTCCCCAGGCATTTCTCTTGAATGCTAAAAATCCTCTTGGCTCTCACAGCCTGGGCTTGCATGTTGTGTGTACTGGCCCCAGTTTCTCTGTACCAATCTTGTCCCCTCTGTTCTCAGCACTCCCTCTCAGCATTTGGCCACAGATCCGTAGGAGCTACAAGAGGGGCACGGCTCCTTCCATTGGCCATATGGCTTTGCTCTTGCCAACACATCCCAGTAAATGGTTAATCTTCATTGTTGTGAGGGTGCATGGCTAATTTGTGCTTAACTTGATATCCATCAGCATGTAGCATAGCCAAGCAGACCCCAACCTACCCAAAATAACTCCTTGCTGGTGCCAGGCTGGTCATGGGAACAGTGTGATGTGATACTGGATTTGAGGTTGTATGGCCAATGTGCCCTGGAAGTTTGTATTTGAGGGTTCAGCTACAAAGGTTTGTATGACAGTCACATCATGTGGTCAGACCAAGAGGTTTTCTCCACTGTCTGTGAAGATTGTAGATAGGTGAAGTTATTGGAAGAGGAATGGGAATAAAAGCTTGGCAGAAATGCTGTGGTGGTTGCTGCTGTGTCAGGCTGAGAGGTTGCCATCCCCTTTGATATGCCAGTGTAACTGCAAGCATAATTGCTTCCTATCCCGATTCTGTCAAAATATTTGGGGTTAGTTTAAATACAGGGAGGGAGATGATGTTTGTGGAAAGGATGGGAAGACAACAAACAGACTGAAGGCAGCCTGAGGATGATAACCTCTCTGCTGCTGCGGGCATGAAAAATAACAGTATTTTGGCAGTGACATCTCTGTGCTTTCACTGCTGCAGTGGGATAGATGTGGGACTCCACAAAGTCTAAGTGATGGGTGAGCAGCACCCAGAGCCTACAAGGCAGCACTGGGGCGGCCTGTGAAAGAGGGACTGCAGTCCTGGAGAGCACCAACCCACAGACCTACTGGACCCCAGTGAGATAGGGCAGCACCGAGAAGCAGAGTGCAGGGCACCAGTGATGCAATGAGAGGGCTCTTATGCATCCCAGGTATTCATAGGGTCCATTTCTTCCCACGTGGAAGGTTTGAAGAGGCTATTCAAATGCACAGATAGTGGGGGAAGCCAAGTCCCAGTGATTTTTTTTGAAGGGCACAATTCCCTTGGGCATCTTTGAAAAATCCAGTTAATTTAATTAGGCTTGCGAGTGAGAGTTGAGTAGAATGAAGAATTGTTGTGGCTGGTTGGGTATACTGTTCAATTGCACAGAAAGTGGTCATTTTATTTTGATTTTTTTTGCATGTACACTTGATGTGGAAGGTGTGTGTCTGAAATGTCAGCATCAGATCTCTATTGGTCCACAGCTTGTACTGGGATTACAGTATATTTTGGGATGTGATGCTGTGAATAGAACGCAGCTCAGGGCAGTGTTTTATGTAAGGTAGCACTCTGCACTATTTTTAAACTTTTATGATATGGCAGGCTTGCTCAAGTATTCTAATAAAATAAGACATGCTCCTCCTTTTCCACATGAGCAGCAAAATCTAGTCTAGGGCTGCCCTGTTCAACAGCTTGCGGCTGGATTATGGATAAGTGTATTCTGGGGCTAGATATAAATGTTATACGTGGGAGGCTGCTGGACAGAATTGTTGTAAGGGTCACATCCAGGATGCAGAGAACCCTTTGCACAAGTTTCTTCTAGAGATGTTGGCTGTCAAGTATGTAGGGCTCTTATGTTACATAAAAAAAAAGTAATTGAATTTCAAAAAATTGCTTGTGTGGCTTTGCCTGCCTCTTGGGAGAAGGGTTGGAACAGCCTGGAGCCTGGCACTGTGGCAGAAATGCAGTGTGCATGGCAGGTTGTGTGTCTGTAGCTCAGCATCCTGTATCCTTTCACCTTGCAGCACCCACTGAGTATTTCCTGAGAAAAGCTTGGATTTATCTGCCTGACAGCAATGAATGCACAGGGAGATGCATGGTGACAGCTCTCTGTCTTCGTGTCCTCCTTGTCCCACATGAGCCACAGAGCATATTTCCTGCTCTCCTAACATGAGGTGCTTTGGGGCTGGAGGATGAGGTTGCATTTCAGACGTGCTATGGGCATCAGCATCATCTTACCACTTCTGTCCTCAAAATTCCTTTCAAAAGGAAGTAGCCCTCATTGGAGTCAATGATCTCAATGCAGCATGTTTTTTTTCCCTCTGCCATTTCCCCAGAAGCATGGTGCTTTCTGTGACGCTTCCCCCTCCCCCCCAGATTCTGCCCTCATCATGTCTCCACTCATTAATGTGGGGTATGTTTATGGACCTAATTCTCCACAGGTTCTAAGTCCAGAGCAACTCAGTTGGAGTTAAAACAAACACTCACTCGCTTCAGTCATGTGAGCTCTGGTCAAACTTGGGTAAACTTAAAAGTTAACCAAGACTTGTTCAGGCTTTGATAGTTGAACTGTTTGAATGGATTTTATCAGACTTTCCCAAATGATTCACCTCCAGGCTGAAAAGTGAACAGGAGGCAAATCTGTGACTTACAAAGAGGCAGCAGCACCACGGGGGCTGCAGGGCAGGCTCCATCCATCCATGGCTGTGGCGTGGCACCAAGTGCGGGTGGTTTGGGGACACATGGCAGCTATGGCTCACATGTCCCTAGCCCTGCCAGGTGCCAGATTCCTCCTATTTTTTTTCCTAGGAGTGGGAAGATTACACAGCCTCATGTTTCTTCATTTTTTTTTGCTTGGACAAAGGCAAAATTAGTCAAGTGGGTCTCATATTTATTAAAGGAATTGTATTTGTTCACTAGACTAGACTGGCAGCAGTGTAAAGCACAGAGGATGCAAGCCCAGTGGACATTTTTATTTTAACAATGGAAATATGCAATCTGTCTCAGGAAAATACAGCTGCTGAACAAATTAACTTGTGTTGAATGCTTATTGGGGGTCTGCAACTCATTCTTTTGTTCTTCCTGTTCAGCAACTGTGTTTTTCTGACCAAGACATAATAGATCATGGCTCCGTAGAGCCTTTCAACAGATGATCTCCAAGTACTCGACAAACACTAGTGATTTGCTTGGAAGAGACTAAACCTTATCATAAATCCAGGGGATATTACCTAGAGTGCGGGGTGAAAAGTACATTGCAGCTACCAGGGGGCTGCAGAATGGTGTGTTTAATGGGACTGACACATACCGGGGAATGTGCTCTGATGGGGTGTCTGCTGTCAAGCTGTGACATTTATCCTCTTAATGCCTTTGTTAGTGAAAGAATATAATAACAGGGTTTTAATTCTTTTTCCAAATTAAGGTGCTTGCACCCACCCAAGCATCCAGATCACTCATGGCAGTGTATCCAAGCCCTGGCTCCCACCCAGGTCTTTGCTGGCATGTCCCTGTTCTGCTCCTATAGGAAGCAGCCTACCCCACTGACCAGCTGGGAATGTCTCTGACACATGGCCGTTCTCTGGGTAACCTGAGATTGGGAAATGCTGTTGTGTTGCAAAGCTCCCCCTGGCCAAGTAATGAAGCATGTCAAGAGTGCCTGAATATTCACTATCAAAAGAGTTTGAGCTGTAACCTCCCCTTGCTATGTCTCATCTAGGTTGCAGTCTGTAGGCACTGTATGAAGTTAATTAGGAAAGCCTTGGTGCTGTTGTGATTTAAGTAGGAGCTGGAGGCTTCTCCAGGCAAGTCCCTAATTCAGGCAGAGATTGCTTGCTCCCTGTCTTTGTATTTACTCAAAGGCCACAATGCACAGCTGACACTGCCCTGTATCTGCCTTTGACCTGCAATTTTTAGACCCCATTGCTGTTATGCTATTCCTTTCAACCACCATTCCAAACCAAGGTTACAGAATTTCAGTATGAAATCAAGTATTTGCTCAAATGTAGGTGTTTTCACATAAGAGTTCTGTGTTTGGAGTTAGGCTGGAGCTAGAGTTGCAAAACTGATACTCCACATTCATTTCTCTCAAATTCTCAGAGGGGGAAAAAATGTAACCTTCTGTATTTAGAACTATCTGCACAATTTCCTCACTGGTGAAACAGCAGCCTTCCTTTCTGCTGTCCAAGGCAGCAGAATCCTTAAATATACAGTCCTGAAAATACCACAGAAGAATCACTTTGGAAACACTCCCTTGTAAAAATGTTTCTAATCTTGTACACGTTGGATCAAAGTGCATGCTCTTTTAGACTTGGCTATGAATTAATTGGTTGTGTGACTTTTTGTTGTTATGCAGATATGGGAAGTCTGCATTTATCACCTCCGTTGTCCCAAGTCCAAGCTAAACCCCTAACAGCTGGAGTTTCGTACATAGTTTCATATGGTGCTGACATAACCCAGTTGGAGCAATGGGGGGCGAGTGGGGCAGCACTGGGAGCAAAGCGCTGGGTGCAGCCCCTGAGAGAAACAGAAAACTTCAGCTCTATGAGGGATTTACATAATGCCAGGAAAAGCGATTTAAATGCAAATAGCCTGGTAGGATTGTTAGAAATTTTGCAGTAGCTCTGGCAGCCAGGTGTAGCATACAGAGGAAGGGAGCTAAACGAATGTTTCCTTCCTTCTGTGAGTTCATTTATTCACAGCCCAGGTTCATTTCTTTGGCAGGTGTATTTTCCCCTTCATCTTCAAACAGGAGAAAAAAACAAACAAAACCAAACAAAAGGGGGCTGCCTGCCCCCCTCCTTCCCAATTGCACTCTTTACATTACAGCAAAGCAGTCACCCACCTGCAGGCAGGTTTCCATGCAAAATATATTATCGAATTTGCCATCAGGTTCTACGAGGTGATGCAGACACCAGCGTTTTAAGACCATTTCTTTTCCAGCTCTCTCCTCAGATCGTTTGAGACACACAGATATTGGGGAAATAGGTTTTTAACACCAATCCTTCACAAGCAAGATTAAACTCAAGGTGGAGGTTCTGTGGAGGCAGCTACTACTCCCAAATGGAAAGCAGGGCTGATCTGGTGTGGCTGAAGCACTGCTGCTCATGGAGCTACAGCTCCCTACTGGCTGCCCTTTGGCTGTGCTAAGACTTGGCCATGGTTGTTTATAACTCCTAAGGGCAAACCCTGGCTGAATCGAATGCCAGAGGTCTCTGTTGTTGGTTAGCATCGGCTCAAGTCTGTCTCAACCTTTGTGAAATACTGATGTTCTCTAGAAGTCTGCAGGGCTCTGTTAGTTTGTTGCTGGTACAGTTGTGATCTTGTGATAGATCACTTAGAAAAAAAGACAGATGATTATACAACTTGTGTTAATTAGTTCCCATTCACTGTCAGAACCGTGCTAGGTGTTCTGCTGCCTTCAGGTTGCAGATGCTATAGAGGATACTCCCGCTGGACCCAGATTGTGGAGCTGGCATGAATCCTACTACAGCAAAAGTTTTGTCTGCTAAACAATTGTCTTTGTGACGTTGCGAGTGTATCGGTTCTCTTGGGAGATTATACATTTAGGAATTTGCTGTGTCTCTTCTGCATCTAACAGCTTTTTCCCCCAGAACAAAGCAACGAGGGATTTCTAAATCAAAAGAGCAGGATCTATTTTCCTTGTGCATCTTCCAAAACCTAGGCAAGTTTCAAGAGCTGTATCAGTTAGGCAGAGAGGAAATGCAGATCTTCAGAGCTAAAGCCATGTAGCATCTGTTCAAACTTCTGTCAGCAAAAACAAACTGTGTTCTGCAGACTGGCTATCTGATTTATCCAGGACAGCCCTTATCGAGCGCACAGGCACCCTACATTTGCAGTGTTATATTTTGGGATGTAAGAAGGAGTCTGGTCAGCCTGCCTGCTCATTGGCCATGTGTCAGCAGTGCAAGGGCTGGTGGTGGTGGAGTGGGTGTGAGCATATTGAGCACATCTCCCCTTGCCATTAGGATTTCACACTAATGGGTAGCAGACTTTTCCTCACACAATTTTGCAAACACTTGCTTATGCAGGGACCTGCATCCCAACTGCCTGGTAGATGGAATTTAGATTTGAATGCAGGCAGGTTCTGTATCATAAACACCCAGCAAGCCTGAGCTGGTTTGGCTGTACCCAGAACGATCACTGTCTGGTCACTGTCTCTAATGAGGTCTCAGTTTGGCTTCTGAAGAAACCTCAGTACCAGGAGTGTGTTCAGCTTGGGCAAGAAGCCAGGTAATGCCATGGCTGTGCCTTCTCTGCACAGCATCCTTGGCTGGCTTTGTTAGAGCTCCAGGTCCTGCCCTGCTTCCTCCATGTGATCGCCCTACTCTAGAACAGCGAGGTTATTACTACTATTGGCTTTGTCTGGACTCTCCAGGTTTTTTTCCGCATGTGAAATTTCTTTCTCCAGATTCAGCAGTTTGCTTCCTGAACTTCATACTGGTGGCTCCAGCTGAGGCCACTTGGCTCAGGGAAGCATGTGAAGGTGTCTTAAGATAAAGAGTTAGACCTCCACCTCACTGGCTGTATTTGGACATTCCTGCAGCCTTGGCAGTCCTCAGTCTCCTATCCCTCCTCATAGATCTCAGCCCGAGCTTTCCCTGCCGGTCCTACTGCGTCCATAGGACTGGAAAAGGATCCACGTGATATGCAATATAATATGAGCACTAATCTAATCTAGCAATTATCTCCACTTGTGAGGGCAGATGAGATTATGCACTATCAGAAAGGTCATAACACCAGAGATCAGCCATCATGTGGTGTTTGCACACACTGATTGTTGCTTTATTGCTGGGTACTAAGGCACAGCAGTAAGACTTATCATGAAGCTGATGTGATTATAGGTATCTATCCCTATTGTAATTGGATTTCTCCTGGTAGCAGAGGAATGTTTGTGAAGGAATCCACGCTTGACACTGCACTGCTGTATGCTCATGCAGTCTGTACACTCTTTGATCTCCAGTGAAACCATGCTGCTAAGGAGGGTGGGTTGACCTTTGTTAGCTCTCAGATTTAAACAGTCAGCCAATGAGCTCATGTAAAGTCTTGAGGCAAGAAGAGCAGAAAATCTTGTAGGAAGAAGATGGGAGTGTGAGCTCCGAGTGTGTTCTGTGGGACTTTGTACTCTGCGTGTGGCTGGGCCTTCTCCCTGAGCGAGGGAGACTTACTTTTCTTGGTGGTGATCTTTATAAATGTTATACTCTCAAATCTACATAAATAGCCAGGAGACTGTTAAGTGAACTGTAAAACACCATGCTATGAGAAAAAATGATCTTTTATTTAAAAAAAAGAAAAAACTACATAAAAGGAAAAAATGAGAGTTATGAGAGATTACTCAGGTGCAAATCACTGAATAGGCAAATAACCATCCTAGGAGAAAGGCCTTCCCACCATGCTGAGTGGACTTGTACAGGTACAGTGCTGCTGGCTGAGAACAAATAGAACTATAGGATCCTTATAAAGCAGCAGTAACTTGTAACGAAGGATGTTGTGCTACTCCTAACCCAGATCTTGCAGTCAAACAGTCTAATACTTTGTTTGGTTTCATTTTCTTCTCTCAAGTTCATTGCTGCTTGCTTCAGACAGGTTAATCAATACTCTGAGGACTATTTTTGGATTCAGTGACAAGCTGACTACACCCTCAAGGCAAAGAGAAAAGTTTCCAGGTCTCTTTCAGCCTTTGAACAGCTTTGAGAACAGCTTTGTAGGAGAGGGAAGGTGACACCTTTCAGTAGCACAATATTTTTAACCTTGGTTTGCTGCTGCGAGAGGCTCAGGTTTTGAAATGTGTCACTGGTAGAGGAACGTGATTGAAGCTGCCATTATACTGGAGGAAATAGTTTTAAAGCTTCACAGTATCAGATGCTTCTATGTGTGTCCAAAGTACTGTGACTGTGCTGTGCTTCTGCCTCAAGGTTGGCAACTCTGCACTTGCTTTTGTATTTAACCTCTACCTGTTTGCTTAGCTGGGATTTGAACAGATCACTGCATCCTTGTGCTAATTGCAGTTTAATAATTAGTGCCTATCAAAATGCTGCTTTTCAACTGCCATTCATCTTGCTCCTTGCTTGCCAAATAATTCCACCTTTCCCTTGCTGCAGCCACTGTGTTCAAGGGTGACAGGGTTAGCATTTCTTAATTATAAATCCAGGTCTCTCTCTGTCCTACATGTTAACCCCTTGGTGGTTTCAGTTTTACTCCCCAAGCTAAAAGACACAAATCACTCTCAATGTACTTGCCAAGAGCAAAAAACAAAAAGCCTGCTGCAGTTACACTGTTCCCACTGCCATTCTGTTCAGCTGCACAGCTGGTCCTCCAGCAGCTGAAACATGGGAGGTGGCAGCAGGCAGGTCAGTGCTGTTGTGGGTAGCAGAAATTTAGCTAGCTTTAATGTGTTTTTGTAGAGCCAAATACACGAGAAGCTATAGGCAGCCTGTTATCTTGTCCCAGGATTCTAGGTGAGCTGAGATGTGAGAAGGTTGTCAGGAAATCCAATTCCTTAACTCTGACCCCAGTGATCAAATTGGTTAAAAACCAGAACTATCTGGCACTTTATCTAGTGACTTGGTGACCATGTGGACTGTACAGCTGGCCATTACCATCTATTTGTTGGTACCGTGGTTCATAAGCTGTAGCCTCTGCTGCAAGATGCAGTTGTTCCTGAATGGCACAGAGTATTGAGGACGTGGAGAGAAAACAGATTTGCTTGTATTAAAAATCATGGATCAGAAGGAAGCTGAAATTGTCTGAACAATTTTCATGGATTTTTGTTACATTTCATTAGATTAAATTATAAGCTTATGCCAGTCAAAAGTAGAAGTGCTACAGACCGGGATCTATGTAATGTAAGCTTTGAGCACCTTCATCTGTTTTTGCTAGAAGCTGTTTCTGTTCCTCTTCGTTTTTACTTGATTCAATCAGTACAAGCGGCCCCTCATCGTCAGTGATGCTGCAAAGCCCATTCCTACTTCCAGCAGTGGATCAATAAACGTTTGCCTCTCACTGCTTCCTGCCCATTCACTGATTTGTCCTCCAGAACTGGAGAAGTCAGGGCTTCTCCCCAGGGGAGCCCACAGCCGTGTCTCTGCCCAGGCAATGATAAACATCCAGAAGAGCTGCAAAGAGGTCCTGTGCTGTTGCTTTCTGTACAGCTTGGAGGTTTTAAAAAAAAAAGAGATTAAAAAGATGCTCCAGCAGTCATTTAAAAAAAAGCATTTAATGTTGTTTCAGCAGTAATGGGAGTACGTTGGATACAGTGCCTGAGGCTGTACCTCCTGTTGACCTGAAGTCAACTGAGCCAAGGAACTTTTGAAGTTAGCAGTAGATCTGTTGTTGGGGGGCTACTCTGATTATTTGGTGCCTCTTTTGTGGTTGCATTAGCTTTCCTACTGAAACAACAGCACTTCAGGTTAAAAATGTAATGCTTATCCAAAAGGTTCATAACCCTGAATATGTACCTTAATCTGATTCCTCTGCTGTTTTCAGCCATAGAAAACTATTTAAAAACAAAAAAAGAAAACAAACAAACAAAAAAAGCAGATCTGTTCAGATCCCAGTTTGAGGCAGGACAGGAACCAGCTCACCTCCTGCTTTTACTGCAGGGGGTTGCTCAGCCCTTGTCTGATCAGAGCTGCTCTCCAAAGCAAAGAGTTGTACAGAGAAAAGGCAGGCAGACCCCAGGCACACAGTACAAATTATATAGACTGAGTTAATCTAAATAGTAAATACTGAGGGGGGAAGCTTAAGAAGCTCTCAGCCTCTGGAGGAGGGTAGGATGTACTGGAGCTGTTCCAGGACATGGGATGCTCTCCCTGGTGTCCATACCTGTGTGTGCAGTGCCACTGATACCCCCAGGCACCTGGCTCTGCTTGCTTTTCCTCCCCTGTAGATGTTGTGCCGCTTCCCTGTATCTCATCTGTTAGAGAGCACAGAGGAGCAGGGGAGGAGGTGAATCCCTGCAAACCCACCAATTCCCCAAAAGGGAACAGATGTGGGGGCAACATATATGTGGCCTGTATAATCTTCATCTTTTCTGCAGTGTTTGTCCCCACATTAGCATCAACAAACAGGCTCTGACCTTGCCTGTTGATGCTTTAAATGCCCTGTTATACTGCAGGCATGGGAATGAGTTAGTCACATGGAAAGTGCTTAGTCTCACATGGGCTGTTCATGTGCAGGGAGGAAAAAAAAAAGCCAGTCTCACAAATACAATAATCTCTGCAGGAATCTCTCTCTCTCTCTCTCCCCCCTTCTATAATAATGAAATACAGGCTGGATTTATGCTTTGAGGGAGAATCATATCATGGTTTCAAGCTATTTAAAAAACACAGACAAATCAATACTTTATTCTCCCTATCAACCACGGGGTTAACTTGGTCACATAGGCCTACTCCCCTTATGAAGGCACCTTGTTAAGAAGCCACCTCGTTAAATGCATGATACTTCAGTTCAGGATTGTGTAGAAGTTTGAAAATTAAAAACCCAAAAGCCTCCCCAGGGCTGAAAAGAGCCCAATCCTTTCCTGCTCCTTGCTCTCAAGCCACAGGTGAGCTGCCAGTGGAGCTGGAAGTCATGGACATGTGAGGAAGAGATGTGTTCTCTGGCTGCAGTGCCTTGCTCCCCGAAATGTGCACTCACCACAGACTCACACCAAAGGCACTGCAGTGCACTCTGAACTGTGCCCTGCTACACTCTCAGACCCTTTACTCTCTCATCTTTATAAACTAGCCTCAAATTCCCCCAGAGACAATGCACATCAACTATAAATCCAAGGCATGAATCAGTGGGCTTGGATGTGCATTGCACACACATTTTTGCTGCACAGATCCAGATCCACCCATAAAGCCCAGCCTGGCTTTGAAAGTTTCATTCCTCTGTGGAGGCTCTGCCAGGTAGTCAATACCCTGCAGCCACCAGCAAATTCTTTCCACATATAGGGGAACCCACAGCAGGTGCATAGACAACATAACCTTTCCCCAGCTGGAAAACCTTCATGAACAATTGCGGAGGTATTTATTTTGGTTGCAAGAAGATATGGTTCTGCCTTTTGTTCCAGCTCCCAGAATAGCTGCACACAGCAGGGCTTGGCAGCTGAGGTGCAGCTCAGCAGGACGTGAGGCTTTGTAGTGGGACACAAACTAGCCTTGTGGTTCGGGCTTTGGAGCATCAGCACTGGTTTGTTGGTTTGTTCCTTCCTTTCAGTTCTTGTGCCTGGCTGAATAAAGCATCCGTGCACCATGGCTGTGCATTGGGGTGCTTCACAAAATGATCTCATAACTCTCGTTTCTCCTGCACTTTGGCTGGTGATGCATTTGTTGCCCAGTCTCCCCCAGTCACAGCCCATACCTCTGGTGAAGTTATCTCTCTCACAGCCAAGTGCCAGCATCACTCATCCCCATGGGATTTGGTGGTAACCTTCCGTTTGGCTGCTGGCTCCATGCCTCATTGCTGCTGTCTGCAGGGCTCTAATTTATGGCTTCTGTATGCACGTGTCTCCCTCTGCCCCCCTCCTTCCCCACCCCTGGACCTTTGTGCAAGCACCAGCACCTGCTGCTGCTAGGAGAGAGGGAGCAGCACATCCGCTGCCTCTATCTCCATGAAACTAGAGCTTAATTTAATTTCTCCACGTGTATTTGTGATGCCTTTATGTTTTAATCCCTGAAAGAATGACTTTTTTGAAAATCTGCTGTTTGAAAGCATCTTTATCTGCAGTGCTCGCTGCTGCTTGTGCATTCTGGAGCAGCAGAGCCACACAGCCACATTAGATGTGCAGTGGCTCATGCAATACAAGGCTGCAGTGCATCGGAGCTGGCAGTTGCTCTTACTTTCCCATCCTGCCTGATGCCAGCTGGCCTGTGACATCAATAATTCTTCATGTGCTAAAATATGATTTTGTGCAGGTTTGGGGCCCAATCATGTCGTGGTGCAGATCCTGATGGATGGTATCTGTGCATGCACGAACAAGGGCAGGGCTTGGCTTTGTCATGGCTGGGCTTGTGTGGTGGCTGTGATTGCTGAGATACCATTATTTGCCAGTGAAATCCAGATAGAGGCATGTGCTGTCTTTGAAGCAACTGGACCAAAATCTCATCTCAGCTCTATGAGCATTACTCAGTGATGGTCTCTTTCCACTCTGGTACTTGGACTCACAGTGCCATGCAGCAGAACTGAGTCCTGATTGGTGCTGATAGTCCTCAAAGAGTGGTTCTGACTCTCGTTTCCCCTGGCAATGGATTTTCCCCCACACATCCTCCTTTAAAGAGATAGATGTGTTTGAAAAAGCAAAAAGGGAACCTAATCTGATATTAGCTATGATGTACAGCTCCCCTTCCTTGGTGTGTACTTATGGAACATAATAGAGCAAATGCTGCAAATGCACCTGGGAGCCCATGAAGAAAGCATGACAATAGTTGCTTGTGGCATTTTTTTATTCTCAGTACATTTGTTATTCAAGCACAGAGAACCCAAAGAGTACCTTTTACTATTTAAATAAAAATGCAGTTTTTAAGTGTAATTGCTGTAAAATTAGACCACGTGTTTTGCGTACTGAACTTGCGGGGCACCACAAAATAAGTTCCTGAAGGAGTTTACAGAAATGTGGTGTCTTTCATATATGATGAGCGATATGGTCACAAGTACAAACGTATAGAGGTGTTCTACCAAACTGGAAGAAGTAAAAAGCTCTCTTTCTGGGAACAAGCAGTGCTAATGCACACTGCAGCAAAAGGAAACTCTTGACTTTTCACGTGAAATGCCATAGTTTTCCAATTACATCTTGGAACTGAACTGTCTCTGACCCTCTGTTAGCTATATGTGATCTGTGGACAGCACCGTGTCATTCCTGACTATTTATCGGTCATGGCACAGTGTGTTGCTTTCTGTGTAATTACTGATGAACACAACACGGAGCTGTACGTTGCTTTCTCTGCTCACAGCCTGCAGAGGTAGTACAGCTCTGCTCACGTGAGCAGTGCTGCAATGGCTCGTTTGCTGTTAGCCAGTCGTGACATTTAGCGTCGCCTTGGTGATTTTCTGGGTTCTGCAAAGTTAGCCTGAGCTTAAAAAACATTGTCTTGGAAGTGGGAAAAAATATTTTCTTGGTAAAATCAACCTTCCTTCTTTCTCGTTGCTCCCCCTCTCTCTTGATCCAAATTTGCTTTCCAGGTTCAGCTGAGAGGCAGAAGAGTTTACTGAACATCAGCAAATAAATTTCAGCCTATGAATTGTTTGCAAATCCGGTGTCTTGACAACCTCTGGTGGGTGATGGGCTGCCACAGTCTCAGTGTTCTTCCCCAAAAAAGTGGCTGCAGGCTTTAAACCAGAGAATACTATCAAAGTACAGCAGGTGACAGTTGCAGAAGGATATGAAAGACGTTGGCTTTTGGTAGTTATTTTAGTCATACTTGAGTTTATGCAAGGTCTCAGCAGGCCCAGGGGCGGCCTTTGTGAATGTCAGTGTTACGTGAAGTAACCAAAAATAGCACCTGTGCTTGAGAAGCGGTGTGGAGGATGTGGCAGGAGTAAGGAAAGGACCTCCAAACGTTCATGCTTGGTTCTCGGGACACCTCTTTACATGGACCCTCCATGCTGAGCTGTGCTGTGCTGAGGAGCTTTCAGTTAATATATAGTAATTAGAGAGCTTTTGCTGATGGAATCACCATTGCCATCTTCTTTCCATAAGCCTCTGTGGCTGGCCACCCCACTAGCAGAACTCCGTGGCCTGAAGCATGCTTCATTTCCTGGGGAACATTTTGTGCACGTCTGAATCACGCATAAGAGGAAGAATAAAATTTGCTGTTAGCCTGATTCAAGGGCTGCTGCCATCTGGACCAAACTCACCAGCACGCTGGTGAATAAACAATCAGCTCTGAGTAATAGCGGTGTGATTCTGAGGTGAAGCACCTCAAGGGGCTATCTCATATGCTATCTCTCAGCCGTGTTTACATTAATGAGTGTCCCTCAAGTCACCTCGTTGCTCCTCAGAGAATCTTATTCACTCATTAGGCTTTTCACTTGGAACCATTCAACCTTGCTGCTTTGATTTTGTAACAGGACAAACTACCAAGTCCTAGCAGGATAAACAAGATTGCATGGCTAATGATTTGTGAGCTTGGCCTAAACACGATTTACTGCAGAAATTCCAGCCTATGAGACTTTGTAACCTCCTAATAAAACACTTTTGACAGAGGCTGCACGAACAGAAAAGATTTCATAGCCTCTGATTTTGGGGTCATATCACTCTCCCAGCTAACAGAAATGCTGCTTCTATGCACAGCTTTAAAATCTAGTAACAACTGTTGGAGTTAGACAGGGTTTCACTCCAGTGTGATTTCACTTACAGGATCTAAGGGATGCTCATATCTGTATTTTACAAGTCTGTTTGTAGCCAGGGTCCAAAGGTGCCTTACAAGAGAAATGGCACATGTCCTTATCAAGCAGCAATAATAAGCGCTATTACACAGCAGTGCCAGGGTAATGGTGTTAGGAACTGTGACTCAGCTTCTTCTCACTTTGCTTCCCTGGGCAGGGATCACAGGGCAACGGTGCAGTGTGTCACATGAAGTTAATCTGCTGTGGCAATCAGTTGGATCAGGCATTTCCTCAAGAGCTGGAGGTTGTCACTGCAGCTCTATCACTTCTGTGTTTGACCTTGGGCACGTCACCGTGCTTGGAAAGAGAAGATGATCATTCTTTGTGAAATGAAGAGCCTTGGGACTCTCACAGTTGTTTTAATCTGCTTCGGGTTCTCAGCCTTCACCAGTGGATGGGCACCCAACACTTCTGACCTCCTTGGCTGGTGGAGTTCCCAAAGGTGCCAAGAGGAGAAGAAAGGACACAGCCAGATGCTGAAAATCCCGAACTTGTCTTCTCCACTCCTTTATACTGCTGGAAATCTGAGGGTTGACCTGGGATCATGGCTTTGTTTATTTGCTGAGATTGAGAGGCTGACTTTGTTGTATTGATTGCAGAGAGCCTCCCCCTCATTCATGGATGCACTCCGCTCTCAGATTTTAGATGGGCTGATGAGGAAATGTCTGGTTATCCATTTCTTTGTCAGAGTCAGAAACCCGTTCCAAACAGCATTAGCTGACACAGGCAGACTGCTAGCTAGACAAACACTGGTCTGTGTGTTGCGTTCCAGTAAATACCTGCATTTGATTCCAAAGGGCTCCATTGATTAAAACCAGCTCTCCCCGCAGACCCGGGGAACAATCGTCACAATAGGACACTGAGCCATTAAACACTGCCACACAAAAATGCTGCTGGATCCTTTTATGTTGTTGCTGTTCTTATTATTGTTGAGATCTGGAAAATTACCCGTCAATCACTCCTTAAGCTGCTCATGGAAGTTTTGCTGAATGCGGGGTCTGAGTTTGCTGCTGAATTTGTTAATATCTATCTGCTCCAGAAAAAGAAATAAAGCCACAGGAAGCTTATTGTATTTCCACCAGGTTGTCCCACTAGCTGTTATTTCTAGCCCATTCCAAATGCAGTTATCCTGGCATACAAGACCAGACAAAAAAAATCTCAAATTTTTATGGTAACATTTCTTGCAGATGTCACATTTTCAGGCTGTCCTCATCGCATTGGGTGGAATTGCATTGTGTTCACATTGGTTAGCTTGTTAGCCCTCTCTTGCTAGTTCATATAGTAGATGTCTTTATAAAGCATAAAGAATCTTTATAAAGCATAAGGGTGCAGTTTGCATCTGACCAGGTGGTCTCCTAGCCCAGTGTCTTCTCTACAGCAGTGGTTTAGAGCAGATTAATGTATAGAGAAAAGCTATGAACAATCTGAACTGCCAGTGGTATCTACTTGGTATACATGCACCTTATGCACCTGCAGGCCACAGGATGTACATGCCTGCCTTAAGCAGTATGTGGCTGAAGCAGAAATACACTGCTTTTGAGGTGGTTTTGGTCTCTAAAATTGAAAAGTAGAAGAAAAAATGGCATCTTTCCTTTGGGTAATGGAGTTACTAAAGCTTTCATTTATCCTATGGCATGCATGGCACATGTGGAACTTGGCAGAAGAGTAATCAGAGATTCTACCTGACCAATGAAATGCTTTGAGATTAGGTGGGTTAGCTGAGGAGTCAGGCCTAAATCAGTGGACTGCCAGCATTTTAGGCTTCCATGTTGCAGTGGGTGGCCCAGAAATGTTCATTAGGAACCACAGATAACTCTGGAGGGCCCTCCTGCTGCCAATGCAGAAAGATGGAATGGGATTGTGGCCGTGCTGCTGCACCAAGCACAGCAAGCTGCAACCATGCCTGGGAGAGGATAAGGTGGAAGTGTTCGCAGTGGCTGGATTACAAAACCGGCCTGAAGGAATGCAAAAGCTTTGAAGGAAATAGGGAGGCATTGGCAGAGGGACTGGCACATGGCTTTTCCACCTCCAGCACTCACGCTGAGCTGAGCAGTGCTATGGAAAGGCTGTATGGTTAACCCTGAGGTAGAAAAAGCCCCGCAGTTGTTGGAGTCTGGATCAAAGGAAGTATTTGCTTTAGAGACTTGAGATTTGATTTTCTAAGGTCTGAGTTAAATCTCAAAGTAGAAGCTGCTTAATTGCTTGCTTATATGTGGCAAAAAGCTACAGGTTACAGTAGTCTCACCCCTGTGAGAGCATCACTGCAGGACTTAGCAGAGCAGTGACTGTTGTGAGATTTCCAACATTTTGTGGAAGCATCTCACAGATCAACTTTTACGATGCTGATGGTGCTGAATCTGAACTTGAATCTCAGTATAGATTTGGTTTCATATCTTTCAGTAATTCTAAAATTAACTTCCATTTCTAGCATGCACATACATATGGGGAGGAAAGCAGAGGAATAGAAAGCCATCATAAACTGTTAGATGATGAAGGGAACAAAGCACCTGTGAACTCACACATATTATTTCTGTTCTCAAAGACGAATGCAAAGTCCACTGGGTGGAATTTAGACCACTGTCACTGGGCTGACTGTAGGAACACAGCGTTACTATGGAAAATTCCCGATTAAAGTCTGCAAAGAATTTTCTATGCAGAGGCTGTTTATTAATAGGTACCTCCACCCTTGCATCTGACATTGACAATTCTGCCCTTTAAACGCATCGTTCTGCAAGCTGCGTGATAAAATGTCGCACACTTTTTTTGTACTGGCAGAGAGTCTGTCCCAGCCCTCCCCCTTGTCTCCCCTGGCTGTAGCCGTTACAGTTTGCTTTGCTAAGCACAGGAACAAAAACTGCAACCATGAAATTATTTTAACAAGACCATAAAAAAAAGAGACAACAACAACAACAATTTGCCCAAGTGATGCTTGGAAAAAATAAACTCCTCTCTCTAAACTAATTAAACTGTACTATGTGTCCTTGTGCAGTTCCTGGAGGTTTTCTGGTTCACTCAGTTTCAATAGATGCATGAGGACTGGAGCCAGCACTCCTGAGTGACTAGCTCAGAACAAAAGCAGGTCTCCTGAGTATTCTTGAGCAGCCAGCAAATTGAGGGAAAGTTATTTTGGGTTAATCAATGTACTTCAGTTGCAATCACAGTTAGCTTCTAACAGAGGGGCCTGCAAACAAGGAATTACTGTTCTGAGCTTAGCTATGGATGAGACTTGAAAGTGTTACTGGCTAGACTGCGCTTCTCAGTGCTTTTTACTTTTTTTTCCCCTTCTTTTTTCTTTTGCATTCTGAATTTGGCTTGGCAGTTTTATATGTCCTCTCCATTTGCATTTTTTCCTTGTTTATTTATTTATTTATTATTGGCACTAGGAGCCTGGGAAATTATTGGCAGTTGCTTAAAAGTCCCTGCAGGGGAGAATTCTTACTGTGTTCTAGCCAGGGCTACCGTATGGAGCTAGAGCAATTGTGGTCAGTGCTCTGTTTATGGCAGTAAATCTGTGATTTATGCAGGTTTATGTTTATGAGGGCTGGCAGTCAAAGTCACTGAGGTGTGGTGAAGAAGGGGGCTGGGTGCCCTGAGCGTCCTGGAAGACAGGCAGGATTTGGTGGAAGCTTTGCTTCAGGTTCTCGGTTGAGTTTAACAACCCGTACTTGGGTGTGTAAAATTGAAAGGACTTCTTTTGGAAATAACCTCTCCTCTCAAGGATGCTGGATATTGGAAAATGAGATGCTCTGCCCCACATCCTTCTGTAAACCTGGCTGATGGGCACAAGGGATAACGAGTGGATGAGGGTCCTAGTGTGAGGGGTGCCGCAGGGCACTGCAGTCTTGCCTCCCTTCTGCACCAGTTTTGGCACATCAGTGCCAGTGTAGTCCCTAGAGCAATCCCACTGAGTCTTTCTGTCCCTGTAAGCAGAATCTTTCATAGGTATTTACAGCCCTGAAAACCATCATCTGTTAAACGGAATCCTGAATTATTGCTTCTGCTGCAGGGTTTTATTCATTCAGCCACTCCTTACCGTTCGTGTGTGCCATTACGCAACAAAATTCCAGGTGTCCAGGCACTCAGGCTATGCTGGAAGAACCAGTTCAATAGATCTGTATCTGTTGGTTCAGGTAGAGCCAGTGCTCAATGCAATCCCCAAATCCAACTCCCCCGTCACTCTGATTGCAGGCTTCCCACCCCTTGGTGAGGATCCTGTTCATGGTACTGATGTTTCATTTACCGGTTCAGAACTTAGTCTGTTACAAGGTTGAGATACCCACACCCACCCAAATTCACAGAGGAGTTCGGGGTTTCTGAAACACGGGGAAAAAGTCTGTGTTACTTCAGCTCCTGCAATTAAAGGTTTGCCTGGGCAGACAAAAATCCAGGCAACTTCCCAGGCAAGCTCAGGTGCTTTATATCCCATCCCTCCTTTTGGTATATGACAGTACAGGTAGCCTTAAAGTTTTCAATTCTTGAAGTTGCTCTTCAGGTCAACAGAATGCTATTACTGGGGAGATTTCTTGTATAAAAACATGTGTTCTATCAGGTTTGCACAAGCCTAAACTCCACTGTTATTGTGCAACACAGTGTGCAGACACCTGGCCGTGCCTCCTTCCCAGCCTGCGCCACTCAAAGCAGTTTGGTGAAATGTCCAGCAATGGACTTGTTCTCTACATGGAAGAGGTGGGCTCCGCAGCTTCACATACAGGTACTAGAGAACTCTGGGTCTAAATCCCAGTTTTGCAGCTTTATGGACAACCACGTCATAAGTGCAGTGTGAAGGGTCCCAGTGACCACCATGCTGACCAGGATGGGGTCCCTCATTAGCACATGGTCCTACCAAGGAGCTCCCATCTGGCTGCGGTGAGGTTCAAGTGATCTTCTGTACCCCAACCACAGCACTGTGAGACTGAAAGCTCTCAGCATGAGGAGAGTTAAATCTCTGAATCTGTGCACTGAGACTCTCATTCTCATATAGGTAAGCTCACACGAATGCATCCAGATCTATAAACACTGCTTTTGTTGTCTCTCGTACTCTAAGGATGGATAGGAACTTCTGTGGGTGAGACCTTCTGTTTCAGACACTTACAATCCATCTGCTCTGGAATTACATGCGAACATTTTCTAGTTCAGCTCCTTCTGTTAATTTCTGCTTTGAGGGGCTGTTTAAAAATGCCTTTATCTAGATTTTCTTGTGCCATGCTTGTAGGATTCTTGGGAGGAAGCCATGTCTTGGAATCCCATAACTTTCTCAGACATCTTTTTCAATGCTTATTGTGCTCTGTTTCGGCATTCTTTATTTTTTGGCTTTAAAATAATTATTCCTGTTATTTTTTCTATCCTCTCCTTTTTCTTCATGTATCTTTTCTTAAAGCAGTTTTCCTCAAGCTTTTTTTTGATTAAATGTACATTCAGATGCTCAGCTTTCCGGAGTTCTATCTGAACTGTGACTGCTGACCCAAGTCATCAGGCTGAGGCAAAACATTGCTCTGTTTTCAGTACTCCTATTTTCTGAACCCACTTCCTTGAGGCCACATTTAAATCTGAGACAGAGATCTAGACCTGTAAGTGTGAAAACCTGCCTACTTAATTGGAAGTGATTTTGAAGGCCTGTTTAAAAGCGTCTGAACACCGAGTGTCACAAGAGTTACTCTGGTGAATATCTCAGTGATTGAGGGAAACTCAGTTTTTTGGCATCAAGATCAAGCTTTAGTACCTCTAGGCAGTTTGTATAGGACTGAAGCTCTTTGGCCTAAAGCTCACCCCCTCGGTTTGGGGATTTTGCACTGCTCACACTGAAATACTCGATCTTACAAGACCGTGTCAGGCCTTAGGCATTGACAGCTCTCTGCAGGGCGCAAAGCACACCAGGATGTGCCTTCAAAGCCCGGGGAAATCCCCACAGCCCCACACACTGCAGAGATGTGAAAGCAGAGCAATGCAACATCTGATTTAATGGGGACATGAGAGGGGTGGGCTGCAGGGAGCAGGGCATTTTGTGCTGGGCTCAAGCCTCTGGGCCCAGAGCAGAAGTCCCTCTGGCCTCTTTAAAGTCCACCTGTCCTATCTGCAATAGGCTAGCATCAGTTTTCAATAATCAAAGCCGATGAAGCTCTCCTAGAATGTAGAGAGCATAGGGCCACAACGAAAGCTGCTTCACATTGCGGTGTATTGTCAGCTCGGTGCCAACACTGCCAGCAGTGTTTCTGCAGCCCAGGAGCTCAGGCGGCAGGCAGAGCTGTGTGTCCCACAGCCAACCCCAATGCTCTCACTTGGAGCAATTTGGGTCAGGTCTCCCTCTCTTCTCTAAGCTGTTTTGACACAGCTGTTTGTGAGCCTTACTACAATGGGCATTTATTTTATTCCAATAAGTAGCTTTAATTAAATTAAGCTGCTTCTGCGACCAACAGGTCAAATTTCTCAACTAAAATTGACAGTCACGTTCTTACTGTGTCTTCCTTATTGGATTAAGTCTTGATCAAGGAAAATCATTTACTGGGGCAGCGTTCAAGAAGGGACAAAACAGTCCTGTAGCCTGTTCTTTGCTCCTGTGGTTTGCAAGGCACCACAAACCATACTGTGGTACAGAGCTGTTTTCTGCAGCAGTTTGCCAGCTTGCTGGCCAATGGTCAACAACAGCTTTTTGGAACTGAAAGTTGTTAGCATCAGGTATATTAATTTATAGGCCTTGCATGTTTTGATTGTGTCATCAGTGTTTGTGATTTTAGCTCCTCTGATCTTTCCAGGAATGTCTGTTTTGTTGGCAGTTTTGATAGAGGCCAAGGGGAGACCGTGTCTTGACAATAAATTCTCTTCATAATTTAGAAGGGACACACAGGGTCAGAGCTGAAATACACATTATGTATTTTACATGGTATTTCTTTATGTGCATTACACTTATCTATATATTCTGAGTGTTGAAGAATCAAGGTTTGGTTCTGCAGCCACATAGCTTCTACCTGCAAAATAGAAAGATTCCTGGTTAGAAAATATGCCTTGAGCTCTCACTCTTCTCTCTCTTTTTTATTTATTTTAAACTGGGATGTTTGGGCTGAGCTTAAAAAATAAATTCTTTAACTTCTGATTTATGAGGCTTAAGGGTCATGGTTTTAAGCTTTTCTCTGCAGCCATGAGACCAAGGAAAAAATGAAAGCTCAGACTTTAAGTTAATGAGAAGAGTCCAGGAGTTTGGGCTTCATGAAAAATGCCAAATTTCACAAGGCTTGCATGAAAATTGCTGGTGTTGTCAGCTCCTGCTGTCCCCTGGGGAGGGTTGTTAGGAAACACCGCCTGTGTTGTTGCTTTTAATAAGTGAGGATCTTTTAGGGGAACAAAGAGGGCTGGCTCTGCACCTCCCAGGGAAGCAGCACCCCCAGCCTTTCTGTGTCTCCCCATAAATGAGGTCACTTTGCTCATGACAGTGCTATAATCCCATTCAAAGGAAAGGTTCTCAGCTAGGTTATAGGCTGGCACTGGTCCAGAGACATGACTTGCTGATACTGAGGAAGGAATTAAAAGCAGTTGGCTTCCCGACAAGGTGTTTATCTGCAGGTCTCCCACAGTCCCTTTCCATCCACTGGCTTTGGGGCAGCACTCTTTCCTGGGTGACACTGCAGATACTTCTTTGGCCTTCTCACCAAAACTTTGCTGACCTTTATCAGAGTTCAGTATCAGTTCTCTTGCATGGCAGCAGGAAGTAGCTTTGAGCAAAGGAATACCTGCACAGCCATAGGCACCATCACCTTTGTTGCAGTATGGAGGGCTGGAGCGGTGGTAGAGATGCTGATGTGACAAACGATGTTGGCACGGGCAGCTCTTCATTTCTATGGTAACGCTTTTTCTCCTCCTGTTTATGTTCCTCTGCATGTGCACACCCAAGTCTGCCTTGTTTATCCCTATCTACATGGAAAATCGCACCATTTTCAGCCCTTCACCAGTTAGTCCAAAGAATTAAACATGTCCATTCTTTTGCTATGTTTTAAAGTCCTGCAGTGAAAAGGAAACCCCTGAGCACTTGGGCCACAGGAGATTTCTTTAAATTATTATCCGTGGGAACAAAGGAGCAGGAGGGTTCCTTGCCAGGAGTAGGGCAAGCAGAGCAGTCCCTGGGACTGCGCAGGAGGAAAAGGTGATGGCTCTGCTACTAACGGACTGGTTTAGCCAGCTTTTGATTGTTTTGGATACACTCGGGGATGCTGCAATGACTCAGACAAAATTGCTGCTTTGTCTGAGAGACACGTTTACTTCTCAGGGTAATGAGTTGATCTCCCCTCTGATTAGATTTCACTGCAGTACTCATAACCAATGGGTGTTGGCAGGGATGGGAGTGGTGAAAGGCTTAGCTTAAAGGAGAGAGCAGAGAGGAACCTGCTCTGCAAAGGGATATTTCATAAAGGAAAAAAAAAAAAAAAGTAAAAGAAGCATTAATTGCAGCATAAGCTGATCGTGCATAATAGCAGACTCTTCCCACCTTTGCTTAGACAGTTTTTCTTCAGCTTGAAGCAAACTGCTCTCTGGCAGCTCTGGAACTCAGCAGGAAGCAAAGGTGATTTACAGTCCAACTTCTGCTCCCCTCCAACCATCCTGTTCCCACTGCAGGGCTCTGCCCGCCTGCACAGCCCCACAGCCCGCAGGAGATTTGGGACAGGTTGAGCTGAAGCACATCCAGCAGCTCCCAGTGGCCTCACGGGTGGGGCAGCAGCTCCAGGGTGGATGAGGAGACTGGTGTGGAAAGCCATAGTGAATATCACCACCATTTCATATTCATTCTAAATATTATGATAAATTACAGTACGTGAGAGAACTTTGTCTCAGGCAAATATGACATAAGAGTGCAGCTGGATGAATAATACCGGTGACATTTTCTACAGCAATTAATTAAACTGAAATTCCAGTTTGATCCAGCCTGCTTCAAAGGCCTTCTCCAGGCATTCCCACACAGCTAAGCAGGCCTTCATGCTGGTCTGGGTGGAAATACTGAGCTCACGTGTGCAAGTGCTTGTGGAGGAGCAAACTTTACATGGGCTCTCCATGAGCTTTCACAGTGGGAAAACTCCCAGCAGTTTTATTTCTCACATTACAGTGCAGGAATGAATTCCAACCGGATACCTGAATATCAAATAATAATTAGAGGGTAAAAAATAAATAGCTTGTCAAATGATTTTGAATAATACAGAAAAATGCTGCCCACTCACGGGCTGCTTCAAACAGAGGGAACAAGGAGTACTGCTTGCCAAGGTCTCTTGCAGCCTGCGTGCGACAGCCCAGCCCTTCTGTGGGTGCCGATAGATGTTTTTGCCAGCTCAGAGAGAAACCATGCTGGCTGCTCAGGCCCTTGCATCAGGGCCCACATTTTTGGTCACTGTCAGCTTCCGTGTGACAGCACGCAGTCTTCTCTAAGCCTTCAGCAAACATTTGGTCAAGGAGGTCAGTGTCTCCTCACCGCAAATGGCCAGGTCAGCTCCTCACTTCTGTCTCAATACAATACAATACAATACAATACGTTCCACACCAACCTCCACAGCCTCTTAAGGGGTCAGGGCTTAGCATGAGTCTCAGAGCACTGGCTGGTGCCATCCCTTCATGTTGGAAATGGCATTTATTATCTTGAATTGAGATGCCAGTATTTCTGTCACAAACAAGGATCTGTATTCTGGCTTGTCACTTGGGCTGGAGCATCCCTCATCGTGCCATTGCCCTTCTCCAGGATATCCCAGGGGAGGAACTGCCTTGGTGCTCTACCCCAGTCCTGTCTGTGACATCTGCAAGGCTGTAAAACACTCAGATCCTTTCTCTGTTCTGTACCTCTTTCATTTCTCAAAACACATCTGTCCCACACCCCCCATCTTTATTCCCAGAGCCTCTCTTCTAGTGCTGCTGGGTACCGTTGAGGCCATCATCTCCTCTTCCATATTCTTCCCTGAAATCCTCCTCAGGACAGAAGTGCACTGAAAACCTTAGCAGTAGGTTGTCAGCTGACACTCTGTGTGGATAACGAGGCTCATTTCCACGTGGTCTTCCTGGAGAGCTGTGTGATATGCTTTGCCTCCAACCCAGCTGTTCCTCCTCGCAAGAACATAAAATTTGGCAAAAAAAACACCTCACCCTAATCTGAAACCCCATTTTTGTTTTCATTTTGAAATAGACACAAAAGCATCCAGGTCTTTTCACTTTACACTTCAAATGAAGCATCTTCCTTTTTTCTTGTTTTAGATGCAGGCTGACTCTTGGTTATTGCACAGTCCAGAGAGAAGCACTTTTGTCCGCTGCCAAGCTGCCTTTTTAACTTTTGAAATCTCTGACAAACAACATTTCTCATTCTTGTCTACAGAATTGTCAGCAAGCTGAAAACTCTTTTGCTCCTGTGCTCCCTTTCCTGCTCTGTCTGTGCTTGCTTGTTCCCTTTATTCACAGCTCACTATGCTCTTGGCGCATCATGCTGCTGCACCACTCAGTGCCACGGAATCTCTTTCATTACTATGGCCCTTTGGGCACTGCTATATTACAATAATATTAAATGGTTCGATCCATTTCCCTCTGAAGACAGTGGACATCCAACATAGGGTTTCTCTCACTTTCAAAGTACACCATGGACGATGTCAGGAACCCTCTCTTTGCTGTTGCTTCATCCACCTGTGCTACACAGTGGTTCAGCACAGAGCTTATTAGTAGCTGCCAGAAGAGATGGATGCTGATTGTGGAAAAGGCTGAGTGCCAACCTGTCAGATGGAAATGGTTTCCAATAATTCTCCAGAGGGTGTTTTCTGAGAGAATGCATTTATTTGCACGATGGAATAGTCATTTCAGCCTGTATCTGGAATAGTACATTACCATACCAAACCATGCTACTGGCTCCTATTCACCAGGGGGAATTTCTTTAGCACTTAAGAGTGAACCTAGCAAGCTATAGCTCTGAAGCTGAGTGAAAAAAGGAATGAGAAGTTTTACTAGAGGGAGTAGCAGAGATGATCCCTCCCCACCACAAAGCGTGTCCCAGGCAGGCTGTTCCCCCATCCTCGGTGTTGCTGTGACTGTGCAAGTTGTATGAGATGGGGGCTGAGGGCATACTCTCATGGTAGGGAAAGCATTTCCCCCTACTCTGAGTGTTCTCCTTCGGCAGCAACCAGCCCTTCACTAGCAATTTTTGTATGAGAGCATAGGGGATGTGTTTATTTGCCTGCAGAGTAACAACTCTAAGACTTAATCGGGCTTCTGTTTCTTTCACTGCCTGAGGAAACCTGCAAGCCTTAAATAGCTTTTCTGGTCTTTTCTTTATGTTCTAGAGGGAACTTTGCAAATCACTGAGCATTTTGCTTTGGTGGGCAGGTTACTTCATGCTGTAGTATCATCAGCTATTGCTCTTACAGTGAAGGATCAATAGTGTTTTCCACTGTGAACTTGCTTCTCCTGTTCTTTCCCTGGTCCCATTCTTTTTGCCCTTGTAGGCTTCATCTGTAAGGCAGCCAGTTCCCTCTCCTTTGGGAAGTGATATGTTCTCCCACATAGGAAACTGGTTTAGCTTGGGGTTTTCAGTGCAGCCTGTGGTGTACAGGCATGCAGAGGGACAGGAGCTGCACCAGAAGCTGCCTGTGGGCTGGGCCGAGCAGGACTCTGGGAGCAGCTGAGTTGGATGCAGAGGTGCAGAGCCACCGGAGATGTTCCAGGCAAAGGCTGAGGCAGAAGAACTTATTACGTGGATATGGCCAGAGGCAGGTACCCATCTTGTTCCATACAGGGTGTTTTGACAGCTGTGGGAGCTGGGAACTGGAAGAGCAGGTAGAGCCTTGCAGGAGTACAGGGCTGAGCACTGGATCTCTGCTGCTGCCAGCAGCTCTGCCCAAACTCGGGTCCTGCCCAAACCTCCTGTCCTCACTCTGCATCTCCTCCCTCTTCATCTGTACGTGCTGTGTGTGAGGGCACAGGTGTGAGGATGCAGTTGGTGGGAGGCTCTGGAGCAAGAGCAGGAGCAAGCTGTGTGGTTTGAACAGGTAATACCAGTGGTTGTGGCAGGAAGAAGTTTGCCACAGGCAAGTCACAAGGCAATTTGAGCTTGGGTTCATTTCCTCAGTGTGGGAAGACAGGGAAGGCTAAAGCTGAGTGTATAGTTATGATATAACAAGCATCAGAAATAATGTTAAGTCAAAGGCTGAGCCAAGGAGGAAGCATGGTTAAGACTGGTAAAGAAGAGATCTCAATATTTTCTGCAAAAGAAGATTTAAGGAGAAGATCTGGGGAAGACATAAATCACACACATGCCAGTGTGGCATGTTACAGGAGAGCTGCCTTCTGCTTTGACCGTGTGCTCCCCAGCAAAGCGAGCTGTGGTCTATCTACCATGCAGTACTGCTATGCGGGGACAAACCACTGCTGTCACAGAGCACCCAGGACTCAGAAGAGGGTGAGGCAAAGCTAGAAAGTCACCACTGAGCATCTCCACGGCCGCTGGCAGAGCTTGTGGAGTAGCTCAGAAAGTTATCACAGAGGCAATGCTCCCTGAGGGACTATCCCAACACCCACTCACCACGTTCACCTGCACATAATGCCGGATGAGGAGTGGACATAGCAATGTATCTTGCAGAAGACAGCTGAGTAAAGGTGAGTTGTTTCAGTGGGGATCTGTAGTTCTTCACCCAATTCTACGAAAAAGAACAGGAACTGAATCAATCTCATCCTGCTTTCAAAGATGGACCCAAGGAACAGGAACAAGGACGCAACCAAACTGGAAATCATTACAGTGCAAGGCTGCATGCACATGGTTTTCAGAAAGCATTCAGGTCAGCCTCCACCCTGGAGGAAACCAGGAACATTCTGTACTGGAAAGGGAAAAGTCTGAGCCAACTATGTAATCATTCTCCACCTTATCATTGCCCCAACACGACTAATGAACTGGGGACAGTCTGGAGAGAATGAGGAACATGGAAACAGCAGGAAAAGAAAACAAACTAGGTGTTTGCAACACCTTCTATTCTGCACAAGTGCACAGAAATGATGCAGTAGTCCCTCCTGCAAAGCAGAGGCAATGGCTCCAGATCAGGCGCTATCTGATTTTTTAATTTCTTCCCCAAAGGAACAGTTTTCTTTCAGGTTGGGGTGTGAGTGTGGAGGAGCTGTGCTTTTGTATTTCATCTTTGATCTGTCTCATGACTTCATTTCAATTTTTCTAGCAGAAACCAGAAGTCAAAATGAACTCATTTTTATAACCAGAGTTGTTGGTTACGTGCATTGTGTGCTTTACACATACACATGGCCCAGCTGTCTGTTGCTTTGAAGACCATGTCTGAATGAGCAGTCTGCAAGCCAGGGACATGCTCGGTCGGCCAGGCAGCAGTGCTTCTCATCTTTCTTCTCAAGTGGTGGATCCCACAGGTCAGGGGTGAAGATCCTCCTACCAGGTTATTTATAAATTGCCTATTGACAGAGGCAGAAGGGAGGGAGAACTGTAATGTGCTGTCAGTGACCACAGCAAGAAAGCCCTTGCTTTCAGGAACACTAAATTAACTGCAAAATAAATAAATAAAATGAAGAGCTCTCTCTTGTTATTGTGCTGCAGACATCATTTATTAGATGCTGCTGTAGTGTGGAGTCCTTATCTCTCCCTCCAGATAAAGTAAATCAGAACTCCCATAGCTGACACCCTGGGAGTGTTCTCATCTGTCAGAGATTTAGCTGCCCTTTTCTTGTATGTTTTCCCAGAGAGTGATTTTTTATTTTTACTTTAACCCTCGGCATGCTCATCATTCATGGCTTACACACTCAGGAAATAAAGGGCCAAGGAGGGATGCTCCAAGGTCTTTTGTTGCCATTGATGAACATTCCTTTCCATCCTCAGTGAGAGGATCTCTGTCAGAGGCAGATGCTTTCACCATGCTAAATGAGCAGTGCCTTTTGCAGTGCAGCCAGGGCTTGCAGGCTGCCTTCTCCCTTTGGCTCCCCATCCAGCTGCAGGAGCAGGCTGCACCCCCTGCACTGGGGCTTTTCAGTATTATCCCTTTAACAGTGTTAATGATTTTTCCGCTTCTGAAATATGAATCAAATACACAAATTGCTCTTGAAGGTACATGGGAAAAGCTGTGATTTTTTAACTCCTGTGATTTCTCCCTGAGAATTGCTGGTAACTCAACCAGAGACACGAACAGATCCCGTGTGGGGGTGGTCCACCTCAGACAGCTGCAGGTTTGATCATTCATCACCTGGTTTAAATGTACTTCCCATTTTTCTTGATGACGTACTGTGGAGATTGGGCCAAAAAAATCTACTTTTAATTAGTGAATAGCACTTAGATTAGAGTAGGATGCTAGAAAATATATTATCCTGTGCTCAGTGGATCCTTCCCGAATACTAAAGAACTTTACAGAGAGCAAGGACTTCATGCAGAAACTCTGATTTGGGTTAGTATTATTTAATCTGAGTTCCAGTATAGACACTTCACAGTATAAATTAATCATGTTTTTTGGTTTGGTGATTTAGGGCGAAAAAAAATTAAATGGCACCTTGCTCTACAAGTGTTACAGCAGCTAAATGGCATACATGAATGCAAAAAGGTTTGTTTGTATACTCTTTTTATACATACATACACACATATCACTTTAAATATGAGCAAAAGTGCATTTTTTATGTGTATGCTGTGCACTCTGGACTGAGATATTCTGATCCAATTTTACTGCAGTTGAACAGTGTCAGAAAAACCTGCTTTTCATTTGTGAATCTTTCAGAGGCTGATTCAAACAGCAGTTTTGTGCCCAGAAAATATTAGTCTCAGTAAAATAGAGTCACAGAATCCGATTCCTTTTTACGGTGATTTTGATCCAGCTGTATTTGGCTTTCAGCATTTTTTGAAAATCCAGACAAGGCAACCCTCACTTTAGGAGAACTGCAGAAGGCAGCTCTGAAGCCTCCTAGCAACAACTGCTCAATTAACTCTGCAGGTCGGTATTCTTGTTTCAAGCAACGGTAAAGCAATCTGTCCCCAACCCCAGCACTCGGTGCTGTTGTTCCTGGAGCAGTTGCTGGTGCTGGGCAGGACCTGACTGTTGCAACACATTCTGTACAGAGAGCAGACTTTGGCTTGAAGATCCACAGAACTGTGGATGTATTTCTGCCCGCAGCCTATGGTGTAGTTAGCTCTGGGGCAAGTCACACACACTTCAGGAACACTGTCAGCATAAGTCACCACTGCGCAAGAAGCAGCCAGTGAATTTTTACTAGCCCAATAAGTCAAATGCACTACATTTCCTATTTTGAAGAACCGTCTATTAGGATGCCCAAATATGATGAGAGGTTATGGACTCAAGTTGTGCCAGGTGAAGGTCAGGTTGGATTTAAAAAGAATGTTCTTCTCAGGAAGAGTGATAATGCAGTGGCACAGCTGCCCAGGGAGGTGGTGCAGTCACCATCCCTGGAGGTGTTCAAGAGCTGTGGAGATGTGGCACTGAGGGATGCGGTCAGTGGGCACGGTGGGGTGCGTTGCTGGTTGGGCCTGGTGATCTTAGAGGTCTTTTCCAACCTTAATGATTCTATGATTGTATAATTCCATGGTGACAGTATTATTCCAAGTGTTAGCAGAGGACGTGGAGATACCTGGATTGCTCTGCTCCAGCCTTACTGAGTGAATGGTGACCAAGTCAATGGGGCTGATGTTTAGATGCTCATGTGATTCCAGGGATAAAAGACTGTGAGGTACCTCTTTCAGTGGTAGAGAGCCGATTAGAAGAGGTGTGTGCTTTCTCTGAGAGGTATAGGAAGAGAGCACAAATGCACTAGTTGAATTGGACTAGCTTATAGCAGATTAGGTTGTAGCTGTTTCTCCTTACTGGTATCTTGTTCTGCAGAATCTGCTTTATTATTTCTTTTAAAATTGTGCTTTTAAGGCTGTGATTAAAAGGTTATTTTCAGACTTTCTCAGGCAGCACAATGAGCCTAGGTTGTTAAGCTCAGGGATGGTGCAAGTGCACTGCAAGAGAGGACTTGCCTTTACTATACAGAATTGTGGTAATGCTGAAGCTCAGCAAAGGTATTTGTAAACCTGTCAGCCTGGATAGTTAAATACTAGTTAATACCTCATTTAACATCAGCAGTAACTGATAATTGTTGATTTTCATAGATTGTTGAATTAACTATAATCTGCAACTGAATACATGGATAAAAGTGGGTGAATTATTCAGATGCAAAAAGTCAGCATAATCAGCTGCCTGTAATATAACCTGGAAACACAGTATGGCTTAGAAAGGGATTGTGTGGCCCAAAAGATATAGATAGAATCTTTTTATCTCCTTTAGATATAGGCCAGAGCAGCAAAGTTCATCTCCAGTTTTTGTATCACTGAACTAGTTCAGCATTATCCAGCAGGAACATGACTTCATTAGGTATCCAGTATGTTGGAGGCATTTTGGAGATTTTCTTCTCTTGTACACTTACACATTAGATCCAGATAACAGTTTAAAGTGCAGAATTAGGTCTAGATCCACTATCCACAGAACAGGGAACAAATGGGAAAACCACAAAGAGTATCTTTTGCCGTTCTAGTACGCGGAGTTAGATTGCAACAGGAAGTCTCAGTTCTGTTTCTGAAAGATTTGAGCTACTGTGTTTATTTTTGTTCCTTGTGGCTTTTAGGGCACCAGCATTTTGTGTGATACTGTAGAAACACAGTAGAAGAAATACAGTAGGAGAGAAGGGTTAGAACAAGTCAAAAGGTCCTCCAGGGCAGAGAGGACACCAAAGTGAGGAGGACAGTTATTAGTGCATGAGTGCAATGAAAAAAACTGGTGGGGGATGCTTGAAGTTCAGACACTTTTCATGTTTCTAATGCTTTTTTGCTTCTCTCCCTTTACACTGCACACCTACCATTTGTTTTTCAGAATTTCAGCTGTACACTTCAAACACTTTTCATCCCTCCTCTGTCTTATGTGCATCCAGGAGATTCTGTGCTTCTCTGAGGGCTGACGTGCCCTGGTTTAAACTAGAGCTGCCCTGAGGATGATTTTATATTTAGTTGCTCCTTATGAGCTGCTGTCAACTGAAGCAGCCCAGAATGCCTGATAGGATATTTGTTGTGCTTCTTTCTGTCCAGTATAAGGATTGTGTGACCTTGAGAAGGGACCAGTGCCTTACCCAAAGTCTAACCAGGCAGCAAAGCCTCACAGGGAACAATTTCTAGCCTCTTTATGCCATCAGAGTAACCCACAAGGTCTGGAGTGAGGGATAAAATCCTGTTCTGCAAAATCTGTTGCTAGGACAGCACAGCTATCAGCCTGTGCCACTTAGAATATACGTATGTGTATAAAAGGCCTAATCACATGTAACCTCTGATTTTCTCCCCTCATGTATTTTCTTGTATTTATTGCAAGAGGGATATATTGATTTGGAGAGCTTAAGAGAAAGAGTTCTTCTGCAGGAGTGATACAAATGCAGCCACCTGGCTTCTACCATCCCTGGGGTCAGCATTTTAACAGGGAGCTTTCAGGAATTCCTTTCTCAGCCTTTATGCAAAGTTCCTGGTTTCAGCACCCAGGTGCTCTGAGATGACCACTGCTCCCCACTCCAAGTCTGTGAAGTAATGGTGGGGGGAAGCTCTGCTCACCAGCCTTCCTCTCTGCAGTGGAAATTCAAGGCACTGCAAAGAACACAGCCTCCCCCCAACATCCCACTAGCTCCAGGCTCCAGAAAATGGGTTGGAGCCTTATAAAACAGTCCCTATTTCGAGCCTGTGATGCTTTTCAGTCTGACAGCGTGTGGGCGGGCAGCGGTGTATCAGATGGAGCAGTCTCACTCACAGTCTTGTGAGGCTGCAGAAGAAAGAAACAGCACTGCCTCAGTGGCAAGCAGCCTTTCCTGGAACATCTGAGTGAGCCAGAGATGTGGTTACATGGGCCCTGGTCTCTCCAGATTGGGTTCCTGGAAAAGCCGTTCAATTATTGATAAGGGTTGCACTGACATCACCAAAAGACAATGAGGCTCTTGCTTCCCTTTAATAATTTCTTACTCAGCAGATCTTTCACTTACAGCTCAGCGGAATCAGCATTGCAGGCACATCAGCCGAAACAAAATATGCATGCTGTAAAGGCAGACAGGCGACTGCCCAGCTCTCTTATTTGTAAACTAGGAAGGGATGTAGACACTGTAGCCTGGGTTGATTCTGCTCTGCAAAAGCCTGCATGCCACGATGGAGTTGGCACTGCCAGGCTTTCTTTTCTGCTGATAGCATTTGGTCCTTGTCCTTTGTTCAGAGCTCCTCTTAGGTTCCTCCTCCCCCTATTTATCACATAGGCTGGAAATGAGGATTTCCCAATAAAGGTAAAGGGAAGGGGCTGATACTAATGCTCCAGATCTAATTCAATTTAACAAGCACTATTCTAGCTCATAAAGCTGCTGCTGTTTTGTTCAAAGTATAGTGCTGACAGCTTATGCAGGGAGGAGCATTAACCCCATCTGCTCCTTGTGCTAGATCCAGTATTCCAGGAAAACTTCTTCCACCGAAGATCAAGCTTTAAGCCTACACGTCCCTTTGAGATGTGGAACCAACTTGGAACGTGGCCCTACAGCACCAGATCCAAGTTGGAAGCAGGCTGAAGCTTCAGAGGGCTTTGTGAGACTCTGGCACTCATAAACCTGAACCCATAGTGAGTTTGGATCACAAGCTGAATTGCCACCTAAAATAAATACCTACAGACATCGTTTTTGTTTTTTTTTTTTAATGTTTTGTATTTTTCAGTGACATTTCTGAGTCTTCTGGTGGTGGCTGCTGTTCACTTCACTAATGGGATCACTATCTGCCTGTGAAGTAAGGAAGCTAATGATTGAGGCTCATTAGTGGAATAGATACACTCTCATATCAGGAGATCTGAATGTCAGACAGGGCTCCCCATCCATCTGAAAACATCAGAGCACAAACTCGCCGGAAATGTCACATGGTTCTGCAAAGTCAATACCTTGGACCAGTGCTGTGCCAGGAAGGGCAGCCTGGTGGCAGAGCTTTATTTCGGCCCTTCCATTTTGTTTGAGATTTCTGAAGCCTCTGAAGCTGTCACACCAACTGCTTTTCCACCTCCATTTGCTTTTAACAGCAAGTGGGATGTGCATGTTTGAGCAACCTGTCTACCGTGCAAAGGTAAACAGTCAGGTTCCCTTTTCACAATTAGCCCTGTGTTAGAGGTACATGCAAACACTGGGTTGCCAGCACTGCTGCGTCACGGATGCAAACAGTTTTCATTGGGGTGGAAGCCCGGATGATACCACCATGGCAACCAATTTTAAATAAACAGTAGGGCAGCTCCTTTGCTGAAATAAAGGTACAGGACCACAGGATCTGGTTCCATATTTGTACAATGTGCAGTGCAATTTTTGAGCATTTTTTGTGGTTTTGTTGCTCATAGCATCTCAATCTGCTCTTTGCAATTTCTGTGCAGTAAATACTAAAGAAATAAAGCCACCTCACTGCAGCTAGCAGTCAGAAAACAGCATGCGGATAAAGGGAGTTCTTGCCAACCTCTTTATCTTTGCAGGTAAAGAATCTTTAAGTCCCATGCGGAGTAGCTGGTCTGGCTTTACCTTGAAAACCTCCAAAAATAAACAAGTCATTAATGTTGGGAAGTCGAAGTGCTGAATCATGCCTCCCACGCTTTAGAACTTGTGTTCCACTGAGTCTAATTATTTCACACTTGCTACATGGATCTTCAAGCAACCTCTTTTGAGAATATTCACATTGAAAAAGAAAAAGCTGTGATAAAAAATCTAACACTGGGACAAAGGTTCTGGTCAAACTTGCCGGAACCAAATGTTGACTGATCTCCCACGAATGGTGGCACCAAATAAATTCAGGCAAACTTGGAATTACAGTGAGAGCAGACAGTCAAAGTGCAGCTGACAAGGTGTATTGCAACCTCAAGAAAATGCTGAACCATAAAAGCACTTTAACCAGTTTCACTTACATATCTGAGATGGAGTGAGGATATGTTTGAATTCCACCAAATCCCTATTCTCTGCCCTGAGCAGAGCAGAGAGCAGAAATAGAACACTGCTTTTTACTGTTGCTTGAGTACTGGGGATAGGGAGTTACTATTTGTTTAAAAATACATAAATAAATTACTAGCCTACAGCAAATTCAGGAAGGCAGTGTATCAGGTACTTGACAGCTCTTAATGCTGAGAAGGAACTTCAGTACTATGGCACTATTTTCCTGTATGCCATTCTTATCTGACAGGTAGTACCAGCTGCCAAAACCCATGTGGCTTTACTCTGTACTTTGTATTGAAATATAAATGGAGCTGAATGCTTGTCATAGTCCTTTGGGCAGGGCTCCTGACTACTGCAGAGTTTAATATTGAGGTTGGCAACACGAAGTCAGCTGATGTAATCCATTCCATTACAGATATTTACGGCATGCCATATTACAATACAAAGGCAGAGATTTAGAGACTAGAAAGATGTGACAAGCCAAAAAGCCAACCCATTCAGAACTAAGGCTGGCATCGAAGGGCACCCCTCACTATACATTCACAAAAATTCCTTTTAATGCCATTAAGAGTACACAGGAAGCAAAATTCAGGTCAGGCACACGGCACATGGCAAATAAAATCACTGTTCCCCAAGCCACGTCTGACTGTAGATCTGCCTTTAGCATTACCTTGTGACTCATGATCACCAGCATCTATTGTCCAAAGTCATTCCTAGGTTTCCCCATTCTTTGGCCAAACATCACAAGCCTTGGCTTATTGTAGTGCAGGGGGAAGGAGCAGCACAGAGGCATTTGTTCCCCTTTCTAGCAGCCTCGCAGTACTCCGGCAGAAGCCCAAGAGCTGATGCAGTGATTTGTGAGCTATTACAAGTCACAAAGCTATGTGCAGTTTACTTATACTTTCAAAGTCCTGGATATTTCCATCTTGAATTTCTCACATGCCACCAGTTTCCATCAGAAGCCAACCCTCATCAAGCAGCTCTTTTAGACTTGAGGGTGCAAGCTGAGTGATTCCCACCTGCTGAATAACACACTGATTTCCTAAAGTACTCCTATGCCATGTCTTGAGCAAGATCAGCACTTCCACTGGTTTTAAGGGGGGATCTGCTTGTGGAAGGCACAGGAGAGGCTTCACATGCAAGTGAGGAGTTTCTACTACAGACCATTGATGAAATTTACACAGCTCCTGGTGCTTGGGACTGGAAGAGAAAAAAATACTGACAAAGTACTTTGAATACAGCGCTGTTTTGAATACAAATAGGCCCAATGTGGGTACATCTTTCCCCAGCTGTTTTTTTTTTTTTAAATTCAAGGGAGGCTGGAGCACAAGTGATTAATTGAACAGGATCATAATGTGTTTACTTCTATTTGTGAAGGGAGTGGTAAAAAAAAAGAGTATTTGAAACAAATGTTGTTTGCTATACCATTAAATCAATTTCTTTCTTTTTGCAATGCTTTCTATGTGTTGTTGGTAAAAATAATGTTGCTTTTACAGTATATCATGTAAAGTGATTTCAGCTGCAGTTTTTCTGCTGCTGACCTCTGCACTGCTTGCATTTCAGACCATTTTATACATTTATTGATTACCTGATGTACTATTCTAATTTCTAGGAAGTAAGAACATAGCTCTTAAATCATCCAGACTCTCCAAAATGCTTTAATTTCCTAAAGCAAATAGGGAATAATTTGCCAGGAGTCAGCTCATGGATCCGATTCCACTTTTACATGGATTTTATGCTTGTACAATTCCCTTCACTTCAGAGAAAATAATCCTAATTAGCATTTAGAATCAGGTCCGGAGTGTGGGAAGGAGGGCAAGTTAATGCCTTTTTTACTCAATATTGAGTGCTTTAAAAGCACTCTGAGTCTGTAACCCATTACCATTTTCACTGTAAGTGCTCTCTGAGAGGATTGAGAAGGATTGAAGAGTTTTTAACCAGCAAGTCCCTCCAGGTCTTTCACATAACAGTGGAGATTTAGTCATTTCCAGCTACTGGCTATCTGGTGACTACATGTCAGTGCTGAGTCCGAGCAGACAAGTATCCGCACCACAGCCACGTTAGCTCCATTGCTGGCACTCTGGAAAGAGGGTGAAAGGAGCATGTGGCTGGTTGTCCTCCCAATCTTGGCAAGTTTTCTGTAAAACATTCCATAAAGCGTTCTATAAAAATGCTTTACAAAAGTGTATTCTTTGCCTCATGCAGAATTGTCATGCTCCAGCAGCTAAATACACGGGCTCGTATCCTTCCAGTACCCTGTCAACCCCCACACTGTGGATGACTGCTTGAAGTTATAAGCACTCCCAAAATAGGCCAGGATTCTCACAGAGCCACCAGGGAGGTTCTGTAGGTGGGAGCAACAGCAGAGACAGTAGTATCAACAGTCAAGGATTTTCACCAGGCTGTTATTTGATTTTATTACATTTAAATTTATCATATATTTTATTTTTTTATATAAATATTTTTTATATTTACCATATTTATAGTATTTATATATTTACCATAACCCTATCAATGTATAACCTTCCTTTAGTGGATGTCTTCTGTACAGTTATGGACCCATTGATTTTATTTTGTCAGTGTGAGGTCTCAGGGAACTAAGAAATTTATATATATATATATAAATATTATATTATTCATATAATTTTATATAATTTATATAATATAAATATAATATTATAACTGCCCTAAGCCTTGGTTCAGGAAAACGTTTGTTTGTATTTGGGACTGCACTTAAACTTTTTGGATGCTGCTAAATCCTGCTGGCTTCAGTGAACTGATGACTAGGAAAAAGATGTTCCTGTGGGGTTTTTCTTTCAAAATTATATCTACTTATTTTTATTTTCTCTCAGAAGCAGACTGAGAGGTGGATGCTCACCTCCAAGTCCACCCGTGTCACAGCCTGGCCAACCCCTGCAGTATGGCCACCTGGTTGAGCCCATAGGTAGAAAGGAAGCCCATAACTGTGCACTGTCCTCCAAGCACCTCCCACCACTCACTGCTGCAGATCCTCTCGATGTCTCGGAGCCACAGGAGCAGGGGGTTGAGGTCTTCTGGATATTCTTGGAAAAAGGCAGCCCAGAGCTTGGGTGGGAAACTGTGCTCAGGAGCAATGAGCACCAGCTCTGCAGGCCCCTGCTCACCCTGCAGGCCATAACCTGAGTGTGCTGTGGGCTGCAGGATACAGCCCACATACTGGACATAATCATCATCTGACCACACTGAGTATTGGATAGTCTTTATTCTGTCCCCACATACCGCACAACTCAGCTTCTTCTTTGCCAACCAGAATGCATAGCCACAGCAAAGCTGGTGTAAACAGGGGGTCATGTGGGTGACATCATCCCAACTGTGCCAACAAATGTGGCAGGTCCAGTCCAATGCCACGTGCATGGCCCTGGACTGTGCTGAGGGCTGGGGAGAGCTGAGGTTGGGAAGCTGTTCCCCTCACTAGTGCTACAGTGGACAGAAGGTGTTACAAACTGCAAAAGAGAAAAAAAGAGAGGCCATGGCCACTCACTGACCCAGGGGTAGGCAGCAGCAATGCCCCCATCTCAGCAGCAAATCTTCCTTCTTCAGCTCTTGGACTCCCTGGGAGCTGTGTTCCCACACTGCTCATCTCTGCTGCTGTGAGCACACCTGAGACAGGCAGGGCCAGGGAAATGGTGATGCTGTGGGATGGGCACTGAGCTGCTGCTGGCAGCCCCACAGCACAACCCAACCAAGGCCTTGTTTGGGACTCCAAGTCTTGCAGCTACGCTCCACTGGAGTCCAGGCATGAATGGACACTGGATTCTGCCAGCACCTGAATTTAAACAAGGAAGGTTAGCGACATCACAGTTATCTCTTGCTCAAATTACAACCCCTTGGTCGGTGATCTTGCATAGTCCATCACTATTTTTGGGCACCAGCCTGAGCCTCCATCACCTTCCATCATTCAGTGATTTTCCTTTGTAGTGGTGATATATTTGAGAAAATAAAAATTGCACGTGTTTACCCTCTCCACAAAAGAACTGCAGGGTTAATATCAGAATATTTAAATACGAGTTCAATAATGAGCAGCTAAACAGAGTAATATTCTCAGTTACTGTAAGCAATAAGTGTTGTTCTTCTGGGACTACGTGGCTAGAAAGATTGAATCAAAGAACACTTACGAGTCACATTCTTATCTGCTACACCACTGTCTCAATCAAATAATGCCAGAGCAGCACTGTGGTAACTGCTGTTGAGATCAGAATCTGATTACAGATATTCTGTCCATGAAGTTCTCAAAGAACTGCTATATCTCAAGTCAAAGTGCAAAGAAAAGAGAAAACAACACACTTTGTTTCTGCAGATTATTTTTATGCCTGTGTGCTCCATTTATAAGAATAATCTGTAAATGAGTTATTATCAAAAAAAGTTATTTGTTTGCACTAATCAAGCCTTAAACTTGTTGGCATAATATGGAACTAATTATTTTTAACTAACTAATCAACATGTTTCATTCATAAGTTGGGATTTATCAATATAGCACATGAAAGGAGAGAACATATTATTATTTCAATTTAGATAATATGCAAAAAGCACTGTGTTTGTAATGACCTGCTTTCACTGAATATAATCAAGCTCCAAAGCTCTATTACAGGCTGGAAATAGCAGCAGCTTACTTTAATGAGATTTCTGGCTCTGGGCCCCAGCTGTTCTACGCAAGGCTCTCCCTTTGCTCTATGACCTACCAATATGTGCTGTCACCAGTAATGAGACAGGACCTATTTCCTAACACGGGGAAAAATTGGAAAGCATGAGTTCACCCTGCTGTCAGTGGCAACACACCCTTCTCCCCCTGCAAGGCAGAAGTGGGGAATGCTGAATATGCAGTATCCTCTGTCCCTGGCCACTAGGGTACAACTCAAGGCCTATGAGGTAGAGAACTCCAAGGTGAGACTCAAAGTCTGTTAACTCATCCCCCAGCACATAGGCACCAGCATTCATTAGGTTTATGCAGAATATGTCCCTTCCCTGTGAGTACCCCAGAAGAGGACTCCGTCTGCGAGAGAAGGGATAACAGTAGCAATCTTAGATACAGAATTTTATGGATTTCGTGGAATTATGCTTATTTCAGAGCTGTACAGGGAATGCGCCAGGAGTAAAAGAGCTGAACTTAATTTTCCTGAAATGGAGCAGATTACCACTGCTCTCCTTTTTAATAATAGAGCTGCAGCCTGGAGACTCCCAGTGCAGCAGGCAAAGCTCTGCAATAGCAGGGCTGAGTCCTGGCATGCTGCATTGAAGTATATGGTGACTCCGGGGTAAAAAGCACACCCACCACATCTTAGTCACTCTGAACTGGGCTCTTTATATTGCTTTCCTTACTTTTTTTTTTTTTTTTTAATTACAATATCTTATGCTTTTCAAAAGCGGAAGAAAATTCTGTTCTCGAAAGTGATTAGTTAACAATTGTATTTTGTAATGCTGTTTTTATCTTTAAGCTGTCACTTGCAATCATCAACACCTTGCACGTGAATTTGTGATTTTTAGGACAGGAAGACACTGTTGTTTTTTCCCCGAATAGCATTGTTAAGTATTTCAGGAATTGAAAATCTGCAAACTATTCCTGTGCCCTGATTACAAACCTCTTTGGAAAAACTGATGAACATTTTAGTCAGAAAATTGGAAAGTGTGTGCTTAATGCACTTTGAAATTAAATGATTTGCTGCTTTTCAATTTGTCTTTTTGACCTTCCCAAATACCCAAAGGCACTAGCCCACTTTGTAAATGAATAGGCTATGAAATCTTATTTTGAGAAATGAAGGTGTCACCGAGTTGCAGTAAAAATTATACTTAGCACCAATGCACTTTGTAAGCCCTGACTAATTGGCCCTTCCAACAACCCTGATGCACTCCTCTTTTATTAACAGGAATTAAGGAGCCAGTTATTTTATATCAGAAGTGAAGAATAACAGACATTGGGAAGCCAACTCTCTGCCGTACCGGCAGATCCTATCCCAGTGCAGCTGCTGCACTGCTCCTGCCATCCAGCTGCCTCTCACACACCGTGGGTGCCATGGGCAGGCTGACTGGCTGGCTTGGGGCCGGCTCACCTGCTCCCAAATATTTGGGAAATGGCACATGGCTGTGCGTGGGGCCATGCCTGCAGGCCAGCAGTGTTTGTGGCAGAGCAGCCCTTCTTGGGCAGCCCATTGTGTGCAGACTGGGCGGTGTTCTTAAGTGAGAAATGAAAGGCCACATTGCCAGATTCTTAAGTATAGCACTAAGAACACCACTGCTGTCACAACACTATTTCCTCTTCTAAATTATTTATGTATTTATTGTATTTTACATGAGCCGTGGAAGCTAGAGGCATTTTTGCAGTGTCAGGTCATTCTAAAGTACATTCCATACAAAGAATAGGGCTGGAAAGTACAGTTGTACGTGATATTGTTCATTAATATTACATAATTACCGCACACAAAATAGTTCTCTGGGCAGTGATAAGGATTTTTTTCATAAAGACTAAAGACTCCATGGCAATGTATGCCATTAAGGGGCTGCTTAATGTATGAGAGTATGTCGGTATATATAGCACCTTCATCCAGCTGCAGAAAAATGACAAAGCTGGCTTAGCCAAATGAAGCCATTAGCATGTATAATGTGTTTTACACAAGAGTTAAATGGTTTACTGGCTTTATAAAATCATACTTTGATATTGCAGTGACCAAGCTGAGATACGATCCAGCAAACAGCAGTTGCAGCTGCATCAGCACAAAAACCAATAGTTGGAGTTTCTCTGAGGCCAAGAGAACAATTTCTGCAGTCTTTGAAAATTGCCCTGAAATTAAAATTTTCTCTATGTGTAGGCTAATATCAGCCACTGACAGCTCGGCTGGAGTTTTTAACTCAGCCTTCCTGGAGCAATTGTTGAGGATGAAATGTTGATGCAGCTTTTTGAGTCTGTTGGTTGTCTTTATTGCCACTGAACGTGAAGCAGTACTGTGTCTTATGAGATTCATTAGACCTAATGTAAGGTGGAGGAACACCTGAGTGACAAATTACCCCATAAAGGATCCCTCTGAAGTTTAGTACAGCCCAGTGCATTCCTTCTAAAGTCCTTATGCTCATGCATTGTGTTAATTTTGACTTTTGATTTAATGTACTAAACTGTGTTCATATGCCAAAGAGTTTGGCATGGATGAGACACACCAATACTTATTAGAGCTATAAGTAAGCAGTAAATAAGTACTATAGAGCTGGAGGTGTGAACGTCTTGATTGGGATTCTGACATTCAAGAAAACATCAAGCTTTGCTGCAGCATTTCATACATAAGATCCAGTTGATAATTTTGTTCCTAGAAAAATGATTCTTATCCTCTTTCTGCTTTTTTTTTTTTTTTCTTAAAAAGCAAGGAGACTAGAATGCTCAGTTTCCCTACCACCAGTGTTAAATAGGTGCATCAGCCTGATGTTTCTGCAGTTGGCAGCACACAATGTTAACACCAAGTTCGTGCGTTGAGTCATAGAGGGTTCACCTTTCTTTCCGGATGACACCATGACAGCTGCAATCAGCAGATGTGTGAGAGCTGACAGTCCTTTGATTTAAAAAAAAGGAGAATTTTGCTGGCAAGGCATTTTCCATAAGGAGTTCCTTCTAAGCTCTGCAACTCAATTCACTTCTCAGCTCAATAGGGCCCTGATTTGCTAGCGCTGGGGTTTCACACATCTGCTCCTGCAGTCTGCCAGGGACAGCCTTCTTCCTGGGGATTCCTTTATCATTTTCAGGCTTAGTGTATCTTTCAACTGATTATATTAAATTATTATTAATAATTACCCTTTTAATGGTCATATGGTCTTCCCAAGGCTGCATGGTCCAGCTATCGAAGTTCTGTTTTGCTCTGAAAATATTTACCCTTTGTTGTGTTTTATTAAGTGTGTAACTATTGACTATTGAAAGGCACTGTATGAGATTCAAGCAAAGCACAGATCTCATTTTTTTTGAGCAAAAAAGTGAGTGAACAGATTTTTCTACTCCAGATCTGCTTTCCCTAGTTTTTCTGCGACCTAAATCATAACAGAGCATTTATCAGGTGATGTGCTATTATCAGAACAAAAGCAGGCAAGGAAACCAAGTCCTCAGCATGGAGCTGTGTGTTCCCACCTGAGATGCTGTCTCCCATTGAAGAGTTTTCCAAGGGCTTTGGGATGCCAGTGCCACTGGGCCACTGGAAGACATCTGCCATGGTGGCAGGGAATCCTCTCCTGTAAGATCACCAGAAGAGTTACATTGCTCCCAGAAATTAATCCATTAGATCCTGTTAGTGATTAGTGTGAGTCACCATCGTGACTAAAGGTGCTCCAAGTGTAATTCAGCTGGAAGGGCCTCTGAGGTGAAAGGCGTTAGATATCCCGTGGCCAAGCTGCAGGGACCTTCTTAGTCGATGTGGCAGCAAATCTGGACACTGAATCTCACCTGTATGTGAGCAAATGCCACTGGGAAAGCTTTCTCTTCCTTTCTATTGAAAACACATTTGAAAGCATCATTTCAGTTGTTGAGGTAAAGGGAAATTTAGGTTTAAATTCCTGATTTGTTTCAATTCACATTATTTACATGTCCAAGATGTTTTGTTTGTAATTATTATTGTGTTGATCTTATGTTTTAAGCGTCACTATACCTTACTATAATGTGACTAGAAAATAAGACTTATGAGGAGCAGCTGAGGGAACAGGAATTTGCTCTGAGAAGAGAAGCCAGAGGGGAGGAGACCTTATTGTTGTCTACAACAGCCTGAGAGGAGGCTGCAGTGAAGAGATGTTGGTCTCTTTTCTCAGGAGGCAAAAATTAGGACATGATGAAATGTTTCCAAGCTATGCCAGGAGGTTTAGATTGGATTTCAGGAACAACTTCTTCCCGAGTAAGGTAGTCAAGCATTGGAACAAGCTGCTCGGGGAAGTGATGGAATTTATTGATGGGACTATAGGTCAGGTAGAAGGTTGCACTTGATGATCTTGAAGGTTTTTTCCAACCTACATGACTGTGATTCTATGATAAGCTATGTGATAAAGGACTAATCTGACTGCAAAATACAAGCTTATGGTTTGTGATTAGAAAAAAAAAAAAACAACAACACACAACAAAAACACCTGCTTAACCTGTTAGCTGTATGTTGAATTGGGGCAATAGGACAGTTTTTAGAAATGCTTGTCACCCTCTTGGTGTGCCTGTAGCAAAAAACAGCAATAATATCTCAGGCACTCCATGGAAACGAGCTTGGTTTCACAGCTAGGCAGCTGGGAAAGTAAGATTCTCTCCACTAAAAGAAGGCGGCAAATGAAATTATATTGCTGTTAGTAATAAAGAATTTTTCAGTGTTTGACAAATTTGTAAGCTAATCATGTAGCTGACTTGATGATTGGCTTCTGCAAAACTTCTGTGGCAATTCAAAGAAGTTCTTTTGTTTTTTATGCATTAAAAACAAACAAAAAAGAACCCTCAGATGCATTATTTGAGATTCTCTTTACATCATCAAGTCATCAAAGTGCCAACTTCCTCGCAGGTTGTTAAATACACTTATTTATAGACACTGCTTATTTTCTTTAGAGATTTGTTCTTCTGCAACTACACGTAGTGTCTGCAATCCCTGTATTTTGCTCAGGCATTTCTTTTGTCAAAGAGGTTGAATAAAATGTCACAAATCCTTCTGGGCAGCTGATACCATCAGAATATCAGCTATTAAGAAGCCTCCCATGGTTTCAGCAAGCCTCATTTGTCAAGCAAAGTGATCAAAGTCCAATTTTGGAAGTTCTTTTCATATCACTCAAGCTGATATACATCCCACTGCATTGCAAGGGTGTGCCTGAAATTAAAGTGAGGCTGTCTACTCATTCTTCCCAAACTATTCATGTAATAGCAATATACTGCCAGAGCAAGGTTCATAGCTTTTTGACAGAAGTGCTTGTGAAGTCTGAATCCGACGATGAGGATGATGACAACAGTATGGCTAGAAAAGTACAGAAGAAAACAGTACTTAATATCAAATGGGCTCACATACATTGCAAGCAGTAAACAAAAGGGGAAATTAAAACCCTGTAATTACATGTTCACAAACCATGATGTTTTCATGAAATGTAAACAAGTACATTTTCACACATGGAGGTAACGTATACATGACTACAAAGAAAAAATAAAATAAAATGCTTGAGAAATACTGGGTTTGGCAAAAATGTCTGTACAATCCAAACTCACAAATGGGGATTGTGCAGGTGGGAGAGAGTCTTGGAGGAAGTAGTAGTGAACACCCCACTGCCAAATGAAGAATTTTCAGGACTGTTTCTATTCTCTGTTGATCTTTCCACTGATAATATCTAAATTTATCCTTTTTAACTTGACTATTCTTGTCATTTAATTTTGAAGTACATTTTTATCGGCAAATTTTAATTTGCAGATGTGCAAAAAGGACACCTACCTCTAGAAATGAACTATTTTACAGAAATGATATGTAGTAGACCAGAGTTTTGATGTATGTCCTTGGATAAGCCCCATTCCTGTGCAGTAATTAATTTTAAAGAAAGCAAGCCTGTGTCAGTTTTGGATGAACAGTTGTGCCCATCGACCACATAACTGTATACACAGAAAGTCAATCAGATGTGCAATGCATGGTGTTACTCCTCTGGTAACCACAGTCAAAGGAAAACTGGAATTTCACTGTATGCTCCTGGCAGGCAGGGACAACCAAGCCTGTTATCACATTTGCTAAGGTAGTTGAACTAATGATCACTGAATATTTAATAAATACCACAGAGATATTAAAGGTCCCTTCCAACTGTAAGGATTCTACGATTCTGATACATAATATTCATGCTGCATTGATATTCCAGGCTGCTGTAACATTTTTCTAGCATTGAGGTGGGCTGATCAAGGAAGTGGTAGAGTCCACATCCATGCAGGTATTTAAGAAATATGTTGGACATGGCACTAAGGGATATGATTTTATGATGGGACTCAATAGGTCAGGTTGATGGTTGTACTGGATGGGATTGATGGTCTTTTCCAACTTAGATGATTTTGTGATCTGTGACTCAGCCCACAGTTGAGGACTGTGACAAAGGGACATGTGGCTTTACTTCCAGCCCCATGCCTTCCTTCTCTTTGCCTGCCTTTCCTTGACAGGTCTTCTTCTTGCTTGGTTCTGATGCAGTGTTGTAGTCCAGCTGAAAGGCATCTGCCTTCAGTGAGAACAGTAAATATTTAAAAGCTATCTAAATTTGATATAAAGTTGTTCAAGGATAACTATTGGAGAGTGCCAGAGAAGGACTACAAACATGGTGAAGGATCTAGAGGGGAAAACATATGTGGAATGGCAGAGGTCCCTTAGTTTGTTCGGCCTGGAGAAGAGGAAACTGAGACCTCATGGCGGCCTATAGCTTCCTCACAGGGAAGCAGAAGGCAGGTGATAATCTTTTCTCTCTGGTGACCAGTGATAGAACCCAAGGGGATGGCATGAAGCTGTGACAGGCTGGATATCAGGAAAACGTTCTTCACCAGAGGGTGGTCAGGCACTAGAACAAGATCCTCAGGGCAATGGTCATGGTACTGAGCTTGTCAGAGGTCAAAAAGTATCAGGACAACACTCTCAGATGTATGGTCTAATTTTTGGGTGGTGCTCTGGAGAGCCAGGGGTTGGACTCGGTGATCCAACAGTGATCCAAGGGACACAGGTCCCTTCCAATTTGGGATATTCTTTGATTCTATGAACTCCAATTTATTGTACATTTATTAGCTTCTATCTGTATATATCACAAATCTGTTGTCTCTTTCAAACAACCATTTATTTGGGAAATCCTTTAAAATATACGAGTTAAAGTTTTAAAAAAAAGAATTTTAGAATGACAACCGAATCGCAGAATGACCTGGGTTGAAAAGGACCTCAATGCTCATCCAGTTTCAGCCCCCCTGCTATGTGCAGGGTCACCAACCAGCAGACCAGGCTGCTCAGAGCCACATCCAGCCTGGCCTTGAATGCCTGCAGGGATGGGGCATCCACAACCTCCTTGGGCAACCTGTTCCAGTGTGTCACCACCCTCTGTGTGAAAACCTTCCTCCTGATATCTACAGATTCATAGAATGGCCTGAATAGGACCTTTTTTTTTTTTTTATTTCTTCTTCTTCTTCTTTTTTTTTTTTTTAATCTCAAAAAAGAGTATTTTTAGCACAATTTCTTTTCTTGGTAACCTATTTCCACATTTCAAGAACTCAAACAGCCACCGTAAGCCAGGTACTGTAATATCTGCTCTGCACCAACAGCTCTCTGAGCGCTGTTACACTGCAGTACTGACTGCCCCTTCCTGCAGCACGGAGATGGGAGGCTGAGGCCTGGGACAGGGCAGCATAGGGAGGGAAAGGTTCACTTGAGATCCTCAGCCCTTGGGTGCTAAAAACGAGCAGCGTTTCAGATATTATTTAATTCCTAGATATTAGACGTGATATTGCAGGACGAAAGGATTTCAGAACGGGGTGCCCGGCCTGCCAGGGCTCTACCTCGGGGAGGACACCCTGCCCTGCACAAAGATGGCCGCCCGGCTCCAAGATGGTCGCTCCTCCGGCATCCGCCTGACCTTTTGCCCTCACCTACGACGGCCTCCAAGCCGCGGGCCACGTGCCCAAACCAAAGGTGGCCGCCACAGCCGGGAGGCGGCGGGGGTGGGTGCCTGCCCTTACCAAAGATGGCGGCGGGCGGAGGGGGGCGTGGCTTGTGCCCGTGGAGCCGGGCCCGGGGGTGGGGCGGGGGCGCGCCCGGCGCCGAACCGGAAGTGCCGCGCTGCCTCCTCCAGCTGGTTGTCATTTCGTGCGGCGGCTCGGTGCTGAGGAGACGGGGCTCGGCAGCGGCCGGGCGGGGAGGAGGGAGGCACCGGCTGCGGACACCGAGGCAGGAAGCTGCGGCCGCTGGGGGGGGGAGGGAGGGGAAGGAAAGGAGAAAGGGGAAAAGAGGGAAAAAAAAAAAAAAGACAGGAAAAAAAGACTAGAGGCGAAACGAGGCGGCGGAGGCTCCGCGCGGAGGACTCGTCGCGGCCGGGCTCGCCGCTGCCGCAGCTTCTCCCGGTGCCGCGCAGCCCTGCCCCCTCTCCGGGCGCTGTCTCCCGCGGAGCCTCCCCCTCCGCCGCCGCCCGGAGGCAGCGTCCCCCACCTCCCGCCCGGCCGCTGTACATGACGGGGAAGGCAGCCCGCCTGGAGCCGAGAGGACGCGCAGCACGGGAAGGACTGCGCCGAGGAACCGCCGCCGGACCCCGCGCCCCGGTTAGTCTGCCGGGCCCCCGTCCCGTCATCTCCGGGCGATTTGGGAGAACCGGTTAAACGCCTTCCATGGGGGAGAGAGGAGCCCGGCCCCCCGCCGCCTGCACCTTCCCCTCCCTGCCGGAGGCTGCTCCTCTCCTGAGGTAAAAAAAAAAAAAAAGAAAAAGAAAAAAAAAGAAAAAACAAGGAAAAAAAAAAAAAGAAACAGAAAACAACCCCTCCCGCCTTTCCCGACAGACAGACGGACTCTCGCGGGGTGGGGGGACACCGCGGGGCACCCACAGCCGGGCCTGGGAGCGCAGCACCGCCCGCTGCTGCCGGCCGCGAGGAGAAGAGGCGGCCCGCAGGGAGCCCACGGATCGGGCTGGAAGGAGCGAGCCCGGCACCGCGAGCACCGTCCGGCAGCGCAGAGAGCGAGAAAACCTCCTTCCCTTTCCTCCTGCGCGGCTCGCTGTCCCCTCCCTTCCCTTTTCCCGAACGCTGAACGCTGATTTCTGAGATGAAAATCGTCTCCGGGCAGCCAGGGCTCGTCTGAAGGACACGGAGATATCGGATCGCACGTAAGAAGTGAGTCTGGCGATCTCAGAAACCCAGCCCAAAAGGAGCAGCATCGATAATCCACCCTTCTCCTGCTCCACACACTCCCCACCCAGCACACACAGAATACTAATTTCCTGAGATAAGATCTTACCCCTTTAAACGACGCGCACACACACACATATACACACACACACTGTATATAATTTCTACACAGAATAGGTTAAACCCAGCAGCACAGTAAAAAGCCTCCTCTGCAACTCCCCCCCCCCCCCCCACCTCCTCACCCCTCTGAATGCTAAAATTCTGAGGTAAATTTTTTCTCTTATCCACAGCAAAGACTCTTTTTGAGCAGGACACATATATATTAGATTATAGAGATGTATTAAATTATTCCAGATTTAAATCTATTTTTTTGCTGCCAAGGGGTCGGGGGACCAGACGTCATTGTATATTTTTTTTGCTCTTAACTCATTTATGGGCAAGTCAAGGCTGCTGAGGAGGACGAAAACAGGATAGTTAGAATCTCTTTATCCTTATTCCCCAGAAGCTTTTTCTGTCATTGCTGTGCATTTCCTTTAAGAAAGAAAGGAAACCTCTTATTTTGTGAACCAAAGATTTATTTTTCCCTTTCTCCTGGCTGAAGGGAGGAAACGGACACCAATTTACGCATCTAAATAGTTGAAGAGATCTATCTTTTGCAAAAAAAAAAAAAAAAAATCTATGATCCAAATCTGAGATAAATTTGCGTGGAGGGAGAAACTGGAATATCTTGCTAAAAACAGGCTACTTGCTAATCTCTCCTTAGAAGAGGAGGAGGTAAACACTAAACATCAACTTGTTCTAACAGGGAAGATTCAAACCCTAAGTATAATAAATGGGGGATTACGGGTTTGGAGTGTTAGTGCAAAACAACACTGGAAATAAGTCAGCTTTTCCAGTCAGATTTCATCCACATCTGCAGCCTCCACACCATCATCAAAATGCAACCCCCAGCCCTGCTGCTTTTATAAATAATAACACAGCTGCCAATGGCAGTAGTGCTGGGTCAGCTTGGCTCTTTCCTGCTCCAGCTGCCCATAATATTCAGGATGAGATTCTGGGGTCAGAAAAATCTAAAACTCAGCAACAGGAAAAGCAAGAGTCCCTAGAAAAACAGCAACTTTCCCCCAGTCAAAGTCAGGAAGCAGGCATGCTCTCTGAACCCGAGAAAGCTAAAACTGAAGAAAATCAGGCCGATAATTCTTCGGAGAACGGCAATGGAAAGGAGAAAATAAGAATAGAATCGCCGGTGTTAACAGGATTTGATTATCAAGAGGCTTCGGGGCTTGGTACTTCGACACAGCCCTTGACATCCACCGCATCTTCTCTGACTGGTTTTAGTAACTGGTCTGCGGCGATAGCTCCTTCTTCTTCGACAATAATCAATGAAGATGCAAGTTTTTTTCACCAGGGAGGGGTCCCTGCTGCCTCAGCTAACAATGGTGCTCTGCTGTTTCAGAATTTTCCACATCATGTCAGCCCTGGCTTTGGTGGTAGCTTTTCCCCTCAAATTGGACCCCTCTCTCAACACCACCCTCATCACCCCCATTTTCAGCATCATCACAATCAGCATCAACAACAGAGGAGATCTCCTGCAAGTCCTCACCCACCACCATTTACGCATAGAAATGCTGCTTTTAATCAGTTGCCTCATTTGGCTAATAATCTAAACAAGCCACCTTCTCCGTGGAGCAGCTATCAAAGTCCATCGCCTACACCATCTTCATGGAGCCCTGGTGGCGGTGGATATGGTGGGTGGGGTGGGTCCCAAGGTCGAGACCACCGCCGGGGACTGAACGGAGGGATAACACCCCTGAACTCCATCTCGCCCTTAAAGAAGAATTTTGCTAGTAATCATATCCAGTTGCAGAAATATGCTCGACCCAGCTCAGCCTTTGCTCCAAAATCGTGGATGGAAGACAGCTTGAATAGAGCTGACAATATTTTTCCTTTTCAGGTGAGTATGTTCTATTATACCCATAAGGAAAATAACACTTGACTGCATTAAAATACTGTAGAGAGGGTGGAATGGGGGTTTGAATAATACACTATGATTGTGTTACTTCTGTGTTTGCAGCTAAAAAAAGCCACATGGCTGACTTGAGATGCCACAGTGTGAATTACACTGAGCTGTGAATCATGGTGTTTGTTTTTTTAGTAGTGGTGATCATATGAATATCTATTTCCCACCACACATCTCCAATTAGCCAGTTTCCATCAGCTTAATACTTACGTTAACAAGTAACTGGTGAACAAATCTACTTGTAAGCAGCATGTATATCCACTAAGAGGAGTAAGGAAAACAGTGCTGCCTGATGAAGTGTGAGAGATCTGGGGCCTTCTGAGGGATTTGAAAACATATTACATCTGAAAAAAGTATTAAGTGATTGTATTTTGCTTTAGAGAATCTCGTGGACTTGTAGTTCAGTATAATTTTTGTGATGTTTTTGGGGAAATAATCTTTTCACCTGATGATGATCAGCACATTTTGCTTTCCTCAGCAATGGCAGCAAATTTTAGTTACAGGCCATTAACTCATTACCCAGAATAGATCTGGATGAGATCAGGTGGTGGTCTCCTATGTTTTCAGATGGTCTCATCCTTACAGCAGGCAGGTTGTGTGACACTTTAGCTCCACCTTCTAGGCTGACTTTTTATGAGTTTGAAATGAGCTGTATAATGTTGAGTCTAGCCTGCAGTAAAATCTAAAGCTCTTCATCTGACCACTCATCAAAGCTTCTTGTTTTATTTTGTGTGTGTGTGTGTCCACCTTTTGTGAAGTCCTTTTAAGTGGTTTCTGAAGACTATGCGTTCTTTAATGTGAAGTGGGTTGCTTTTAAAGGCCTTCAAATGAGGGCAAAAGTGAGAATTTTGAAATGATTGCACTGTTGTTAGCCATGGTGTAAGAAGCAGGGTGACCTACTTTAAAATAATTTGAAAGATTTTAGATAAGAAGCAATATGTCTCATGTTCTAAACCACCTGAGAGATATAAATATGTGTAATAATGACATTGTGGATTCAGACATAGCAACATTCAGTTCTCCTTAGTGAACTGTTCAGTTTCTGTTTGGCTTGCAGGGCCAGCCTATGCAGCCTTCAGACAACCGAGCAGCTGCTGGCAATAACTTCCCATTAGAGATCGTTCTTTCTGCTGCAGGGCTGGCTGGTTCAGTATCAGGTACAGTCCATGTAAATTTAGAATGCATAGTAACACTTGATGTTAATATCAGGATTTGTAATTCGTATAATGAACCTGTGTCCAGCAAACTGAATTTATACACTGAAGCCATTAGAAAAAGGGACGCAGCTGGAGTCGGTCTTTTTTCAGCCTCACTGCAGCACGACTTGGCTCACAGTTTAATTCATTCTTTACCCTGACACGTAGCTGATGCACAGAGTGACAGAATGAGATCAAGTGTGTCCTTGCTGCTGCGTGTAAGGCCCAAATGTATGAGCACCAATAGAAGCGTGCTTGTTTTGACATCAAGGAAATTTCAGCAAAGTGACAAAGTCAACCTTGACTTTTGGGTTGTGTTCCAACATAAAATATCTGACACGCTTATTTTGATTGCAGTAAAGAAATAATTTTTGTGTGGCCTGTTGGTATCTGTTTACATGAATGCTGAAATGAAGCTGTACATGTCAAGACCAAGTCTGACGCTTCTTCATGCCAAGAAAAGGAAAAGTGTTGGAGTGAAATGCTTTCCAGTCTGTTACTATCGCTTCTGTGAAGAAAAGGGCAGGGCAGCAGAGCAGGACTTCATCACTGCAGACCTAGAAAGATGCTGATTAATTCTGAAGCCATCTTCACAGAATCACAGAATGGCCAGGGTTGCAAGGGACCTCAAGGATCATGAATCTCCAACCCCCTGCCACATGCAGGGCCACCAACCTCCACATTTAATGCTAGACTAAGCTGCCCAGAGCCCCAGGCAGTCTGGCCTTGAACACCTCTAGGGATGGGGCATCCACATGGTCTCTGGGCAGCCTGTTCCAACACCACACCATTGTTAACTTTTTGTGTGTGTGCAAAATCTTCAGCTCCTTTGGTCACTTTGTGCTCTTTTGAAGTTTCGAATCACTGGAAAGAAATGATGTAAAATTTGACCTTTGTCTTTTTTTTTTTTTTTCCTGGATTATTCTGATTGCGTGCCTGACTCAAAGCAGAAATAAGGAGTTTTGCTTATTGTATGTTTGTATTCATGCATATATACATTGATTCGAACTATCCTCAATGATGCAATCATGTACTGGTCAAGGCTATTTTGTTACTGGAATCTTCTTGGATTCCTATTTAGGAAATAATTGAAAGCTGGCTTTGCTGCAGCAACATAATGGGGTAATGTGATACAGCTAACCCTTTCATTCAATATTTATGTTTTGGTGCTTAAATCATTAACAAGTGTTGCTGCAGCCTAGTGCAGATGAGTTTCTTTAGAAGGCAAGCTGTAAACCAGCAGTTGCAGATACTTGGGAATCTCTTATTTTTTCCGAAGGTTGTCTTTACTCCAAAGCTCAGGGAAGCACAGAAGTCTATGTTTAGATGCAAATCTTAGGGTAGCCAAGCAGAAGTGCTAATTTCCAACTTGGAGAGGACGCCATGGCATAATGTCCCCAGAAGCCACCAATGTGAACTGCTGCTCACTTGAAAAGCATCTGCCTTCTGTGTTGAAATAGGCATTCCAAACAGTGCAGGTAGAAGGAAAATCCCACGTTGATCCGCTTGATAATCTTACAGTTTGGTGGTAGCTTTCTTGGTATTTGAGAGTTACTATAAACCACTGTGTTGTTTGTTGTCTGCGTTCTTTATTTGGAATTGTGTCTCGTCACACTTCAGAAGTGACACCTCTGTAGGAGCCTCGTGTTGTAGAGATGGAACTTGAGGCGAGGTCAGAGAAGACTACTACCAAATGTGTTAATGAAATTAAGTTTTGATATTGTACTTCAACCGCTGGGCAGCCTTCCCCCTTCAAAGATCTTTTGAAAAGAGAAAAGCCATTGTTCTTTGTGTGTTCATTTGAAAAGGAAATGGTGTCCAAATGAAAAAAAAAAACGGTTCCTGAATAATAAAAAATAGTTGCGTGTTTTTGGGCACAGCAGTTTTCCCTGGGAATTAATACATGAAAATGTCTTCAACTGTGACTGTTGCATCTTAACAAAGTACTGATTTTTAGAATAATTCCTTCTATTTCCCTCCTCACAGCTCTCACAAACGAAATGTTCAGTAATTGCATTTTGCTGCAGCATCGCCCTCAGGATTGTTTTGGCTTTCCTTTTGCTGTGTGCTTGCACTTCCTCATGAGAGTGGAACATCCTGCCTGTTACGCAATGCATAAATCTTGCTTTGATAGGCGCTTCCAGGTTTCCAGATCTCATCTTCCAGTGTGCGGGGATGTTTTTTAAATTGGTCTTTGAAGGCAAGTTAAGCAATAGCGTTCAACTTTCCATACAAAATAATTTAGAATCATTTGTGTTTCTTCCCAGAATCGAGCTTGACAATAACTGCTCATTTCAAAGAATTTCATGCTGGAGAGCACTTCATCATATCCACTTGTTCAAAACTGTTTTTTCCTCTCTTCTAAAGTGGCTGGTTTCCAGGTACATAACCCCTTCCAAATCCATCGAGGGGCTGTGCCAGAGGGACTTTCTCTTCCTTCAGGCTGATATGGAATGTTTGAGAAAACACATACGTGATTACAGACTGTGTTTTAATTCTGAGCTATACGTCATGGTTTGTTTGCCCATAAAAATGGGTTGATTTAAGAAGTACATTAAAACAAATGCCCAGGAATTTGGAATCAAAACAAAACAAAACAAAAAACCTCTTGAATACATTTGCCAGTCTTTCTTCTTGAAGTAACTTTCAAGTAAATTTCTTTACCATGCCTCTTCCATATTTGCTCTTTGTAGTTGAGGGGCCTTTCCATAAATCACAGTGGCTGGTTGCATAAATTGAGGCTGCAGCTTTTGCAGAGCTTTGTCAGATTTTATTCTCCCTTGTAGCGGCAGCGATTCTGAGAGATTTCCATCTATCATTTTAAAATAGGGTAAATATTCAAAGTTGAATTTTTAAATGTCAGTTCCCCCATTTTGTCAATGAGACCATCAGCTGTGTAGTAATTAGTGTTTTGTATGCTGTTCCCCACAGCTATTGGTTTGTGGAATTAGAAGTGCTCTAATGTGGTACGGCATGCACAAGTTAAGCACTGTGGAAGTTAACGCTGTTCTTGTTTTATAAACTTACTACTGACGTTAATACCTCGGCTTTGGCCCTCCTGTGCGTTTCTGACCTCAGGGTTTCTTTTTAAAGGAGCTTTTGATAGAAGCTATTTGAATTATGTTTGTATTTTCCAGAGATTAAAAGGAGTGCTCTTATTAAGCGTTTTGCTTTGAAAATGAATTGCGTACTTAGCAGCCCAGCACAAAGGCTGAGAACACTGGATTATATTTTATGGAAGGCACATTAAAAAACTTAATATATGGCTAACATAGAGTCAGACATGCTACTGGAAGTTTTTATGAGAGTCTATGATTTTTAATGGTTAAATAGGGTTTGACAAAACCAGAAGTGCTCCCTCCTCGAAATGCTCCTCTTCGGCGTCACTTCTTCAGCATTTTCTTATGGTTCCCTGGTGAAGCTATAAAGGATGAGCAGGGCAGCACACAGCAACATCCTTTCAGGAAAAACCTGTTTATTCAAAGCCTGTAATTCGCTGCCTTCTGGATGGGGAGCTGGAATACAGCATTTGCAGGGTGCTGGGAAGGAGGAGAAGCCTACTCAGGAGGATAATCAAGTCCAAATTTGCTTTGCAATTAGTAGAGAAATGTGGAACCTGTATGAGTACCTACAATTTACCTCTCCCCACGCACCTTACTTTGCCTCAGACATCAGGCTTTTTAATTGTGGGAAATAGGTACGAGGTTTCAGAAAGTTTTAAGCTTCCTGTGCTATGATGAGGGTTGCAAATGTAGTTGTAAGTTTTCTAGTTTCTGCAAGTATTCTGGTTTCACAAAGCTTTAGATAAAATGAAGCCTCAGCTTTATTGCTGTGCCTACTTCATAAATCCTGCTAAGTCACCTTCAATAAATTGCTTAACTCAGTGCCAGGTTTTGCACTGTTATTGATTCCTCAGTCTTCAGAGAAATTGTAATTTATAAAATCAGGTTCAGCCTTGGCTATCAGCAGGAGCTCATAACTTGTCGTGCTTTACCTGCTGGACACTTAGGGGTCTTAGCATTGGCAGGCTCATCCTGGGAAGCGCTGAATGGAAACTCTCATCTTCTTCAGTCTGAATTGCTCAGGAGATCAGAGTGCTGTGGTGCAGATTAATTGCAATGGGTCTGCACTTTACTAGTACTTACATTTTTCTGATGTGTAAGGGAGACTACGCATGGGATCTGTGAGTGCCAAGCATGATCTTCTTGTGCATCAGATATTCACATTTAATTTCTTTTGTGTGGGAGCATATCCTATCCATTTCTACATGCTTGGTACCACTGTCATTTTTTATTTTTATTTTTTTGAATGAAATGTCTTTGGACTTGGAAAAATAAAAATGGAATAGGAGTAAAATAATGGAGAAACCACTGTACTCACAGAGCCAAAGTACTTTGCCCTGTGTGATCCCATGGCGAAGTTGTGAGTTGGAAGTGCTGGGTTCTACTGCCTGTGCTTTACCAATGAGACTGTTAGTATGTGCACTCTGCTACTTATGGATGCTTTCTTGACTGTAGGAGAAGTAAGATCCTTTTTATTTTTCTGTAGATATAATTGGCCAGGATTTAGTTCAAAACTGTTGTGTTTGCTGCTGTTGAATGCCGATAGTCCCAGTAGCTCCCAGCCCGACCTGCTACCTGCTAGCTGTCACCTCATCTGTGTTTGGTGAAAACAATGCCACTTTCTCAAAATGACGTTTAACAAATATCTTTACAAATGTTGGATGATATTTAAAGTACAGTCATATATTAAGATTTCAGGTTGTGTTGTTTGTTTTTTTTTTTTTTTTTTTTTTTTATCACAGTCTTGTGTTTAATCTGGTCATTCTATTTCCTTTCTGATTTCCCAGGGGTAAACACTGCCCCTTTGAGTCCTCTGAGAAAACAGAATTTTAGATGCACTAAACCTGTATAAAGCCAAGTTCTTTTGATCAATCTGTGTAACTAATACCAGGTTGTAGTTAACTTCCTTTGTCAGTGGTGTGTATATTCTCTGCTTGATTCCAGGGTAGTCGTTCCCGGTATATAAATAAGTAAATCAGAATACAGTAAGTAGTCCAGCTCCATGGAAAGCACTGTGACTTTGTGAATTGGTCCATTAAAAGCACCACTGTGTTGTTATTAATTCTTGTTACATGAAGCTTCTTAAGGAAACTTCACTTTTCCCTACTGACTACAGTGTGACTTAAGTGCTTTACATCTTGTACTTAGAATTGCTCTTTCCCATGCTTTATTTCCAGCCTATGATCAATATCTCAACTGGGACAACTTTTTGATGTTTCAGAATTAGATGCATGGTCACACATTTATTTGGCAATAAGGGTACTACCACTAACCTGTCTTCAGTTTGAATTTCCTGATATATTAGATAAACTATACATGCAAATTGTGCATGTAATTCAAATGTAATATCTGTTCCTGATAGAGTCATGGAGTGGCAGAGTACATACTGTGATATTCAAAGGAGTCTCCCTTCAGGAGTACAGCCAAACACCATGTAGCACTTGTAGTGGTTCTTATTGCTCAAACTCTGTTCTCAGCATTGAGCAGTATTGACCCATTGCAGCAGGTCTCTCTGTTACTGTAGCTCCATCCAACATAACAGGTTAGAGACAAGAGGCTTTCTTAGTGCAGCACGTGAGAAGTTGCTCGTCTTTGGTTTTCCCTTCATCTCAGCCAACTGAAATGTTAAGTGCCGCAAATTTAGTGGACCTGAAACTACTGAGGTTCTGCTCTCTGTGAGGTAAGAGTTGTGGAACTGTTATTGGCTTGGAGCAGAGGTTCATCCCGTACACAGAGACACAATGCAATACAAAAGCTGGAATGGAAAAATGAGCACCATCTGATCGATCCAGAGTTTTCAGAAAGTGCTCCCATCTGTAGCTTAGGCTGTTTTTGTCACTTTAGGAACACTGCTGGAAATGTAGAGACTGTCTTCCAGTGCCCATCCCTGAGCAGTTGGATCCTGGTGGGTTCAGGATGCAGACCCAGGAACTTTTACTCAATCCTCATAAGTTACTTTATTCTACCAAAAGAAGAAACCAGCTTTAAGTGTGAAACTAAAGAATCCAAATGCCTGCGATGCTTCCTCTAAGCTACATCGCTGAGCAAGGAAGTAAATGCAGGGCAGTGCTATGCTTTTCATAGCAAAATTGATTTGGGGCTTGGCTAATAGAACAAATGATTCCTAACTCTGATCTCTGTAATGCTATTTGAAATGCAGTGCAATGGAGTGGAAATACTTCACCAGTTCTGCCTCAGTAATCGGCTGTTCTGAGGAAATGAAAAACGAAGAAAATCTGGTTGGAAAACAGAATTATTTTTTTTAGCAGTCGGAATATAACTTCCTTGGAAATGGATCAGGACTCTTAAGAGCTAATGGATTCCTGCTCTTAACATAGTGTTAAGTGTTTCAAGTCCAAAGATGACTGATTATTGTCTGATAGAAAGGATGGCTCTCGCAGCGCTGCCGATAACTGCTTTAGCACTTAGTTACTGGAAGTAGGGGACCTTGAGGCATTCTGTCCTGCACCAGAGGTGCAATTTCCTTTTGAATTCACTCGTTTAGGTGTGATCAATTCTGGATCTATTTTCACTGGAGAAATTTCAGCTTTACAGCTGGAGTTAGGGAGAAAAAATATATTCTCAGTGCTGTAACAGCAGCAGTTGTAGAGAAGCAGATCAGACCCAATGTGTGTTGAATTGCCTTCTTATTTGAACAGATACCTTCCATGCTTGATCTCTGTTCAGAGATGAATCCCTTAACACATGGATGAAATAAAACCTTTAGAACTGATGTTAGAGTTATTAGACTTAGAAAAACTAAATATGGGATTGATTTGTGTGTAAAATGGGTAATGGAGAGGTGAATGATTTGGGGAGATTTTTTGCTTCCATTAGTGACCTTTTATCATACTGTAAAAATTTAGAATTTGAAGATGAAAATAATGCAGTGCCAGGATATTTTGTGTTGTCTTATGGTAGTATAGCACCAGATTTGCAAGATGTGGAATTTGTTGTTTTAGCTGGGAAAGTCTGAGGCGTATCTGTGTTAAATGGTGGCTTTGTTTGATATGAAGGAGAAATGTTTGGGAAGTATACTTCAGTTGGGTTGATATAACAAAATGGTAAGGTGCAAGAGACACCTTGCCTCGTGTTTTCTGTTTTCATGTTTACAATTTTAGTAATGCTTGCAATACTGAACTTGTGATTTTGGGGACTTGAAAAATAGAGCTAACTTGTCACCTAGCAAACCAGGCTGCCGCAGTGCTGCTACCTGTGTGAAATGCTTTATAATTATGCAGAATTAGGCTGTTTATCAGGGTAGTAATTTAGGTGAGAGGAATTCTGCGTGTCATTCTGTGAATCTAAATTTGCTTTAGTTCTTTAGTTCAGGCTGCAATACCTGTTCTATGACTTCTCTTTGCCATTCTGTCTCCTGGGAGCTGATCATTACTTCCTGACTGTGGACTCAAATTATTTTTAACATAGTTTATCTGTATAGCAAGGAACAGAAACTAAATATTAGAGTTCTTAAACAAATGATTGGTTATTATATATCAGATTCATATTCTCTGTATTAATATTCTAATTCATTCTTCTCTGTATCAGACTGACTTTAGTGTTGTATAAGCATGTGCTGTAGTGCCGTGGAATAAAACAAGATTTTATGTTACAGGTGGCTTTTTTTTTTAACACTATGTTGCCTAAACTATCTTTGTATTTGCTTGCAGGATCGCACACGGACTTTTGACATGCATTCACTGGAGAATTCACTGATTGACATAATGAGAGCTGAAAACGATTCACTGAAAGGTAAATTTAGAAGGAGTCCGTTTCCTGCAGTAAATAATTGGGCAGATGTGCTTGCTTAGGATAAGAAACTGCAGATTTGGTTAGGAAAAAGTAAAGTTCTGTTGTGCACCCTGGTGCATGTAGGTCAGCTCGGGTAGGCTTGCTGTTTCGGCTGTCCCTTGATGAAGCTACTGCAGCACGTGGATGGTGGAGTGTGTTTTGTCTTTGCACAAAACAATGCGAAACACAAACACAAACCAATCTTTTGTGTAAGTTGACAGTGTTGTTTTTAATATATTTTAATAGTTTTTAATAGATAAGAAGTGTGCAGCCCGTAGAAATAATCAGCTTACAAATCTTAAGCAGATTGGTGAAACATGGCTATCGGCTCTATAGTATTTTCCTGCTTGAAGTCATAGCTCTTTCAGTCTTGAGGAAGCATGAGGTTTAGGTATGTCACTGGGAGAACAGAGTATTTCTGACTTTTTATTTTATTTTAAAAAGCTCTTTACCTTTTTATTTTTCTCTTTATTTTTGCCACACTGCAGAATTCTTTTACAGTCAGAAAAGGGAAGGGGGCAGGTGGAACCAACTTGCAGTTTGGACTTAACTATTTTTATGTTTTTATTTTTGGCAAATGTAATCTTTCTTTGACATTACAACTGACAAAGTACTCAAAACATTGTCAACACACTTGATCGAAGCCTGATTAGAAACTGCTTATGGGATGATTTCAGAAATGTAGTTTCCTATTCTGTACAGTGAGTAATCCGTGTCAGTTTGAGGGTTAATCACGTAAGTGAAAGTAGGCAATCTCTTATTTATGCTCATTATCCAAGAATTCAGTTTTGTAACCAGTCATGAGGCCACTAGGAAACAAAGCTAGACTTGTGGTTTCTAAAAGTAAGTTTCTTTAGATATCAAGGCTTGTGGTGTTAATGAAATATGACTTGTTCTAGTGGTTATTCTTTCTCAGATGACCAACCTTTGATTAATTGGCAATAGCTTGTTTCTTGCATTCTCCACAGTCTGAAATGCAGCTTGCACATCCTCAGTTCTGTGCCAGCATGATAAGAAACACCAAGAAATACACTTTCCTATTGGAATGACAACGGGAGCTGGTGTGGATGTAAACTAATAACAAATAGATTCACAGAAAATAAAAATAAATTCCCACCTTCTGTGGTGGGAGCAGGCTTTCATTAATTACAGATAGTAACAGCTTTTGTTTAGTATGCAGTCTGTTAAATGGCAGCATCATATGTTCCAGCATTGTGTACTGAACCAAGAATAGGGTGCTCTTTCTTGACAGCAGCACCTGGGATTTGCTCTGAGACCTTATCTTCATAGGCAGGCCCAACCCAAGTTGCTCAGATCTGGCAACACAACAACACAAAGTGACGTAGCTGGAGGGAAATAAAATCTCCCTTAAAAATTGAATTAATAAGGTCAGATTGGTATATATTTATATTCAGCAACTAGATAAGGATGGTTCTGTAAAGTAGTGTGATATTTTGTTTGAATGCTTTGAAAGGATTATTTGCAACTGTAATCTTTGGGTGGTTTTTGAGTGCTTTCCATGCTTTAAGAATGATGGAATAAGTGGCAGTGAAGAGTGCGTATAGTTCTGATACACATTTATTCCTGCTTGAAATTGTTAATCTCCTTTGCGGAGTCATCTGTGCTTTGTGTTGAGTTTTGTAGGCATTGCATCATGCTCATCAGAGTGCTCATCAGTGGTATCAATCTGATTGTGTTCTGGATGTTTCTTCCTGTCTTCTTTATACATTTTTATGTTTCATAATTAATAGGTGTAAAGCATAAGGAAAAAAAAAGCCTCAGAATGAAGAAGAAAAGTTCAAGTATTCCCACGTGAAATACTTGGTTGTTGGGAAGTCTCTTCATTTTTTTTTTCAAGGATTTCCACAGCACAAGTGTTAAGCTTGCTTGTACGCAAACATGCAGAATGCTGAACTTGGCGGCTGCTTATCTGCTGCAGCAGGCCTGATACAGAAATGAATTTGCTGCAATATACTTAGAAATGGATCTTTATTCAAACTAGGATCTCCCATGGTGTGGTAATGCTGTAGTGATCATCTGTAAGCAGGGTAGGATTTATAAGGAGAAAAATACCTTTAGCTAAATCAAGTGTTAGAACTGGAAAAAAATTGCACCTTGCCAGTGTGAAGTGCATTTCATCTCTTAAGATGGGTTCACATGTTTTGTTTTGTTTTCCCCATTAGTATCTGTTGATGTGAGATTGTCTTAACACAGGTTCTTGTTTTCTTTTTCTTGCCTTTATTTAAACTCATTGAAAGGAATCTAAGAACTTCAGATCCTGAATTCCTAAAATATTGTGCATTATGGTTGTCAGTTCAAAATCTTGCACTCCATTTCAAATACTTGAAGTTAGATCATCAGTTTCGTAGGAAGATTTTCATTTTGTATTTTAAATGAGCTAATTTGTGCATGCAATGCTTTTAAACTGAGGTTGGATACTCTCAAAAGGGAAAAGCTTCTGGGTTTGAGACTTTAAAAATAGCCTGGACAAGACACTAATAACACATGCTGCAGAGAGCAATCTCAGAATGGCATGGAAATAATTTAGATGATCTAATAGGTCTCTCCGCTATCTTCCAAGTCCTTGAGAGGCTGTAATGTTGACTTAATGTGAGTTTAGTACATAGCGCTAATGCCAGCCTCTCATGTTTTGTAGTGGAGTTCCAGGGAGAGAAAATGTTGAAATATACCTTCATGACAAGAGTATGGACAAGACAGTAGATACCAATCGGTTTGGAACCCACTGGCTTTTGGAATTTTAAAGAAATCCTTTCTGTCTTTAAAAGCTGTGTTCAAAGCATCAGGTTTTGGATCCTGTAAAATGAATAAACAGGAATTCTTCAGTTTAACCAAGTCCATTCCCAGTGTGTATTTCTTGGCTGAGGTGATGAGCCATGCTTTCAGTTTGTTTAGGAGCCTTAGAGTCGTGGCATTGTGTTGTCTCACTATACAAAGTAGTGTCTGCCGTGTGAAGTTCAGAGGTGAATCTCAACTACCACTGATTACTATATTCAGCCTTCCCATTAAGCACTTCTGATTGGCCTTCTACCGTTTCTTTTCCTCGTTCTGATGTATATTTTTTACCCCTGCGTGAATCCTCTTCCTTTGCGGAGCAGCTGCCATTTCAATATGTTATTTTTATCCACACAAGTGAGTGTGCTGCATTCTGCACAGCCAGTGACAATCTGCAGAAGCCTTTCCCCGGAGACTAATTGCATCTTCTCCTCTGTGCATTTGGCCTTCGTGTGCTGAGCCTGGGATCCGGAGCCTCATTTTTGAATCTGGCTCTTCCAGATGGCAATTTGAGCATTACTGTAATAGTAGTAGGTTGACTAAATATTTCCTTGTTAAGTGACACTGAAATGTCTTTAAATACTTGACAGCAGCAGACTGCTTTATTTCTGAAATGCCCCATGGTTCAGCTTAGGGTGTAAGGCTTTTTGCCTGCAAATTGCGCAGGCTGAAATTGAAGCAGACCAACACATCTGCTTATGGCACTGCAAAGCTCTCTAAAATCTGGGTGTGAGTGGTTCATTATCTGTATGAATGCTGCATGGCAAAAAAAAAACACAAACGTAAATAGGTGTTTCAGAGGTAGGGCAAGGTCAGAGTCTGCATACAGACACCAGCAGAGTGAGTCAGCCAGCAGCTCTGCATTTTAGAGGTGCCAAAATGGTGAGAACTGGCACCATTTGGGGCTTTTCTGACTGAGCTGATATAAACCCAGTTGTATATTCAAAGAAGTCGTCAGCACCTTAATAGTGATCTGAAAAACTATTTCAGCTGTAAAGAAAGTAGGTGGGGATTCCACAGTGAAACTTAAAAAGTGTTCTTTGATCAAAAGGAGGAAAATGATTTTGACAGCATTTTTGGAGTGCTGGAGAATATGAACTAGATGTTTCTTTTCTAACTGTATGGATTATGCAACACAGTCATATTGAGTAAAATGGGCCATTTCCTTTCCTTCATGAACCAGAAAATGAGTGAGAATATGGCCTGATTTTTTGCTAAGGGTTCAATGACAAAGACTGTGATCCTTTGTAGACAAGTGGGCCCTTTATGTTTGCATAGACAAAAAGAGCTTTAACTGAGGTTTAGAATCTAAAATAATAGATCATTTTTTAAACATATTTACGTTTTCATAGCAATGAATAAAGCTTTAATTTGGTGGCTGAGATGAAACTTTCTTCCCTCTTCTTGTTGTGTGCAGTTACACGATCAGGAGCGGTCTGGAACTGGATGATGTTAAGGTCCCTTCCAGCCCAAACCATTCTCTTTATTGAGAAGGCAGAGGCCTCTGGCAGAGCTTGCATCTGCAGCCCAGTGCTGCAGGTGTCCTCATGGCCTCTGTGAGCATCCTGTCCATGGGAGATGTTGTCTCCCCTTGGGCTGCAGGAGCAGCATCAGCACTTGTGTGCCTGCCATCAGCTGGCTTTATCGAAGGATCATTCACTTGCAACATTGATGTGCCCAACTTACTGTAAATTGTGCAAAAACTTCCTCTCTGCTGCTTCTGGCACCAGCATGGCTTGCTGTAATGGTCTTTAGGACTTGGATTTTTATTTTTTATTTTTTTTTTTGCATTGGGGTCCTCCTGAATTTCACCTCGTACGCTGTAACCAGGAAAAGCTGGCAGCACTTTCAGACTGAGCTGCATATTAATTAAGGGTAAAACTAATTGTGACGTTGTCTCAAGGTACTGCTGAACTGGATCTAATAGCAATAACCCACACCCTGTGCTGACAGAGCTGTGGTGTGGAAACGGTCCGTGTGGTTGTTTGCCATCAGCAGCTCCTGTTGCTGTTCTAGCCATGGTTCTCAGCTGGCTTAGACCAGAAGTTCTGTAAATGCATAAGAGCATGCTTTATTTGTGAATATATCTGATGTTCATGATTTTGGGGCAACATTCAATATTTTAACTTTTTAGTCTGTTGCTGTGCTTTTCCCTCAGCTCCTCTCCCACACTGGCTGAAACACTTTGCTGAGCTGTTCAGAGTGCACCAAAGCTCTCACGTACAAACAGTGAAACCCCCCGGCAGTGGGAATTCCCAGCTCTGCCATTATGCACTGGGCTCGGTTGGAAGGGACCTATAAGGATCATTGTGTCCAACTGCTGTTGCTGCTTTCTTTATTGTTTGCTATAGATCTTCATTGTACCACAAATACTACAAAAATGCCAGGGCAGGGATGCAGTATTTCAGGTGTTACATTATAAACATTTTTAGTAATCGTCCAAAATCATTAGAAAGTGTTCAGAGGCGTTTGTTTCCAGTTATAGGAAATAGCTGTTGGAAGAGCTGAATTACTGTTTACATTAAATTAATTCCTCTGGATTTACTGACACCCTTAATTTTAAGTGTTTAAAGTAGCCTGTTGGTGGTGGCACTGCTCAGAGTGCTTTGGGAAAGACTTGAAAATGAATTTGCCTCTGATAACCTTTGCGTTTCTGTAGAAGTACAGGGTTTGATGATGCAGATGTCAAAGAATGACACGTTTATACGTCTGCAGGATTTGGGGCGAAGTTACTCAGCTAAGCAGGAATAACACCTTGATGTGTGCTGCCATCGAGCAAAGAGCAGAGGGTATTAATGTAACCACCCTCTGAGGCCAGGAAATTCCTTCCCCTGCCATCACAGAGCAGTACAAATATCCCAGGGTTTTCTGATCTTGGTCCAGCTTTGAAATCAATGTGAAGATTCCTGTTAACTTCATTAGGGTATGAGGTCTGTGTTTTTATTTTCTCCGGTCTTGAAACATTTCTCATAGGCTCCTGGTCGTGTGGTTCCATCTCCAGAGTCTGCATAGAAAATTAAATAAAATACATTTCATATTCCTTACAGAAGGTATTTTCTAACAGTGTACATGCTGCAAGTGCAGGCAGTTCCTGATGTTTAAAATACTACAAAGCAACAATACTGCTACAGTATTTAGAGTTGAAACCAATGACTTGATCTTGACAGGTGCTAAAGCCAACAGAGTTGTGCTGAACGCCAGACCCAGAGCCTCGCTAATCTGGTTAAGATCTTTTCTAAAGTTTTCTTGGTTTCTGTTTTACATTTTTTTGTTTGTTTTTGTTTTGTTTTAAGATTAACCCCTCCCCCCCCCCCCCCCCCCCCCCTTTTTTTTTTTTTTAAGAAGTGTTTTTAATATTTTGCTTTGTTTCAGTGTTACTGTCCGCCAAATGTTTTGTTCTTTTCTTTTCTGAATCTTTGCTTTGATAATCTCCGGTCATTCTAGATCATCTTCAAAGAAGCCTTTAATTTGGAGCTGTGTTCCATGAGTAGTCTCTGTTCATGGCTTTAAAAGACAGAGCTCTCCCTGCCTCTCCTCCCAGGCTGATGGAAATAGCTCTCCTCCGTCTTTTTGCTCACTTTGTTTGCCTTTTTTCCTTGATGTTGAATCATTTGTTCTTTGAATCCTTTATTAGCCACATTTGCATGCTCACTGCCATGTTTATCAGGGTAGAATTGCATGAAAGGGGCAGAATGAAAGGGCTGATGTGCTTTTCTTGAACCTGAGCAACAAGAAGAAATGGGAGATTTAATGAAAAGGAGGATGAGTTTTGAAAAAAGAAAACAGATCAAACCTAGGTATAAATGGGACAAGAGTTTGTGTAACAGCACTGCATTACCTTGCTGCCTTTTGTTTGTTAGTAGAACTCTTCTGGTGAAGACAGTCAAGTGACACAGCTAAGCCAGTCTTTTGGGACAGAGTGTTCTGGAAGTATCTTTGCCATCATAGAAGGTGATCAGAACACAGGAGTTTAACTGGATTACCTGTTAAAGACTTGCAGTTTCCTGGGACCTATTTTTATTTGCAAAGCAACAAACCTTTCTATAATACCCTTCCTTCATGTCAACCACTAATGTATCAATTCTATTGGACCTCTATCAAATTTCTACTAGTGGTTTTCCAGCTGGACTTCTGCATACCTGCAACAAATCCAATTTGGATTGGTTTTGTCTTGAAAGCTTGGGTATTAAAACAAGGGAGCTGATTCTTGAATGCTTGTCGTTTCAAGGCTCTGCAGCACAGGAGACTTCAGCTTAGTGGCTGTGATAGTGGAGTGTGATGGCCTAGGAGGAACCAATTAAAGAATGTACATGCAAGCAAGTGTGGTGTTTCTCACATTTGAGATGTCTGGTTGTGTTTCTTAACCATCCAGAAATGTTTTTTATTGAAGGATTGAAGAGGAAAACTAGGTTTTGAATGCTGTTTGATTTACTGGGGACAGGTAATGATTCAGCAAGGTCCATGCTTGACTTCTGTGCCTGGATTCTGCTTTTTGAAGAGATGTTAACAGCTCTTAAAAGTTTCTTTTTTTTCATTTTTGTTTAAAAATCAGAGCAAATTACTCAGTTCTTTTAGGCTGTATATATATATCCTATGTGCACTACCAGGTGCTTTATCTTAAAGAAAAAAATATCTTTCAAATGATTTCAGCAATTTTTTGTAGACTTCTTGGGAGTATAAAGCTGTGTGTCCTTTGGTTTCTTTAGTACTTAAGCATGAGATATAAGAAGAAGAACGTTTGATTAGAGGAGTCTGAAAATACATCTTGAAGTAGATTCATCCTCACTTGGCTTAATTTGTCATTCACTGCAATGCAGATGGGTTAGCTGTAATGCTGGGTGTTTGGGGTTTTGTTTTCACTAAATCAAAGTGTTGTTTCTAGATGAGTAGAGCAGTCCTTTGCATGTCTCTGATAGCTGTAGGTATGCAGATGCAGAAGTACACAGAGGTGTATTCTTTAAGTTTTATTTAGCAAGAAATCCCGATAACAGGAGTCCTTCCTAGCTTGGCAGTCAGAGTGCATGGATATGAGCAGAGTGGAGCGTGGGGACACTTGTGGTAGGTAACACATACAGCACTATTTATAATAAATAGTTTTGCCACATTTTGTAGTCACGTTATATACAAATACTGTCACTGGTGCACAAAGAGTTAGGGAGGTGGAGACAACTTCATGAAAGCATTCTAAAGAATGTCTTGGTTGTTCGTGTGTGATTTAAAGTTGTTGTAGTAGTGTTGCTGTGCTGTATCTAGGCAGAGGAAATGAAGTGCTGATTCTTTGAAAATGCAGTTTCTGTTTCTCTTGCTAATTGGAATGGGGCTGTAGTACAGTTCTGTCTTTATTTTTCAAGTAAGTTACTGGGAAAATTAGTGTCTTTTTTACAGTTACTGTAAATATGAAAAATGGGGAAATGTTGTTGCGGAGACTTGAGTGTGTGTGTGTGTTACCCTTCCCGTATTGCTTGGGACTGAAGCATGAGGGTGCTTAAAAAAGGAACAAAGCTGTCGTGTTGCATTCCAGGCTGCCTTGTGATCATTCCTTCCACAGACAAAAATAAGTTGCTTTGAACCTATTATTGTACTTAAGGAACTCTGGTTTAAAATCTTGCAGCGTGTTGGTATATGCCAATGTAAATTGAGCTTTGAGTCACATGCAGGAATCGCGTTTCAAGTTATTCATGAAAGCATGGGCAGAGCTCAGCCTGCCCTGCTGCAGAAGTGTCAGGCTGATGGCATGGGCAGATATCTGCCTCTCTTGAGGGTATGCTCTGTGTAAAGGATCCAGGAGCATGTGAACCAGGACTGCAAAGGGAAGGTTTGTGAAGTTTTTTGCATCTTTTCTATGTGTTTCAATAAAATCAGTAGGACGTTGTTAACGGGTTAATAATATTTTATTCTGTCACTTAGTAAATAAAGTCCATTTATTGATCTTTAGCATGTGGCATCCTTGTTTTTTCTTTTCTCCTATCAGAAAATCCATCCTTCTGTGTGTATTTTGTATCTGAGAACTTGTTTGGTTCTTTATTGGCAAAGTTGTGTAATACTTTTTCTTCTCCCGGCTGCAAATTCTGCCTTCACCTTTTTATTTTTGAAGTATAGCAGTATCACGTGTATGGAAAATAAATGCTGTTAGTTGTTCCATCTCATAAACTGGGAGATGTACAGAGGGAAAAGCTTGGATATTTTTTATAACTTGCGTATTCCTTACAAGTCATACATTAACATAAGGCAAAGCTCAGTGCCACCAGCAGTGGGGTGGCTGTTTCTGTGAAACACACATAATTCAAACATCCATTCTGCAGCAGGGGAGTGTGCTCCGTGATTTGCTTCTCTGCTTTTGCTTTTGCTTTTATTTTTTTTTAATCTCTGACCCTATGGGGATTCCTGGAGGGAAGAAATATTCAAGTATCAGTGATATTTTTGGGTTCCACTTAGATTGATTTACTATAATCCAGCTTTAGTGTAGTGGGAACTATTAAAAAAAAAAAATAAAAAGTGAGTAGACAAAATTGTAGCTATGTTTAGGATTTTAAGCAGGTCTGCTTTGGAAAAGATGGCTCTGCATTATTCTGTTTGATAGCATAGAAAACTTCAAAGTTGGCCTTGAAGCTTCCATATTTTTGTGAGGAGTGAGGCTGGATTTGGTTTGTCAGCTTTCAGGAGAAGTTAAGTGGTTTTTGAGATGTGTCAAAGATCATCTTTAAGAGGTTCAGTGTCAGCCTGGCAGATTACCTGAGAGCATCTGCAGGACAGGAATAATGATGGTGATGGAAGCTCTCACACAAACCCCGTTTGAGTGTTTTAATATTTACTTCTCACTGCAATGTTTCTCAGCTTCTATCCTTGCTGACCCCCCAGTGTTTGATGTATAAAGTTGTCTCTGACCAAACTATAAGATGTTGTTATGCTGGTAGTCTGCTTTGGCATAGAAGTCTATGCTCTTTGAATGAAGTCAAATTCTACTTCAATTATTTTTCCATAATTAAGAAAAAAAAAAAAAGGAGAATCATAAATGTTGCATAGATCATAATCAGTGCCTAACGTGAGAATGAGAGACTAGTGTGTTGTTCGATTGGCATCTGTGCTGATGTAAAGAACACAGTCACTGCATTGAGCAGCTTGTGGACCACAGAGGAATTAAGTACAGAACTGTACAGGTGTTACATCAACCTGGACCACAGCAAGGAAGTGAGAATGAAGATACAGCCATCATTCAACTCTGAGCATTCAGTCGGTCTGTCCATTCTGGAGCACTGTGTTTACATCAGTACTAAGTATGAGTGCTGTGTTTGGATGCTGGCATAGTTCTCCTAGTTGCAGCGTGGTCCTGAGTGGGTTGGGGTGATTTTTTCCATGGGAGATGCAGTGCATCTTGCTCATCCCTCTGCTTGAAACATTGCACCCCCGATGCTGACCAGTTTGTGAAAATCCCCTGCACTCAGTGGCACGAAATACAGCTGCAAGTGCTACCAGTCTGCAGAGTGGGAGGCAGCAGGCACTTCAGCTGTGCTGCAGTTCAGCTGGGATAAGATTTCTCTTAATATGAAATTATGAAAGCCAGAGTCAGGGCTGGTAGATGGCAGCTCGCTGCCTTCCCGGCCTGCCAAGAGAGCATTCTTTTGTTTCAGGGTTGTTTTACATTGTGCAAAATTAATGGCATGTGATGAGCTCTGAATTCAATGAGAGGAGAAAGTTTGTATCTGTACTGTGCTGGGATAATTTACAAGTGGCTCTTGAGAAACGTTTTGAAATGTCAAGTGCTGGTATTTTGTGGGTTAGAGGAAGCAAATGCACAAAACAAGTTAAATGAGGAAAAAAAATCTCAGTATTTGGTTCTCAAACCTTCTTCAGTGGTATTTGGTGCTGAAAATGCTTTATAGCTGCTGGCTGAGATTTTACTTTTTGGGGGGGGGGGGCTGCTTTCCATGCCAGAAAAGGAGAAAAAGCCTTATTGTTGTGAGTGACACAGGTGGCAAAGCAGCGAGGAAGAACTGACCTGAATTGTGCACACAGATCCTCAGTGGGAGCCAAGCCTGTGCCGAGAGCAGTGCTGCCAAGGGTGGGTGTTCCAGGCAAGGAGTTCGTGCGGTTTGGTTCTGATTCAGGAACTGCAGGCAGGATTTTTATGGCTTTATAGGCAGGGCTGGTTTTGAAAGTGCTCTGCGTTTCTGAAACGTGCACACGCTTCTGAGCTCTGTCAGAATGTTGGAAGGTTGCTGATTGCTTTCCCTGAAAGCCAAGCTTCCCCCAAACTTTTCACTTTGAGGACTACGTGAGCGTCTTGGATTCTGTGCATAGGCAAGGCGTGTAAAGCCCCCAGCTTCTTCCCTAAAGCCAGGATCTGTGTGAATGTGAGGTGATGTGCTGCACTCTCAAGACAAAGGCTTTGTTTTTTAATCTCAGTGTTAATTGTGAACGTATCAGCCAAGCATCAGAGACATAAATGATCTTACAGGTGCCAAATAATTGTGAGGGAAATTGAACTGATATGGTTTTTTTTTATTATTTTGAAAGTGGGAACTATTCATGTTTTATTGCGGTTTGCAGATATTTAAATACTTAAACTAATTGTCAGCCTCAATTTTGAATGAGGAAGCAAAAGGAAACGTGTGATGTGCTCCGAGTTTCTCGTAGTAGTTGCCAGCAGAACCTTTCAAACAGTTGGCCTTCTTTCAGGTACAGATTTTAATGAGGCTGAAACAGAAAGAATGTGCAAATGTGATGACAAAGTGTAACCGTGCTGAACAGGTACTGGAAGCTGGCACCAAAAAGTGCAGTACTTATTGCTGGTAGAATTCATTTGTTTGGGGAAATGAAAAGTAGGAAGCAGCGGGAAGCTGTTGAATTATTACAGTGAAGTACAAAGTCAGTGTGAGGGATTCTGTACTGTTGTGCACAGACTGCGGGAGGTCAGAAAGCCAGATTATCCTCCCAGACATTTTCTCCTTGAATTTCAGTTTTTCAGGTAGTTATTTGCCAGTAATAATTTCAAGCAAGGATTTTGCGAGTGGCACGAAGTGCTCGTAGCAAATGAATTTGAAAACAGGAATGAGTACTGTTGTCTTCCATGTTCCTTGTTTTAGGGCTGGTCCTGCAGGTCCAATGTGTTTGTTAGGGCTGGTCCTGCAGTTCTGATGTGTTAGGGCTGGTCCTTGATGCTAGGCTAGGTCTGATGATGGCTTGATGCTGTTGAGGAGAGCATGGGGCATGGTGGGCTGAGTGCAGGGCACCTGCTGCATGAGAAAGGGTGGATTTGTGTATGGGTGCACATCCAGCACGGAGTAAGGTATAGATCTAGAAGAAATGTGCAACTTAAGAAGTTACATTGCTTTCAGAAAGTCTCTTTGACTGCACATGTACCTTGTCAGCTTCAAAGCAACATGTTTTGTCAATAAGAGGTGGTGCAAGGAAGGTGCGGTGTTGTGGGTGGGAGGGGAGGTCAGCTCATGAACACCAATTTAAATGACCTGGAATATGAAAAGGCTGGAGAATCACCGAGTTAGAATAAAGGCAATAAATCAAGGTCTTTTGGTCCTTATAACAATGTTTGAAAGGCTGTTTTCTTTCTCATTTAACATGCAGCAAGGACATATGGGAGAAGGCGAGGTAACAATATTCCTATTTAATTTTCTAATGTTGACAATGTCTCATGGGAGAAAAACATAAAGTTGTTACTAGTGGGCAAACTCCAAAATATCTGAGTATAAAGCATCAGTTTCACATAAGTTTCCCTAGTCTGCATGCTGTAAGTAAACGTTTTAACTAAATTAGGTAGTACTCCACTGCAGTGCTATCGAGGCTATTGAGACTATCACAGTCCTTTCAGTGGACATCTGTATAATATGTTACACCGTAGAGCTGTGTTGCTGTTTGTGTGTATGTTATGAATGCCAATGCTGGAGAAGCTTATTTTGGTTCTTTGAGTGCTGATGGTTTTCTTGATGCAGCAGAGACTGTAGTGAGCATTTGTCCTGGCCTCTTAGGTTAGAGAACCAGATGCTGCAAGCATACGTACTGAGTTATCTCACAGCAGTGGTAGTGCTAATGAACCTGGAAAGATATGTGAAGGTATGGAGAATTGCTCCCCTCCAACAATTCCTGCAGGACTGGGGCCTTCAGAGATGAAAGAAATGAAATACACATCAACTCATTAGGGAAAAAACAAAGCATCATTTAGGTATATATTGTGATATTTTTATCGTAGTACAGAGCCATGCTTACCTAGTTACAGAAGAAGGTCTTATTATATAGAAATTGTTACTTTAATCAAAGAAGTAAAAAGATCCCTGAAGTTTCAAATAAAGAAAGCTGGACACGTCTTCCATTTTTTTATTCATATAAATTCTGTGGACTGTTTATTTTATTTTATTTTTGCTTTCAACCTGGGAACTGTTTGATTTTTGCATGGAAATAGCCAGGATATTGGATCTGGTAAACCTGCTGTTCAAGATGTTATTTCCTTTTTTAAAATGAAGTAAATGTCAGTAATTTCTTTTCAAAGGAAGGAAGCAAAGCAGCATAGATTAACCGTAGCAATATGCGGTGGATTGCAATGAACTCTGGAAAAGCAGACACATTATATCATAGCTCAGGTGAAAGGAAACGTATCCCAAAACTTGTGGCACACCTCATTAATTGGTTACTTTCCTTATGTGTATTTATCCCTCAAGCACTCATTAAGTGAATAGAAATGAGTTTGTTGTCTAGCTATTGAATACTGTAACCAAAGAAAGAGTTCAGGGATGAGATCAGTTTGTGTGCTCAGCTTATTACATTATACAGTTGCATTCAGATAATCTTGTTTAAAAGTAATGAATGTTGCTAAAGAAATCTATGATAAAAGGATTATCACAGAAGAATATTGGGCAGCGAGGGGAAGCATGCTAACATTTTCTCTAAGAGTGAGTTCATGAACGCAATTCTTTTGCAACATCCAAGTGAGCTTCCTTCTGAGAATGTCTCAGTATTGCCGAGTTTTCAGTCTTCATTTGTGGTAAATGAGAGTGGGGCTTCCCAGATTTATCAGGATATTTTTGTTATTTGTGAGTGGGTGGCTTGTGATTTGTTTCCTATCAGGAGATCTAAATGTGTAACGTATCTAGTTGCAGAATTCTTTTTCTTGCCATCTGCGCTGTGAAATTTTCTCTGTGCCTTGTAAGAAGCTGTTCACTGGGAAGCGATTATGTACAGCTTAGGTTCTACTGTCTGCTATTGGGAAACTCCCTAAAAAGAGGTGGGGATGTGGGGGAAAGTGGGGCTTTTATTCTCTTTCATTTGAAAGTTCTGTTAAAAGAATTTTAATTAGAAACATGACATTTATGGAAAGTAGTCGGTACTCAGTAGTCTGAGCATCCATTTGAAGTACCATTTTGTTTCAAATTTCTGTTAGTTGTGGTGCCTTTATGAAGGAGGTCGTGACCTTTTCTCTGAAATAATACATTTGAATTACTGAACGATAATGAAAACTTTGAGAGTCATATGAAATCAAGAACAGAATTGCTCATTAAAAGGGAAGACTGCAAACAGTTGTACTGCCAACACAAAAACATTAATATGCATTAGTACCTATTAAAACAGTTTGTGCTTTGTTCTGTTAGTATGTTTTTTCCTTCTTTTTCTTTTAACCCCCTCTTCAGGTCAGTCTTCGCTGTTTCCAATGGAAGACGGGTTCTTGGATGATGGACGTGGCGATCAGACTCTGCACAGTGGGTTGGGGTCACCTCACTGCTTCTCCCATCAGAATGGGGAGCGAGTGGAGCGGTATTCCCGGAAGGTTTTTGTTGGTGGGCTGCCCCCAGACATCGATGAAGGTACGCTCCGAAAGTCTTACCCAGAAGAGCTCCTTTTGGCTTAATGGCAGAAAAGCGGTGTGAAAACTGTTGTCTGTTAATTGACTGACAGAATGTTTTTCTAACTCTACTGAAGGGCTTTGATGTGTAAATAAGGTTTTGTGTATTGCCACTTTTACTCTGTGGCAAATGTGAGATAAGTTTTGGCTGTGACATTGTTTTGCTGCTGATGAACAAAACCTTACGTTATCACACGTGTAACTGGTGTTTGCAGTATGAGAGGTATAAATAGGGGGTGATGGTGCAACAATAAATATATAAAAATAAATAAATAAGCAAATTTAAAAATAAATAAGTAAATAAACAGTAAAGATTCCCTGTTGAAAGTCACAGTACTTTGCAGTCATTTTGTATGCATTAGAAGCTAGGAAAAGGATTTCTAGTAGATTTGTAAGGTGTATGTAACTTAATTCATATGTGGAGGTTTATGTATGGTTTCTTAGAGGTGATTTTTAGCCATGATCACATCCTGTGAACAGCTTCTAACGTGTATGGTGATGGTCACAATTATGGCGAAGCTTTTTTTCATCAAAAAGTTCTGTTATTTTTGTATGTATTTTTTGTATGTATAGAGTGTGATGTGGGGGTGCTTACAAGAACTTCAACTGTAAATCTGCAAAGTTGCTTTTATTTCTTTTTCCAGTCGCAGAATTAGTTTTAATCCCCACTTTTTGCCAGAGCTTGTAATGCACTGCAGTTTGTATTACTGCAGCATGACAACTTGACTGTCACGTCCAACATAAGAACTGCATTTATCCTAGTTAACATAACTTGTTCCTTCAGCATTTAAAAGGTCAAGTTGAACATGATGTTTACAAGAAGAAAATCTTATTATAGTCTTTTTTTTCTTTGTGTCTTTGTCACTTTTGTTGATTTAAAAACAGATGAGACAGATAGTTCAGTCTGCGTGAAGCTGTTATCGATGCACAAAGCCTTTGCTAAATGTGTGCTGGGAGGGTAGCTTGTATGTGTGAGAGTTGCTTCATGTCAGCACTACTCTTGCTCAATGCACGAGTGTGAATTGGAAAAAGGACGCTGTGATTTAAAGTGTCTCACACCTAAATCTGAACTTTTTCTCACTGTAGTTCTAAGATGCATTTTATGTAATGTACTCTAAAATAAAATTTGTCTTACTACTGCTCTAAATGAAGATTTGTTATAGGAATAGAGATGTAATAAATAATGTTTTCTTTGGTCAATATCTTTGTCACCACATAACCTTGACACACTGCTTTTCCTGTGTGCATTTCTGATGATCTGTTGGGTATAAAGCAGCTGTCAGTACTATGGCTTGTGAGCTGCTATTTCATTAGCAATGTCATCAGCAGGTATAAACAGACAGAAAGGGACATAGCCAGTACCACCTTTTCAGTTTTCTAACCCCAACACTGTGCTGCTGTAGGAGGGTCTGTAAGACCTTAAGCAGAATTCAGCTAAGCGTTGTGCCAATTTAGATGGAGCTCCAGCAACAGAAAGTTTGTTCTTTTTGTTTCCTTTTCTTAATGAAAAATTCTTGTTCAGAGAACTTTAACTGGTGATGGTTCAAATGTCTTTTGTGGAGAAGCGAGCTATCACTTTCAACAAGAATTATAACTAGAAGACTCCAGCAACTTTAGGTGGAAGGCCAGTTTGAAATGGATGCAAGAGTTGCTTCTTGCTATTGTTATATGTTGTTTGCCACCTCTCCTATAATGTTACATAACACTGTTGTGGAAGTTCGCTCTGTCTTAGTTGGAGGTCACACTCAGTATTTGCTGATGTGGCACTGATGTGCGGTATGAACAGGTGTGACTGACTCCTGTGATAGCCTGCTCATTTTTATCCAGTCTTTCTGCAGTTTTAAGACCCATTGACAGGGCTGGTTGCTTACTAGCAGGCTGGCAAGTTGCCTTTAAACTCTTTGTGGCAGAATAGTTGAAGCTGTGTTGTGATAGCTGTATAGATTCAGTTTCTGTCTGTTAGTGGGTTTGAAATAGACAGTAAAAATAAAAGATAGGTCTTTGAACTGCCTTATTTTGTAACATGTGTTCTGACTTGTCCTGAAGATGCCCCATCAGCTAGTACGTAAGCACTGCTGTAATTTGGTAAGCCATTAGGGCTATGGCATGTTTGTTTACATAGTGAAGCTAAATGAAGTCTGTGTTTTTCAATTGTCTTGCAATCAACTGATTTTAATGCCTTTTTCCTCTCTGTGTAGATGAGATCACTGCTAGCTTTCGTCGCTTTGGACCTTTGATTGTAGACTGGCCACACAAGGCAGAAAGCAAGTCTTATTTTCCTCCTAAGGGTAAATATCTGATAATGGTATCATTGTTCTAGAATTCATTTTTCTTGATAAGACTCAACTTCAAAAGAGATTTTTGAGGTGATTAGCAAAATTCATGGGAAAGAATGATGGATCCTTGGGTTATAAACTGATTTTAGAATGGGCTTTGCAATTATTCTGCACTAAAACAATTATTCCCTAACTTCCTGTTATTACTTTATTCGGTTTTCCTTTTCTTTCTTTTTTTTTCCTGTTGTTCCTCATTCTGCTTTACTTGCTTTTGTAATAATAATCAAGACTAGTTTTCTGTAAAGCAGCTAAATACTGTTCACAGATGCCAGAGAGTACGAGCACCTTATATTAACAGCCGTGCTGGGAAGCATGCCTCCACAGCTGTGGCTTTTGTTCAGTTCTTACTACTGGCTTTTCTTTTTCAAAGGCAATGGAGAGAGAATGTGTTGATCAGCAATCTCCCTCCTTTCTTTCCTTCATGACTGTCAGAAGGCTTACAGGAAGTTTGGTTGGGAATGTGTGAGGGCATCTTAAAGTTTGTCCTTTGTCGTATAGTAGCATGATGACACTGTGCCAAGCATAATTTTGGGTTAAGTTACTATAAGGTGAACAGAGGAAAGAAATTATGTGCTTGTTTTCCCTTTTGGTAGGATACGCATTTTTGCTGTTCCAAGATGAAAGCTCTGTGCAGGCACTGATTGATGCATGTATTGAAGAAGACGGAAAGCTCTATCTTTGTGTTTCCAGCCCCACTATCAAAGACAAACCGGTAGGTAGAATTTTCAGGGCCTGCACAATTCTTGTATGATAACCAGAAATTGTACTCTTCAGGTGCCTTTTGTTTTTCCTGTCTTCAGAATGCTAATGTTTAAATTTCCCCAAATCGCCAAATTAAGTTTTCAAACAGATGAATAGCGTATTTTTAAAGTAGACATCAGGAAGTGTTGAAGACTAGTTACAATTCTCAGTTTTGTTAGAAAAAAGGTTTGCTGAATTTCACCTTTGATGTAGTAAATATATTTTCAGGCAGGTATTTTATCCTTCTGGAATAAAATTATATTATTATCTGTACTGTTGCATGCAACCTGTTTTGACAGGGACAAATAAAGCGTAAGATGGCACAGAACTGTACGTTATTAATACAAATGATTCTGTGACTGACGCAGGTCTGGTAGTAGCTGGGAGACTTCTGTCATATTCTTGCACTCTCAAATTCAGCCAGCAGTAGGTAAATATAAAGCTGCTAGTTTGTCATAGTAAATAAACACACACATTTGAGCCTGTTCCATTGAGATAACGCTGGTCTGGTGCTTACACTTGCCTAGACCGACTCGAATAGAGAAGATATGTGTGCAGTAGTGTGGTTCATACAGCACCGTTTGGCCACGATTAAGTAAATGCGTAAGTAAGGGGTGAGTTTTTTTCCCAGAAATGTGGGTAACAAGGAAGTGGTGAAATTTGGTACAATCAAGTGGAGCTTATTAACGTTTCATTTTGGGAAATGATTGCTGAATAGGGAGTTAAAAATAGTGTAGTTTAGGAGGCTTTCTACTTTGTAGAATACTGTTGTAAGTTATATTACTGATATACTTTGAATTGTGAATGGTTAAAAAAAAAAGGCTTTTTGTCCATAGGTTCAGATCCGGCCTTGGAACCTTAGTGATAGTGATTTTGTTATGGATGGTTCACAGCCTCTTGACCCACGAAAAACCATTTTTGTTGGTGGTGTTCCTCGGCCTTTACGAGCAGGTACACTGCGTGTTCCGCAGCACTGGGCATGTTGAATATGCAGTCTGATTTGGGGAGCAAGGGGGGAGAGAAGTTATTTCAGCAAATGAACTACAAAGTGTTCCTGACACTTGCAGTGGGGCACATGGATACAAGTGAACTATCACATTGGATGCTTTTAGAGGGGGAGAAAAAATAACCAAGCCTACACTGTTTCATTTTCCTTTCTGGTTTAGTGGAACTTGCAATGATAATGGATCGACTCTATGGAGGGGTGTGCTATGCTGGAATTGACACAGACCCTGAGCTGAAGTACCCAAAAGGAGCTGGGCGGGTTGCATTTTCTAATCAACAGAGTTACATAGCTGCTATCAGTGCTCGCTTTGTTCAGCTGCAGCATGGAGAGATAGATAAACGGGTAAGGTCTTCAAGCGTATTCTATTTTTTTTCAGGGCCTTCTCTAGAAATGGCTTTCCATGTAAATGTGTGTCAGTGTGAAGACTGTAAATGTTATATCGGATGCATGGTATATTTAAGGCTAGATTGTGCCATTAAGATACAACACAATAAAAATGATGGAGTGGTGCAAAGCTATTTTTTCTGGAATGTGGGAGGCAACTGTGAAGCTGACTTTCTCAAATTGCTTAGCATAATGGGAAGCGTGTCAGCTGCCTTGCCCTTTTATAAGAATATTAGACTCGTCATATACTCCCACTGCAAGGATTTGCACTCGTAGTGTTTGTATAATGTCAGGGAGGAGGGTATCTGCTAAGGGTGGAGCAGTTTTTACTCCTGTTCTGCATCTTTTTAGAGAATGGGCAGAATGTAGCTCTACTGTTACGCATTGTTTGCTGAGTGGTTCTGAAGAACATCACAGTAATGCATTGTGAACTCTTCAGCAGGCATGAGAGCCTCACAGTCATCCTGCACGTCTTATGTAAAAGCTGCCCAGTTAATTGTTTCAGTGATCAGCTATAATTATTTACTGTTTAATTTGTTAATATAAATTAAAGGAATATGTTGATAAGATCTGTAATTTGCTTGTGTCTGCCCTCATCTATATCAAATCTGACTTTGCCCATTGCAGTGATCTTTGGGCCTCAATTCTGAGAAACTGAGATCCCTATATTTATTGTTCTCACTGGTGTTTTGACTCTGAATTTTCCTTACATGACTGTCGCTATTTATTTCAATTTTATTATCACTACAGAAGAAACCCCCCAAACTTGGCTGATGAGCTGATTATCATTTCACTTCTCCCTTGGCTATAAAGCTGGGGTAGAACAACTGTTTGTCTCAGGGCCTGTGAGATGGAATGTCTTTGTTCTGATCTTGGCTCTGAAATAAGTTCTGTATCGCTTTGAACAAATAATTTGGGCTGCCCTTGTGCAACTTCTGCTTGCATAAGCAGACATTTGGGTGAATGGGTCCATTGAAGCTGTCGGGACTAGAAATTTAAGTAATTGTGAATTCTGGCAAGTATTTTGCAATGTTTCCCCTTCCTTTTCTCCTCCTCCTCTGTATTTCCCCATTTTGTGTGTTCAGAAAAGCCATGGGGAGATAAATGCTCAGAGGATTCGTTACAAGAGTGTTTGGTTGCATAAAAGATATTAAAAGGCAGCCATAGAAATATTGCTTTTTATTAATTACTCACTATTTGTTTTTTTTTTTCTATAATTTTTCTGTACAAATGAAAATGAAAGAAATAACAAGAAGGGATTTCATGTAAAATTAGGCAAGGAGGTGCTGCTAACAGATGAGCCCTTCAGAGAGGTAGTGCATGGTAAACGCTCAGTGGCCTGCAGTGCCCACTGCTACTGAGTTTCTGCTGTGTGCTGCCACCCTAAGTGTGCCTGATGAAGTTGCTGTACTTTAAGGTACTTCTTGTACAGGCTCCATGTAGCCAGCACGGGTAAGAAATGCAGGCCATGTTGGTCCTGTGCCCTATAGCACACGCTGAATAAATGTGTTGAGGACTCTGACTCATACCTGTGGTTTATAGACTTGCACAGAAACCAGTGGTGCAGTAACAGGCTAAAGCAAGCAGAGGTATAATTACCTGTGCTGTAGTATGGCCTTTAGGTTGCAGCCAGAACCAGCCTTTGAACACTTATATTCAAGCACAGTAAAGCTGCAGAGCTGCCATGTTAAGGAGGTCAGCACAGCATAGCTGTATTTTGTCCTCTTAGCTCACCACTGAGTACCCAACGTCAAACTGCTTGGCAAACTAGATGACAAAGGGAGAAAATGAAGTCTCCCTCTCTTCAGTCTTCTGCTACTCTTTTATAAATCCATTCTTCTGAGCTGGTGTGGAGGAGTGTTTGAGAAACAGTATCAGTGGAGAAAAAGAAGGAGGGAAAAGGCTGCTGTATTGTCTCCCAAGTAAGCACAAATGGTGTGAACCTACTACAGTGCCTTCTCTGGAGCCTATTAGGATTGGGTGAGTTTAGAATGCTAGAAACTGTGGATCAGCTGGCATGCAGCTGAGATTTGTGAGCTGAAGAAGGAGCCACCCCTAAGCAGATGCAGAAATAGCAGGACAACATAGAGACACCAGTTGCTGTCTGGATATTTGGAAATGATTGTGAAAATGCCTGATGGCACAGGATTCAGAGAGGGCTCACAAACACTATCAGGACAGGAACTTGTTTGTATGCTTCTTTAAGATGAGGTTTAAGGTTTGTTGTTGTGCTTCTGATTCACACGTGGACATTTCATAGTCCTAGGGAGTGAAGGAATGGGACCAGAGGTGATTACTGGTTATGAGCTGAAACCCAGCCTGTAAGGGATGGCAGTGCTATTTGAACACGTAGGCATGTCTAAATGAGCTGTACTCCAGCCAGCTTGTATACTGAGAGCAGCAAGCTTCGCCTTCCTGTCACACAGTCAGCATTCTGCATTGTGGGCAGGGGTTTGTTTTTGGTATGCAAATGTCTAGATTAAAAGCTAGTAGCCTGCAGATGTTGCAGCGTAGATGTATCCTTGTAGCACCAGCTGGTAAGTTCCTGTGAGTCATTATCAATTAAGAACTTAAATGTTTCTTCTTTCTTGTCTGCTGCTCATCTGGCCCTTCATGCCAACTAAGTAGATGGTCATCAGTTCCATTTTAAGCCTTGTATTTGATACCAGCAAGAGGAGGTGGGTCTCTTTTTGCTGAGTGGACAAAGCCACAGAAGAAGAGAACAGAGATGTGCTGTTTATTGAAGATAATGATTTTTTTTTTTTTTAAAGCTGGGGATTCAGACATTGAAATTTGCAAACTACATTTAATCTGCAGGCAGTGTTGTGTAAACAGTTTAAATTCCTACCTGAGCGGGTAGGAGCTTAGTTGTGCATCACACTGCTTAAAAATAAATCCCCAGAATTCTCCAGCATTCTGATGTGAATCTGTGTGTATCAGTTCTACAGCAACATGTTGATTGTTCCTTTCTGCAAACAAAGGACAGCTTGTGTGAAGCTGATGCTGAGCATTGGATTCTCGTGGTTTTTGAAGGATCAAGGAAGGCAGTGGGAAAAAGATCATTCTCCATTAAGTGCCTATGAGTTTTGGCATTGAACTCTTGTCTGTGTTGTTCCCTGCTAGAATACGAATAGTATATGTTGTGCAATTGTCTTCATCTACACTGCAATTAAGAATTGTAAACTTTCTTCTCATTTTCTATATGCAGGTGGAAGTTAAGCCATATGTCTTGGATGATCAACTTTGTGATGAATGTCAGGGGGCCCGTTGCGGTGGAAAATTTGCTCCATTTTTCTGTGCTAATGTTACCTGTCTGCAGTATTACTGTGAATATTGCTGGGCTGCTATCCATTCACGCGCTGGCAGGGAATTCCACAAGCCCCTGGTGAAGGAGGGAGGAGATCGCCCAAGACATATTTCATTCCGCTGGAACTAAATGATCGCTGCAGCGCTCATATGCAGGCCTCAAATTAAGTGCACTCTTCTGTTATCCTGATTGTCCCTCCCCACCCTGCCCTTTCTCTTATTCAAGATAGCATGTCCTTTTGTAGTAGTCTGTAATTTAACAATAGTATAATGAAAGAATGACCTATAATATGGGTATTTTGTAGAATCTTGTCATTGAAAACTGTATTGGGAACTCCTTTTCGTATTGATAACATGTTGCAAGTGAGTTGCATTCTCTTGTCTTTACTAGGGAGAGAACACTTAATTTCATGCAACGTTTTCTTAGAGGAGAGAAAAATATTAAGAAAAGAGAATTGAAACAATAGAGTATTTTGGTTTTTTAATTAAATTATTGTTAATAAAGAACATAAGAATACTTTTATTAAAATAACTGTGTAACAATAACACTATAAGTCTGTTCTGACACTTTTCCCCAGGGAAGCCTGTTTTTGCCTCTCGTTTTGTTTTGACTTCAGATTTTTCCAGCAACAGATGAAGTTAGCATTTACCTATCAACAGGAAAGAGCATGTTTAAAGCAACAAAAATGCATGAGTAAAGTTGAAGCAGCATTTTAATAATGATAGTTCTTTCTTTCTTTCCTTCTTTCTTTCTTTAATCGTTTAAGGGTTTTGAGGCTGAAATTTTTGCTCGGTATCTATCTGACCTTGCCTCTGACTACCGCCCACATCCAAATTAGTAATGAGATAGGCAGAGCTTACTATATTTTCATCAAAATGATTACATTTTGAGAATTCCTGAATGTAAAAGTTGAGTAAAGTTACTACTGAGGGGGGAGTGCACTTTTTTTTCTTTATGTTTAAGAGAATTCAATTGTCTGGTTACAGCCCTAGAAGTCCAACCAAAGCTAGAGTAATGACAACTAGTTAACTGGCATTTCCTCTCCTGAAGGATAAATATATAGATTTTATTTTTGATGGCTATATATAACTCTATATCCTAATATACTAACATTCATCAGGGGCCAGCCTTTGCTCTCCATTTTGACATGAAAAACTAGAAAACCTTAAGATACCTCAAGGATATCACTAATTTTTACTGAAGTTTTGATATTCCAGTGTGTCACACAAACTAAAATCGGCTGCTTACTGGTTTCCCATCATGGATGTAAAGTTAGTTTTGAATACTCTCTAACTTAGTTGTAACAGAAGGCATGAACCTCCATAGTTTCCAGGTCTCATTTTGCACTGTTTTGTGCATGAAACGGTGCAAGCATGCATATGCCTTTCTTACTCTTCTTGTAGAAAGAATCCCAGCTAAAATTTCTCTTCTTCAGAACTTAATGTGGAAAAATAGAGAAACACAGGTATTTGAAGTGCCAACATTGCTAAGTTAATGCCTGCTTTATTATAAACAAATTCTACCTGGAGAAGCATTAACACAGTACATGTTAATGGAATGATAAAGAGTGGGTGCAGGGGTTTAGTTTGAAATCGCTGAATGAAGGAGTAGTTCTGAACATTATTTTTCTTACTTTTGAACTAAAGCCCCGGCCAACTTCTGAAACTACTCTTTAGCAGTGTGCAACCAAACAGGTTCAGTGGCAATCTTCTAAACCGCCCGGCTGGCGTGGTACCATCCTAGATCCTCTCAGACCAAAGACTTGCCTCAGCACTGCTTGGGAAACATCTGCTGCACTGGAAGCGTTTGCCGGCCCCCTGGTCCTGTCCCCCAGCCCAGATTATCTTTATGAGAAGCAGTTTTTATTTTCAATACAGGCTTTAATGAACCTTCTCGAGTTCCAAAGGTCAAAATGGAGACATTTGCTGTCTATTAGTCAAGTATAGAAAGGGAGCTGCTTTTAATGAAATCCCTGAAAATATTGACAACAGTAATGCAAATGCAGAGTGCTCTTGTGTAGATTGTCAGGGACTTTTTTTTCTCTGAAGTACATAATTAGAGTTGGAATGTTCCTTTAATTTTTTTAATGCTTGTAGGTGGCTTGGGGTGTGCTATTGTGCCGATCCTACCCAGTAAACAGGTGAGATGGGTTACCATTACGAGAAATAACACTGTTTGAGAACTAGCTTTGAATAATAATTTTCCCTTTGTACATGACCTGCTGAATTTCGGTACAGTGTTTTTGTAGCTAACTTATTTTGTCATGCACATAATGTATATTTGTTATGCACTACTTTTGTATATCTTGTTTTTCCAACAGTGAGCATTTTTAGGCACACTTTTCACTGACGGGATATCTCTTTATGCAATACCTCAATTTTTCATATTGCAAAGAGTAGCTTTTTGTACTTTTATTACTGAGAGATCTTCATATACTTCATTTTTTAATATAAATAATTTTAATAAATTTTATTTTCTTATATTCTGCTTTTTATACATTTCAGTGCTCTGCATACATTTTGAATTATGGATGTTGTGCACTGGCAATGCTATTTTAGAATCTGCAGAGAAAAGAAAGCATGTTGCTTAAACATCTTAGCCCAGCACCAGGTATTTGGTGTACATATAATTTAAGAAATAGTATATGTAAAGTTGAGAATTAAAGAAGAAAAGCATGAAAGTGACAAATGACACTGTCTTTAGACCCTGAAATTTAAATGCATAAATATAGCGTAGGATTTAAAAGCAAAGAAACATCAAAATTGTCTACCGCTTCTTACTGAGTTTTTAAAGATGATACACAAATGCAGACGTTTTTGGTGAATGTTTAGCCATTTTTAATATTAATAAAAAATTGATGTTAGGTGTTTGATGCAGAAATGTGTCTACTCTTTTAAATTATATTTAAAGAATAAAAGAGAGCCTGCTAGGTGGCAGGCGCGTAATGTTAGTATGCATGACTAATGTAAGAAGTTGTTATTCTACTAATATTCACTTGTGATTGTGTGACAAGCGTGTTTACAGATTATTTGGTTACACTTCGATTTACAGGGCATAAACAATTATAGGCATTACTCTGTACTTAAGTAGTGACGGCACGTCCTTCTGATTACATGGGATTTGTAGTTGGGGTTACCGTGTAGCTCCAAACATAATTAACATGTAATTAGTTTACCGGTCTTAGGGTATCACTTCGATTTGTAAAGGGGTTGATGAGCATGTGGTGTTATCACACTAGCATGGCACCGGCCATGTATTTACAGTGTAGTTACAGAGTAATTACATGGTTATTTTTGCAATGTAAAATAAAGTGTTTCTGATTATTTTGTATGTAAAGGAACCCCACTGCCCCGTGCTTTTTTGGTATAGTATCTACTTCTCCATACACAGACCTCTGCAGAATGCAAATTAAAAACTTGCAGTGAATGAATTTAGCGTTTTCTAAGGATGCTGTTGGAAAGACTTGATAATTCACCCCTTTTGTTTTTAGAGGAGTTAAAACCTTCTGTTAAAAGGTGATTTAAAACTTGAATGTGATGAATTGTGGCAAGTTAACTTCAAGTTATGTGCAATACCTATTTCAGACTTCTGGAAGATCTTTGCAGTGTAATTCTTTGTTTTTAATTGCAGACATTTAAAAATGTCATTTTCTACTGTTCTAGTAAATCCTCTTTCTTGCTGGCGTTTCTAAAGAAAAGAATCAGAAATTGATCTTTCTACTAATGTAAATTTGAGATTATTTTTAAAAAAAAATGGAATAAAAGGTTTTGGTCATTTGCTTTATTTTATTATTTTAAAGCTACTGTGATAGCATTGTAAGAATTGGGACAATATTGTATTCAACTGTTTTATTTTTTATATTTTTAAATCTTAAAGTATAATTAGTTTTTATAATTTTCATCAGATTTTTTTGTTATATTTTTTGGAAGTGAAACTTTTAGCAAGTGGGTGTCTAGTTTTTACTAATCCCTAATATGTTTTTCCCCCCAATGTATTGCTCATATTATCAGAAGGAAAAGTTATTTAAGTATGTCAGTTAATTGTACTACTTGGCTGAATTTCCATATAGTTTTTACTGTGTATGGGGAGGTTGTAGTATTTATTATAGCATTTTAAATAAGGGTAATTCATTTTTTATTAAAGTCATTTTCACGTTTAAGTTCATATTTTTGTATGTTCTACTCTAAGTTATATAACACAAGTTACTTTTTTTAAAGAGTTCATTTGTTGAAGTGCTAGTGAAAATTAATGTTATTAAATAGTTTGCAAATGACTATTTATACCAGTATGCATATAATTTTTAAATATTTGTAATGTGAGATGTTGAATGAATAAAACTTTTAACTCAATGCTTCTCCTTAACCTCTTTTTTTTTTTTTTAAGCTTTCAGTGGATAAATATTCCTTTTTGACTGCAGCTCCTGGGGCTTCAGGAGGTGATGCTGATGAAGTGGGCACATGTCTGACTGTGTGTGTGTGAAGGACTCAAGGCTGTGTTCTGCGGTCCTGTTCTGGTCAGAACACTGAGCATGGTTTTGTAGAGGGTGTGTGAGAGAGTCTGTAACCACTGGAGAGATGCTGAGTGCCCTGAAGAGTGCATTAAAGCGCCTCAAGATAAATGTGCAGTGCAGCAGAAATGGAAAGGGCGATATCTGGAGGGCTGTAGAACTGCTGTTGTTTGAATCAGACTGCAGGAAGAACCGTTCTTACTGCTTACATGCAGATGTTGCCTTTAGGGAATGTTGAATGCTTACTACTTAATTTTGTGGATTTGGTGCTTGTTGAGGATTTGGAGCTTGCTGAGTAATCTTATGTATCTCTGGAAAAACCTTTCAGCAGCTTCAGCACTGCTGTTTCTATGTTTTTTTCACAGCCATAAGAGTATCAACCTAGCCAGGAATTGGATCATCTCTTTCTGCTCTCTGCTTCCAATTCATAGGGTCAAAAGACAACCACTATGCAGCTGAGAAATCAGGCTAACTGGGTGGGTGACGTGTTTAATGAGAAGGATATCACAGAGGCACATGCAATGCATGACATTAGTCAGAAACCACCGTGCAGCTGGGACAAGAAGATAACCAGGCAAGGACCTGTCCAAGCATGGCACAGACAGACAAGGATTGCTTTTCACTTGTCTCGCAGCTGTGATCTGATATTCCCGGAAGGAATAAGTCTGGAATTTTAAAGAACATTCCTAGATGAGCTTGCTAGTCTCGGCATTAATTTAAAATACCCAATCTTGAAATGTCTCAGGAGTCTTGTGAAGGGTTGCCATCTACTATATCTGGTCTTCAGAAGCTATCCTTGGTGGCTAGGAGTTCCAAATTTATTTTTGTTTGTTTTCTAAACCTTGATACAAGTAGCATTGCACTGACCAGTGCTTTGTCAATGGCATCTGGGCTACTAATCTCTTGTGCCTGCATTTGAGGAATGGTGTTGTAAATGTTTTATAGATGTTGAGTGTAATTATTTCCATGGGCACTTCAGAAAATGCAGAATTGAGCTGTAATGGGATTAGTTCTGTGAGGTGTTCATCACTTGAATTCCCATTGGCTTTGGATGATGCAAACTTAGAAGCGAATGCCTTTTTAACAAGAAAAAAATTGCTGGTGACTCCATGCTTTCAATCCCTTGAAATGACTATTTGAAAATAATCATAAAATGCTGGTAAACTTTAGAAAAATACAGAGGCTGGAGATGGGAAGTCTGCCTTGATGATGGCAAATGATGAACTCCACGTTGTTGCGTTTTGCACCAGAGTATTGGCTGGTAAGGGAAGTATCTCTCCATTCTCCGTATTCATATTGCTAGGAAATAGTGACAGGTTGGCCTCTCCCAGTGTGATAACGAGTTCTTGACATCACTTTCAAGTGCAGAATGATCTTCTAGAAAGCATGTGCTTATCAGCGCTTTATCTGATAATGGTTTCTAGCAAGTAGGATGGAGTTGAAATTTGGTCCTGCAGTGTGGGCTTTTTAAGTCTCCTGAGCCATGGTGGTAGAATGAGTGGTGTCTTCCACAGACAAGGCACTCCCACACTCGTTTGAGCTCACAAGTGCTTATCGAGATGAAGTCTGATTGGTGTGTAAATTAATTAAGAGCTTTTCCCCTCTGGAGACTACAGAGTACTTTGTGAATATTTGCCTATGTAATGAGTTTTAATTTATTAGAGTCTAAAAAAAGTATCACCTCAATAAGGTAAAATACCAGAAGTCTGGGGTGTTCCAAACTGAAAAGAATCACCTTTTTAGCAACGGCCCTGGCTGATTCTGAATTGCTGAGAAGAACATTCTAGGAAAGATAATATATCAAATCTCTTTTGGGTTTCAGTCCGTCCTGAAACTATAAATAAATGCTCCAAGCTGACTCCAGAAGATGGAGGTTTGCCTGCGGGGTAGAATTTCAGAATTTCCACAGTACATGAATCTCAAATATTTTCTTTCAGCACAAACTGTTCGTCGAGCACAGTCAGCCACCAGCTTTCTCTGGGGTGCTGCTTTCACTAAATGAGCTGCTACATTCCGCATCAGTGAAGGAACTGAGTCTGGGTGGAGATGGATGAAACCCATCTAGGACAGAGTTAAGGGCTAAGGTATGTTTTAAAGAGAGTCTCCTGGCTGTCAAGTTGTTGTCGGACAGTTTCTACTGTCTGTCCTGGTTCTCCAACTGCTGTTTATTCAGCGCAATGAAAGCCTGCTCAGCCGCAGTCCAAAATGCACATTGCTAGCCTACAGGAAATCTAAGACAAGTAATAGCCTTAGAAAGGATAGATGAGGAAAAAACACTGACATCTCTTCCTCTGCATAAAATACGGTGATTCAGTCTGCCAGAATGAAAAACAGCCTCTGGGATAAGAATGTACTTGCAGCTGTCTTCCCAGTCATAGAAATTGAAGGCGTGTAGAGAGGCTGAATCAGTGCTCCCAAGGTGTTATTGAACTCCCTAAGACAGAGAGGAGGTCGTTCTGAAACTTGGTGCTTTCCTTAGTGCTATCAGGTATTGTCTGCTTTCACAACACGACAATGTGCTGACTTCTTGTATGGCTTGTCAGAAGTTTTTTCATTGTGTTTATTAATTTGAATGTGGTCATTACTAAAGGAAGCCCTCTCAGTTGTGTTGTTTAGGGCACTTGGGAAACCATAGTGTGGTACTATTCTGTTTGGGGTCCCTCATAGAATTTGAGAACTTTGAAAAGTTCTCAGTTCTCCTTGTATCTGTATGTAGTGGAAATGCTAAGTCACAGCCTGAAGCAGTGATTGAGCACCTGGTGGGAAGGCAGGGCCAACCCAGGGGAGCTCAGCTGCATGCAGTGCATCTGAGTGATCGGAAGGGGTGGATCCACCCTTTCCCAGACCTCAGTTAAGTGTTTGTAGTGGAGGTGAGAGCATCTCTTGCTGGAGATCCTTGCCTACCTGAGGCCTTTCAAAGGTAAGCAGTTTTTTTCCTTCATTTCTCCATTCATGGCTACTGTATTTGCGCTCATTCTCATTTGCTGTAGCCGAAGGCTTTGCCACCCTGCAATTATTGCAGCACTTTCCACCCCATTATAGCATTACACTATAAAGTATGGAAGTAGATAAAAATTGTTTTTGATAGTGTTTTTCTCCCTCAGAGTTAATTTTGGTGAGTGGTGAAAACTGAAATCCTCTGAGCACAACACCATGAGAACACTGTTTTGGTTTTGCCTTAGTTCTGATGCTTTTCATGTCAGTGAAAAGTGTTGATATTGCTTATGAGATGGGCTGTGTAGATGTAGTTCACGTTCACTGCGTGCCTTAGTAACTTTTAACACAATGTTGTAACCTGTGGAGGATACCAATTCACGCACAGAGTAAGGCATTACAAAAAAGGTCCGCCATCGTTCTCTGGTCCAACATTTCAGAAAACATTTTTTCAACCGAAATTGCCATCTCTCACTGCTTTTGACTCATGAGCCAGGACCAGTTTGCTTAGTGATCACTGATGCCTTGACATGCACGTGAAAGCATCAAGTTGCCAGTTTAGCAAAGTGTCATTTTTCAAGACAATCCTTGTCACTTTAAGCACGTGCCCAGTACTGGTTTGTGTATGGAGCATGTTCCTGCCAAGCATTTCTGAATTTTCTTTCAGTGAGTTAAATGTGATTTCTAGGCGTTTGAGGAACATTATTACTGTAAGCAGCAGGCAGTAGCCCCCAGCTTTGCTGTACTGAGCCAGCTGTTCACAGGCAGATGCTGCTTAGTACACGCTGCCACAATCAACTCAGTTCTTCAGTCAGTAGCAAGGAAAGTTGCTCATGGGTTGCTTATACAGAGGGGTGTCTTTGGAGGAATCTGATGGCAGAACAAAGCAGCCACTGCTTCAATTTTCTGTGCGGAGCTGGCAGTCCCTGCAGACAGAGGCCCTGCTCTGTTCCTTTCCTGGCAGCATCCCTGAGTCTTTGGGAATAGGAAAGGAGTAAACTGGAACAGTTCTGTTAAGGCCCAACTACCCATACAAAGTGGACCTCCTGATAAAGAGAGAGTACATTCAGTGATATTTAGGTAGATAAGGTAGATAAGACTGTCTTGTGTGTGCAGACAGGTGCATTGGTGATGCAGGCATTACACTGGGCCGCAGGCATGCTTTGGGCTGATATTGTGTTGGATGTCTAAAGCTAAGAAAGCACGAGTTTCTGTGCTGGGACAGATGGACTTGGAAGACCTTGGATACTTCTAAATTTGGAGGATGATTTATTGCTTTTTGCTTTTTATATGCAGTACTGAGGCAGTATTCTTCCATGGTGTGAGAAAACAATCTGCAGTTCTGTCTCAGGTAGGACGAAGCTTCCATCTGTTTGCTCACACGGGGTCCTACTGCACATTGCCCAGAACTAGAATTGTAACATTTACTATTATGATGCTTGCAGCCTTTGGAAGAGCCAGGGGAAAGTTTTCATCTCTCTCTTTTGGAAACAAAGGATGCCATCATTAAGTAACAGTAGCTTGCACATTTGCATGGAAAAGTGAAACTGGAGAAACAGAAGTCCTAACCTGCCTTTAGTGATAACCTCTGGACAGCATGTCTTTCCCAGAAGGAATTCCCCTTTATTTTTTGTGTTAGCAGCAATTTTTTTCCCCCCTTTTTGAGTCTCCCTATGTTTTTATTTCAGATTGGGAATCTTTATTCAAATACCTTAACACAAAATTATTCCAAACCAAAGGCTTTAGTCTTGTTGACTTGGCTTTTGGTTATAAGGCCTATGGATCTTCTCAGTGACTTGAAAATCTCTCAAGGGGGGACTCAGGCTTTTATGTAACAAACTTAGTTTATAGTCTGCTAAGTATTTTTATCTGCAGCATGAATAAATGGGGAAACATGCCTCCCCTTACGAGCGGTGTGGATGAAGTGATTCCCACGTGTATGGTTTATAAGGCAATCTGAGATACGTGGGTTCATTAATATGAAGTGCAGGTGTGTTGAAATGGCAGCTGGCCATTTTACATCTCTGCTGCTCTGGTTTGTCGCTTCCATAATTAACTGTGAGATCTGTTGTGAATTAAGAAATGCTACAAGTAAGCAAAAACTGCAGGCGTAATGCCTTGGTTGCATTTACCAGAAGCAGTGAGTTTTGTTTTGATGATGATTCCTAGTTATACTAATAAATGTTCTCCAGTGAGCATGTTTTCTGTTCTGTAAAGTCACCACGTTCTGATGGAATACCTCACTCCAGCAACTCCTATCAAGTCTTCTGTGAGAATGACAGAGGTACAGTAATTGTTTGTGCTGCTGTTGAGGATATAATTAACAAGGTTTGACTGGAGCTGTTCTCAGAATTAGCATATTTTTCACATAAAAACCTCTGTTAAGAGAGTTAAAATTCATATTTCAGATGAATTCACAATTTGATCAGGTTAATATTTAATAAGCAACCTGCCTTGCCAGAATTATGTTGAATAATTCCTTTTAGTGCACTGCAAAGGATCCTCATAGAAGAACAATTCTCAAATGAGTGCAAGTTTTGTTTTTGCAGGGCAGTGACATGAGATGCATCATCAGAAGTGCACACAGAAATGCCCTGTTGGCTCCTTCCTTCCTTCCTGGCATCAATTGAAAGGCATGCCACCACCAAACCTATCTAATTTTAAAATGGTATTTGAGGTTAGCAGAAGATGATGCGTGCTTGGCCGATGTAAAACCGAAACAATAGAATTCAGGAAACAATGCAAGTTCTGAGCTGGAGAGGCTGACATTAGAATACAAAACAAGCAGTGTGATGAGGTGCAGGCTGAGAGTTATGCCTGCTCTATTTTTACCTTCACAGCTGAAGATGTGGTGAAAAGCTGAGCTGTTTGTTCATAGCAACAAGTAGCAAACCAGTGGCTGGCTGCTGGTCTGGTCACACTGGGAAGGGGGGTGCAGAACAGCAAAAATAGCTGAAGTACCCAGTTCTGCAGATTTCTCAGAGGTTTTAGAAGGGGAGCTGATTTTGTCAGCAGAAGTAGTTTCTAAATGGGGTCTGAGCTGAATTTGCTTTTGACATTAAAGTCCTGGCAATGTGCTGTTGTGGAAAGTAGGCAAAATGTGTCACACAAGGGATGTGCAATTGTATTAATAGGGTGAGAGAATGCACCCTAAATACGGATGAATGAACCACTGATTTGGCAGCTCTGATGCCCTGAAAGGGCCATAGGAAGGGAGAAGCCTGCCAGCTGGCAAGGAGGGCTCTTGTTCAGGAACATACAGCAGCAAGTGTTCATGCAAAGTGCAATGAGAGCATGTACTGAAACAGGTCCTGCTTAGGTTTGTATTTCTGTGCTGGGGGACATGTGAAATGAGACGTGTATTTCAGCAAGAGACGTGCTTTCTTTACCCAGGCTCTGTGATTAATGGACATGATGAAGTTTGCTCTGCAGGACCAGTTTTTAATTGGTTACCTCACTTTGTGCTTAATTCCCTCAAATTAGATGCACTGGCTAACTCACTAGGCCAGAATGTCAGCTCAGAACTTTGAAATGGAGAAAGGCAGTCCCTGGTGGATTTTATTTTATTTTATTTTTTGAGGTGACCGGCTTGGTGGTTATGTTAAATATCCACAGCTTCCTTTCTGCTCCTTATGTTTTGGAGCCTGCAAAAGATGCCCTTTTATCACAGGGAAGTGGAAAAAATAAAAATAAAAAAATACCCTGGCAAGCTGTCAGGCTGTGCCTCTGGAAGTTATTTCCCTTTTCTTCAACTGTGTACACAAACTGCCATTTTCTGACAGTGTATAAAATAGCTGAAAATCCTGGGATACTTCTCACAGAGTGCTTTTTTTTCCCCTCCCCTTGGCTCCTCGTACCACTGCAGGTTCCGGCAGGGCTGTAGGCTCCAGTTCGGTAGGTAAGGCTGCCATCTGGTGGGGTCCTTCTGCACAGCACCTTGCCTTGCCAAGGGGACAAGGGGCAGCAGCCCTGAGACCTCGAGGGCTCTCACCTTCCTCTGATGGCCTCTGAGAAATAATATTGAGAGGTGTTTGAATACCAAAGCGAAGGTCGATAGGATGGATGCTTTTAAGCGGTTCGAGCAACCTGCTTGTCACCTCCCAGCCCCAGTTCTGCAGTGGCACTCTTCCCATGGAGAAGAAGCCTGTGTTGGGGAAGGGCTCCTCGCTGTGATGGTGTCAAACAGTGCCTGTGTCCACCAGCTGCTGCTTGAAGGATGAAATGACAACATGTATTTAATGTCCCTTATATGCTCACCAGGCAGCTGGGCACCCACCCGCCCCCTGGCAGATTGGGTATACTGGTGTGAAGCTCATGGTATGAGTGCAGAAAAACTGTAGGAATGCCCTCACTAAAGAGACACTGCTAGTTGCCCTTCTGGAAATTGCAGCAAAGGCCGACAATACATCACTGCCTTTAGCCTGGAGCCCTGCGTATCTCCGTATCAGTAAGTTGCATCAAATATATTAACATAAGAATGCAGACTGCATGCATTGTGCTAAAACTTAAGTGAAAGAGAGTACACTGAGGTTAGACAACAAAGAAATTATTTACCGTGAGGTTGCGAGGCATTGGCACAGGCTGCACAGAGAAGCTGTGTGTTTTCCATCTCTGGAGGTGCTCACGGCAGATCAGTTGGGCCTTTAACAACCTGGTCAGGTCGGATCTACCCCTGCCATGGCAGGTGCTAGATGGTCTTCAGGGTCCCTTCCAACCCAACCTGCTCTGTGAATCTATAACGGTGGCCAAAGGCAATTTTGTGGAGTAGATTACTATCTCCTTTTTTTTTTTGGGCAGGGACCTGAATTATACCCAGCTTGGAGCGAGGTCATTAAACCAAGGGTGCTTCCTGAAGCGCTGGAGTTCTGTGGGCAGCCATTTTGTGTACATGTGACTGGATGGTACACGGCCTGCTTTGCACTAAGCTCATTGTTCCTTCCTGCTCTGGCTGCATATCCTTTCCATTTCTTATTGCCAAGCCAGGACGTTGCACCAGAGCAGCGGTGGCTGATGGGACGGGGCAGGAGGGTGCTCTGCATTCCCGCCAGGTGCTCAGCACCTCACAGCACAGCAGCCTGCCTGCCAGAATGGAGCCAGGACGTGGCAAGGCAGGGCTGCACGTGCAGCATGTTTACATCCACAGCTTTGGCTCCCACCGCTGTGGATCCATCATCCGTTATGACAAGGGCTGCCAGCAGGCTGAGAGGAATGGGGCTGGGAGCCTGCTTTCCCAACAGAGCCTCATGAGCAGGAGAAGGGGGCAGAGGGCTGCCCAGGTGCTGAGGGAAGAGGCTGACCTCGAGATGATGGCTGCTGCTGATGGGGTGCAGGCCACAGGCAGCTGTGGTGGGGTGAAGCACGTCAGCCTGCACTGTGGTATGTGCTGCTGAGCCTGGGGAATCCCATGCCTCAGGAGTGTGGGCTGCACTCAGATCTCTGCCATGCCCTCCTCTGGGGCAGGCCGTAGCTGTGTGGTAGCACAGTCAGACTATATTCTGAGAGGTGAACACAGCACTGAAGGTTTTGTAATGTGCCAGGACTGGGTGTTTAGGGAGGAGCTGGAGTAAGTTGTTAAACTCATGTGAGTGAAAAATCAGTTACTTTGACTGCGAGCTCTTGTGCTGCTGAGCTGCTGTGTCACCATCCTGCAAGGTGAGGTGGCCGTGTCTGGAGCAGCCTACCTCATTCCTTTCCTGTGATGAGACAAAAATTAAGAATTGTAGAACATCTTGAGTTAAAAGGGACCTTGAAGAATCAGAATCCAACTCCTAAGCACACGCACAGAGCTGCTGCATTACATGCTTTATTTCTGGGCTCTTTCTGTCTTTTCTCAAGTGATTTCTGACTAAGCTGGGTACCACTGTGCTGCTTGCTTCCCCACTGCAACCGATTGAAGATGTTTCTTAATTGTCTTACTGTGTGGCTGGGACCAAACAAAGTTGGGATGGGCATGGGTGTGGGTGCCTTCTAATTATTTGAAGTGCAGAAAAAGAGATTGAGCAGTTTCCCACTGGTTGCAATCTGTTATGAAACATAACTCTGCCGCTTAAGATGAAATAGAGTGAAAACAGTGTGTGTCCCAGCTTCTGGAGGAGAAGCTTAGGATAGGAGTTGGAAATGAATAGAAAGCATCACGCTGTACTGAGCAGCTTGTGTCAAATTGACATCAAGATTCAGTGTTCTTTTATTGCACAAGTCTGGAAATGTCTTATTCTTTGTGGATCTGCTCTGTCCCTGGAGATGTTCACGGTCAGGTTGGATGAGGCCCTGGGCAATCTGGCCAAGTACCAGATCTGAAGGTTGGTAGCCCTGCCTGTGGTATGGGGGTTGGAATTTAATGATTTTTGGATTCTCTTCCAACCCAAGCCATTCTATGATTCTATGAAATATTGAGTGACAAAGGTGTGGTGGTCCTGAGTGTTACTAACTTGTGGATCTTCAAATGTTTTCTTTTTTTTTTTGTATCTTTTCTTCCTCTTAAAAGCCATTTTTCTGAAGATGACAAAGGGAAATGTTACTTTAGTCTGTAATTAATAGCATTAGTTCTGTTTGACTGTTATTAAATGATGCCAGCCGCATCAGAGGCAGCTGTTGGGAACTGGAAGCCTGACTCCCATGACATGGCTCCCACTGGCAGGCCGTGGTGGCCTGCAGGATGTTGGTTTGCCTGCAACCCTGCTGCCAGAGGGAACGTGCCCACAGCCACTACTGAGTTCAGCATCCCCACATAGTTCACACTTTCAGCTGCACTGCTTGCCCAGCAGCTCCTTGGAAAGCAGCTGCCCAGAATTCTGGAGCCCAGAAACCTGCTGTCTTCACTAGCTGTATTGTTTTGAAATCTTTTCAGTAACGTTTGTGAGACTTGCCACATGGTTATAATGCAGAAAACAAGCTAGATTATAGTCAACATAATGTGAAGACTGATGTTCTGTAACCTGCTGGGACCAAAAATAAGTATCTCTGGAAGATAAGGGAAGTACAGCTTCCTCAGGGATTGATTGTAAACACTGAGGATATGCTTTCTGAACTCTCTTCCTAGGTGACCCTCGAGAGGAAAAGGCTGATGCCTTTGACTTTCCCTTCCCTTCAAGAAATGTTGAAAAAGTAATTAAACGAAAGAAGAAGGTATGAAATGTGGGAGCTGAAATAGCTGCCTTTGCATTTGAGATAATAGCTTCCTGCCTGTTCTGTATATGTCTATGCAAGATCACACGGGAGATTAAAAGATTGAACTGGTAGTCTGTTACTGAAAGCCTCACTTACTGAAAAGAAAAATGTGATTATTTTCCCTTTCTGGGGGCTTTAAAATTCTGGCTCGCATTCAATAAAGCACTTAAGTGTGTGCTTACCTTGAAGATTTAGAGTATTCTGTTGACTTAAAGCATGTACAGAAATGCACTGTGGCCAGGGCACTGCACACCTTGATTGGTGAAACCTGGCAGGTTAAAACTTCTGCACATCTTCTTCCCTTTTCATTTTATGCAAAGAAATTCCACCGGTGAGAAAGAAATGAAGGCAAGAACAATAGGTATTAATATGGCAGAAACAGTGATATGAAATTACTTTCTGTTTCTCAAACGTATTTCTGTTCCTGTTCAGTAGTTCAACAAATGCTTGAAATTTACAAAGGCACACTTGTTAAAAGAGTAACTCATGATGGGATTTTGTAATGTGTTAGGTACAAGTAATCAGGTAGACTATAATATAATAATGTCACAGATACTTGATTTAAAACCAGAAAAATAGTATGGACTTCGGAGGAACAGCTAATAACATACTGTAATATCACTCTTCTAGTACATTAAATAGTCTTCAAAAAGAACGAGGAAAATGCATTACGTTTTAGTAATAAATGTCCATGAGAGAGGAATTACCTTTAGATTTAAACTAGTTTCACAGATGGGGTCCAGCAAAAGTCATAACGTTAGCATGTTAACATCCATTTATATTTGTTAGTCTGCCTCTTTGTCTGAATGCCATTGTCAGCAGTTCCAAATTAGTATTTTTAATGTGTGCTTGAAATAAACCCACTATAGATGTATTTTTATGCCTCTAAAATAAAAGTCTTCAGCATCTATGAAACAGATTAATACCAACTTGATATGAGATAGGCCAGGCCATTGCTATGCTGGAATCTAACCACGGGATCTGAATTACACTGCTGGTGTGGAATTAGACAGGAAAGTTCTTGCTCTGAGAAAAAGATGAGCAGTTTTGTATTATTCTAGTTTTTCTCCCATTTTGAATGACTTTGAGGAGAATTTAATGTCTCTGCTCAGGTTTTCATAAGCTCTTATCTATATGGGCAGTTCACAAAGCCCTGGATAAAAAGGAATGCTAGGCAAGGAAGGAAATAGCATGATATCTCATGTGGAAAAGCACAGAGTAATTCCAAGTTTGTTGTCTTTTAAATTGGGATGACTCTTCCAGTATATCCCATTGATTTATCCTTGCTCCAACCCCCAATTCTCCACCAGAAAAAACAGCAAGACTTCATAGTCATGCTGAAGAGTTCAAGGTTCTGCAACACAAGAGATGTTTTTACACAAACTTTTTATATGCTTCATTGAGAAAATTCACTTTTGTCTTTCAGTCCAAAGTCTGGCATAAAGTCTGGAAAGTAATGTCAAAAATGCTTGAAGAAAATGAAAACTTCAGACATCGACTGCTGACTTGCAGTCAGTTCAGTGGAGAAGGTAAATAATAAACTGATAATTTTTGTTATACTAGAGAATATGAGCTATTGGTGTGAGTCCTTTGACTCAAGGTGACTAGGTTTGAAGTTTGTTAAGCTGTTTATTTTGGGTAAAATGCTTTACAGCTCACAAATTACGGAATTCATTGCACCCTTTAAATGCTTCTAGCCATATTTGACTGACTTGTGTTTAATTGAGGTTCTATGAAAAAGTGTATGACTTTGCAAGAAGGATGGGAAGAATGTTCTCTGCAGTCTGTAAGATTAAAAATATGAACCCAAAATGTCTGCAATTTTTTTTTGGACACATTAAATATATAATTAAACTATTGTTCTCAGACTGATCTAAGGCAGCATTTGGATGAATAATAATTTATTTCTTCACATTGGTAAAGTGGAAAATACTAGTTGGTTTCATACTGGCAATAAATAAATTAGATGCTCCCCAAAGGTAACTGTAATACAATTTAACATAACTATCAATCCTGTCCTCACACTGTGCCCTGAATACAGTTATTCCATTACTGGCAGAAGGCTAGGGAATTAAAAGTGGTGCTCTGCCCTGAGACAGCTTCAATTAGAGACGTTGTAGTTGCTGCACAATTTAAGATAATGCAGTGTGCACTCACAAATGTAATTGGAGTTTCTGGCCTCATAGTCTGACGAGTTTTTAGGATAGAGAATATACTAATTCATGAAAAGTTACCAGGTAAATTAAAAACAGTGTATTCATGTACAGTGCTTGTGCTTAGTTTACATTTGGGCTGATAGAAGCTCTCCACAAGCATGCATGTTAAGAGTTACATGCCAAAACATATGTCAATTCTTGCCAGTTTTCATAAAAGTTATGTTGCTCCCTCAACATTCACCTTCATAAGAGTAACAGAAGTGCATTTCTGGTTCAGAACAGAAATCTTTCTACCCCAGTGGCCTGTCCTTGTGCAACCTACAGTAGCTGTTGTTGGAACAATAGAGGAAACTCCACAACATCTGTGGAGGGATGTTATCCCTCGATAAACCTGTTGCAGAATCTGTTGTAAAACTGTGCTTCTCTACCTAACCTGAAGGTTTTTGATCCAGCAGCTTCTATGCACTTTCTGCTATAGCTTGTATCTCTGCAAAATCTTAGTGCACAGTTGTTAATGTGTATGTAGGATTTAGCAGTCAGTAAAGAAAAAAATAAGTCTTCTAGGGTTTGTATTTGCTTGCTTTTTAAGCAAAAGGAGAACAGGAGACAGGGGAAAAAGGAGTAGAAATCTTTAATATATGATTGCCTCCAAAATTTCAAACTATTATTAAAAAAAAAAAAGAGAATGCTGCTAATACAAAATCTCCTCTTTGGATTTACCATCTCAACACTCTGGTTACTGGTTTGCTTTTCTGGTTTTTATGCATATGCACTGTTTGTTTGTTGAGCTTGTATTTATCATGGGACTGAGCAGACATGGCCCATTCTCATTTTCAAATACTCATTTCTTTTTGCCACCTGGAGGGAAAGTATTACCTTTCTATGTAATCTCTACTAACTCTTTAAACAAATAAAACCCCAAAGAAGTTTTTATTTTTTTATATTTTTTTTTAAGGCAAAAAAAGCCCCCAACAAATAACAAATAAAGGAAAAGCAACCAACCAAACATCCCATCACCAACCAAACAAGAAAAACCCAACCAAACAGTTCTTGTGTCTTTAATTATTATTGTACCTCATTTTTTCAGGAGCTTTAATTGAGAATCTACCATTAAACTCTTTTTTAGTTGGAGGCCATGAATTCTAACATCTTCTTTCTAATTAGTAGATTTGATAAACACCAAATCATGGAGATAAGTCTCTTATTGTTCTGACTGCTTCACTGAATGAGAAGCAAAGGAAATAATTCTGGCAGACTTTTAGATAAAGATCAACAAATCTGAATAAATTTATATCTTTTTTTTCTGAATTAATAGATCTAGAAAATTAATGCTGCTTTTTATGGCCTCTATTAATAAATTATTTTGAGAGAAACAATCTATGAGACTATTAATGCTACCTATTTAATCTCTGGAATGCTGCAAGATTAGATTAAGTTCAGTGAAAATGCTGATGTGTCTCCAACTGATGTTATCCCACAGGCAATGATGCAAACCAAAGTTCACAGAAGGGTTCCCCCTGGACAGGGTATGTATGGGGTCAATTGCCAAGCAAGATAAAATAATAAGCAAAATATTCAGAAAAGATTCGCTGATGTTGTTTAATGTTATTAATAAGTGCCAGCCTTGCACTTCAGTATTAATGATGTCTGCCTCACTTGTTTTTCAAGATTTTGAGCAGTATGTGCTCAGCAGGAAGGGTTGTATGCACCCCAGCACAGGGAAGTGAGTTTTCCCTTACAGAGGCACTGTCCTTGTTCCTGCCCACCAGTTCTTTGTGCACGTTGTGTTAATGACTGTTCTTATTGCTCTAGACCAAGTCTGCTACTAGGGCTGTTTGCTTCCTCTCTTCTGCAGTTTATTCATGGCTTTCTCACTGGGGTAAGGAAATATTTCATCATACAGTTTCTCTCCTTTAACCCCAAAAGGTTAATCACAGCATGTTTAAAAACTCAGGTCAATGTCCATATGGTGTCAGCATTCAAATACATGCACGCAGTTGTTTGCCCTCAGCAAATACTAGAGGGGACATGCACTGTCTGCAGAAGACAGAAAGGTACAGCATTTAGGAAATGTTTAATGCTAAGCTTGCATGCTCACGTGATTTCACATTCTAGCTATGGCTATAAAACTTTTTTTCTGTGATCCAGTGAGCAGTCCTGGTAGTTGGCATTGAGAACACTATCAAAAGAAACACATGTAGGTCTGTTCTGGGGAGAGACTGAGTGGGAAGAGTGGGCTTAACAGCTTGGGGAAGGAGAAACACTAGTGCAAGGCTGTCCTTTCACTTATGACTTACTCTCGTGAGCTCTAGCTGGCCTCTTACAGCAATATCTCTTGTATCTAGTGAAGTGCTCTCTCTCTGGGCTGCCTATACATGCAATGTGTGCCTGAAGATCTAAACAGAGTTTGTTTGCCATACTTCACATCTAGCTTTCTTTTTTCTGTTAAAGTGAATGTACCGCTTCACTTTTGTCATCTCTTTTTCTCTAGGAGGAGTCCATCTTTGGTTGGGTATAGCAAGAAAATAAAGGAAGATTCAGGCCAAAAGGAAATATAAAACTACTGAAATGGTTTTCATCTAGATCTTACTAAAATTGGTGACAAGACTACAAAAGATTTAGATGAATGCTGTTTCTCTGTTGTTTGTTTGGCATATATGTTTCTGCTGTTCAATAGATTTGTTCCTAAAGTGGCTTAAATAGCTTGTTGCAAGATATTTGAAGTCATTAAGTCTGATATTTCACTTAGTTATTAGTTTTTGAAAGCTTTTTAGTGAGTATAGTATTGTGACAGTTTGCTTGTAAAAGAATAAAGATGCACGTTTAGCACTGATGTCTATTTTATTGTTTTTTGTAGCCTGTCAATCATAAACATGAATTCAGTAAAGCAGAACCCCACACAGTGTATAGAAACACTTTTGTTCTTAGTGATTTGAATAATTTTGATTTTGTTATATTAAAATAACACACAATTACCTTTCAGCTCATTCATCCATTTAGACATGAATCTCAGCAAATATTTTGAATTTAAAACCAGGTAAATGTTTTCTGCCTCACTGTTCATCATGAGGCCCATAATGATATCATCATAACCAGAAGGCATTTACCTAGCCGACTTCATTAACACAGTATCATTTTCTTCTGTTTTGGAGTTTTACACTTGGACTCCTGACTGTTAAAACCTTTTAAAATAGCAAATCGTGTACAGGGAACACAAAGACTGCATACAAATAGCATGTATACAAACATCATAGATAAAACATTCACCTGTCACAATTAGACATCATTGGTTTCAATGAAAGGATGGTTTTCTCATTGCATAATGTCTTACTGTTTGCAGACATGGTGACTGGAATGTAAGAGTGTTGAGCTTTAATAACATGCCAGTGATTGTGTCATTAAGCAGCAAAGCGTTTGGAAGGGTTTAATCTCTGTTTACTTAAGATCACAACTGCAAATATGTAAATGGCATGTGTCCTCCTGACGACAGTTCTGGCATCAAGGTTTTTTTTTTTTCTGATTCGCAGTTGAGTAATATTCTGATTTGACTTGAAATAGTTGACATTTCAGCTTGTAAAAGGAAGTGAGAAAGCAAAGTATTCAATCAAGACGTGATCATTTTTCTGGCAGAGCAAAAATGTCACAGTTCTTTGGTATTTTCAAAATTCATGTTTGGAGTTGCATGAGTTTGTTTATTTAATAACAGATATAGTCTTCCAGTTCTGTCAGTGTAATGTTTGCACGAGGAGTACTTTACAGACACAGACTGTAAACTGCTGAGTTGCTGCTCTGATGATTCTTTCCTTGTAAGCTGCAGCTTGTCCCCTTACTCGCAAGGATGGAAGTGGCCCTGGAAATGAAGCTTTAGTGCTTTTGCTGTGCTGCAGCTTTTTCATCCAGGTATGGTGGTGATTTGAGGAGAAAGCCTATGTAGCATTAATATGCTGTATGACCTTATACTTGTTAACATCTGTCTTCTTACCTACTTATTTTAGCTCTTTTCCAACATGCCCTTGTTCTGCCTTCACCCCACTTCCAGATCACTCAAGAATATAGCCCATGGCTGGAGGAGAAGGTGGTGAGCAGCAGTGCTTTCCCAGCCTGGGAGGTGTGTGACAGTGCAGGCAGGGGCCAGAAACCCCCTCCCAAAAACCCTGTGGTGGTGACAATATAATTAATTGGTTGGGGTCTGTTAATAGAAAAGAACTTCTGCTTGGTGTTACTTTGAAAGGGATCTAATGTTTGAAATCACTGTGGGACAAATCAGCTAATGCAGCAGGACAGGAAGATACCTACTAGTTTAGGTTCTATTTCTAACTCTTTGCATGATTTCTAATTTTTCTGTGCTTAGTTTCTAGCTCTTTCTCTAGCTTTCTTGTTGCAGTGACCAGCTTTCTAACGTACTGTTGTGAACATGGCAGTCTGAGCAGTAAAGCCACTGAGAAACCAACTTAGAGAAGAACTGAGCTCAGGATGTATGAAGAAATCCAGCTGACATGTACACTGTCACCGTCTTCTCAGATCCTTGTTGCAATGGATTCTTTTTTTCCTTCCTAGGATCACTTAGGTAAAAACTGCAAAAAAGAAAATAATCGCTGTGTTGTGTTAAAGTATGCTTATATGATCTAAGTAAGTGGCATGGAAAAAATGAATTGTTTATACAGGAAGGATATTATTTAAAATCTCTTTATTAAAAGGAATCAGAAATAAATAAGGGAACCTCAGGGCACTACATCATTCACTTGAGATTCATCAAACATCTGACCCTTCTCTGAAGTTTTTAATCATCACCACAGAAGCAAAACCAAGTGTAATTCCATCCTGCTGTGGATCCTGGGTAGCAGTGTTGTTCTTTCACATTCTTCAGAACACATACCAGTTACCTGAAGTTTTTAATAACCAATCTCACTTGGAGTGTGAACCGAAGCAGATGTGCGAATATAGAGGTCATGATGTTTCTTTGCTCTGCAGCCTTTTTTTTCTCTGGACATAATTTACCTTTCTACACAGAACAAAAACTAGCATATTTGGGAAGTTCAAGAACAATTCTTTCTGCTCAGCCCTGTGAACAGCTGCCAGAGATCTGAGGAGGTACGTTGTGGTATCAAGGTGGGAGGGAGCAGCTGGAGCTGGCAGAGTAGCTGGAGGCACTGCTGCTGAATTCCTCTATCAGTAAGCAGCAGTGCCAGATTTTGTCTCAAGATCTGAGAGCTGGTCTGAAAAGTCATTGTTTTCTACCATGTTTTCATAAATACAGATGACTCTGTAGGAAACTAAGTGATGGAGAGTAAGGTCTTCAGTTAGCAATTTACTGGTAAAACAAAGTTTAATGGGAAATAGCACATTTGCTCAGACTGAAATATTTTGATTGGAAGTTTTCCAACTGGGTGAGTTCTTTCCAAATCAAGGTCCCCTGGCTCCTGAAGCATTTCTTGACTGTCATCTTGGGAATTGAAGCCTCTTATGTCTGCCCAGAGGCACCAAGGCTAGAGGGCCTGAAACTCTAGCCCATGCTGTTAGGCTACCACTTCCAAACTAACCAAAAATCCTGGGAGTTTGATCTCCACTTTGATTTCCATGCCTGGAAGTGCTAGGAGACTTGGCCACAGGCCTGATGAGGAGCTGTGACTTTGGGCAGGCTTCCCTGGGCAGACCTCAGTGACAGGGCTGCACTGAGTCCTGAGTGCTCTCACTGCTACTGTGCTGAGCTGCTGCTGTCAGAGGCGGTGTCACTGATCAGCTGAGGCTCAGGAACTTTGGGATCTGTGTTTTGGAAGTGTTTTGATATTTTTGAAGTGAAATTTCCAGTTTGTGGGCATTTTCAGAGGAGTTTTTGTTTCCTGCCTGATTTGGAATAAAGCCACCAGTTCAGATAAAACCACATTTCCTGCAAACTGGAGGCTTGGCTTGCCAGGCAGCTCTTCTACTCGTGCCCCATCTGCTCTGGTGTTGAGATGAATCAGATTCTGCTGCCCTAACAGCAGTGATTCTGCAATCCTATGGCCTGTGAGGTTACAACTTGGCCATCACCAAGGCTAATCGTATTTCACTGCTATTTCCTTCCATAAAAAGATTTCAACTCTGGAGAAAAGTTGAGAGCAGGATATGAAGCTTCAACCATGGCCAGATTTCGGGAAAGAATAAGGTGACCTTTGTGTTCACTGAACATTTATACCAGTAAATGTCTTTGTCTTTAGGGCCATTGCTGGTAGTCAGTATTCATGTTTTAACTTCAAAACATCTAATACAATTTTCCATGGCCTCTGACTAAAGAATAGCCTTCAGCAGACAATTCAATTCTATTCTTTGGGGGAAGAAGGGGACTTAAATTTTGTGCAGAAGTGACATTTTATGTATGTGTGCAGTAGATCCTTAAATATAAAACCAAACAGGATACAACTTTGATTTATAGCTTTTGTAAATAACACTCAGTGACAGGTTTGTGTATTATGTATATTTTCATTGCATAAGCGCTTATATAACTGTGATGATAGAAATTTGCATAAAAATTGAAGAGACTGTACTACAATGAGTGTATCATAATAGCATTTCCAGCAAATGGAAGTAGCAGATGATGAATCTACCATGTTACGTATATGAAGGCCACAGTGAATTTTAACAAATGTTCATGGGAAGTTCTTCTGTTGTCAGTGACAGCATCACAGGCGTCTGATGGAAAAAATATATATATATTTGAAAGTTTATTTGCTTGCCTTGTAGCTAGTGAAAATGGAGGTGCTGCAGCTTCATTTGTTAGAGGAAAAAGATACGGAGGCTGTAAATAAAACAGGAGTATGCCTAGGTACAGAGATAGGAGGAAAACCTCCTGGAAGATGCTGTATACTTGAACCTCCTGTTGTCTGTGGCACCTTTTAGGACAGACTGTATTGCATCTTCTGCACTGTATGCGCAGGGGCCTATCAGTGAGAGATTCTCTACTTCTTGCTCTAAAGTGTAGGCTTACACGTGTCTCAGCTGAGAGATTTTGTTGAATTCTACATGTTGCTGGACTGCTTATGAATATGTCTGATTACTGTAGTCTTACCAGAGATCGTGACAAGAGTGTGTTCATGCTGTGAATGTGTGAAATTTATTGTGTGCAGGTTCATTAATGCACTGATCAATGCTCCCTTTCCTCCAGAATCTTTGCAAACTCTTGTATTTTGAAATGAATACCTAATTAACATAGCATTTTTTCCCTGTTCTGCTGTATGCTTATTTTCTTGTTCCCAATGGATGTATGAAGGGAAGTCAGCATTGCTGATGGAATTCTCCATAATGGATGATCTCCATAGCAAAAGCTACAAGTAGTTTAAACAGAACTTGAAATACCCGTGATCACTTTTTACACCCTTTCATATTTAAAATTTATTGAATTCCATACAGGGTAAAAATTCTTGACTGTGATGCTAATTTGTCCAGGGAAGGATCTCCCAGAGAAAAGAATGGACATGAACTCCTCGCTTCAGTCTGTCAGCCCAGACTGAGCAGAACAACAGGGACACGAAATGAGGAGCAGCTTAGAGCATGGCTGGGTGCTGAGACTTGCCCTGTTATAATCTCATCAGATCTACTTGAGATTTCAGTTGATACTGTGAGATTGCTTTCCATGTTGATGTGCTCTAAATGTTACTTTCTATCACAATATGGTGTTATCTAGAGGAGAACTTGTATGTGAATTTGTGACTGCATAGGTTTCTTGAGTCAGAGGACTCAAATCAGGGCTGAGTTTGCCTTGAGCTGTCTCCTGAATGTCTCCTCAAACTCCTCTTGAGCTCTCTCAGTGGTTGTTATGCTCTTTCAGACTCATTTTGAAATGAATTAATGGGAATGTCTGAGAAACAAGCCTGATCTTTCATTGGAAGAGCCCGAGGTGGCTGCTGTTCTAGTGCTGCCCTGCCTCCGCAGCCCTGGTTTCCTGAGACCATCTTCATGGTCTGCCTTCAAGTTTTGCAGTTTCTCAGCTCAATAATTTCAGCCTGCCCGTCTGTTTTCAAATACTTCTATTGAGTGCCTAACACCACCTTTTTATCATTTGAAAGCAGATAAAAACAATGTTATCTGCAATAATTTACAAGAACTCTGCAAAGAAAGTGCACAGTGTGGAAGAAATATATCTGATGAAGAGAGATAATGAGCATAAGAATTTCATAGCTCATGGAGCAAATATGGAAAATAATGTTCATGAGCATTGAAGAGCAGTTGATTTCTATGTTCAGACTTGGAGAGACTGACACTTTGTTTACAAGTTGCAGAATTCTTGAATGCAGTGAGATGTTCTTCTCAAACCTTGCTGCGAATACTCTGCCTCTTAAAGACAGACAATAATTCTCAGTGCAAATACATCACGGGAGTCTTATTAAAATAATCAAGAGAGGCATATATTTTTCTTGACAGAAGGCATGTGTTCTTTATTCCTCTGGAGCCTCATGTTGCTCATACTGCTGCTTTGTCTTATTGCCATCACTGATCTGCTCTGTGTGGGTGGAAATGTCAGACTCTGTGTTCGTTCCGTAAGAGCGAATTCACTTGTCGTGTTCACTTGGGTTTACTTTCATGCTGTCTGTAGAGATTGTTCTCTTTTAGGATCTTGCTAGCAACTTTAAGCAAGCGTAGTTTTCCATAAAGCATCCTGCTTTTACTTACTGCTGGGAGTTTGTGTCTGCCTGTGAAGCTGGCTTTTGGCAAAGAGGTATTTTCAAATTGAAATCGAGCATATGACCTGAAGTAGTTACAGGGATGGTTCAGTCTCACAGAAAAAAAATGGCAGTTGAGGATGTCATGCAAGGGACAGCTCTGAGGGATATGGTATCTCCCTGCACACCTCCCTCTGCTCCTTTGCCAACATTTTCACTTGGTGCCACCAAAAGACATCACCTGAAATGTGTTCCTATTCTGAAAAGTCTTAAGGTAGAAACTGCATCTGCTCACTTATCACAGGTCCTCCTGCTGGGATTCTCCTAGTGATAACGTGGCTCTAACTGCCAGTGCTTGAGTGCTGGCAGACTGATCTGCGTTCTCTGGGTTATCCAGAGTATCCCCAGCAGAACTGAGTTCTGTTTAGTTATCAGATTTGCAGCTACAGGGAAAGTATTTAGCAGTGGAAGTAATGCACAAGAAGGTATGGGATTCACCTCATTGCTGCTTAGCTATGTTACGCAGAAGACTACTCAGGTACAACCAACTGAAGGTAATACATTAAATTCTGCAAGCATATCACTGCATCCATGGGAGTCAACAAGCTAAACAAGCAGGTGCCTTACTTGCAACTTCATTTTTCATGGTGCAACCGCAATTCCCATGGGTTTGCACAAGTGATTCTGGAGATATAAAGTGACTGTGTTTGCAAAAGTTGTTGCTTAAGACATTTTTTTAAGTAAGAGGAGCTATCTACTTGTTGCTAAGACAGTATTTGGACAGCAGAACATTCATTACTGATGTTGACGTGCATAAAAATAGTTTGGTTTTCATGTCATGGTGCACATTTTCAAGCTATGAAAGGCATCATTTTGCTTTTCAACAAAGCACTCTCATGCCCCTTTGTAATTGCCAGATAAATATAGAAAACCACCATGCCATTTCTGTGGAGTTACAATGCAATTGTTTCCTTTGCATTTTTTTGGTAGTATTTCCCAATCCCTCAATTGAAAACAGCTCTTTTGCTGAGAGAGGAGCCAGAGTAGTTCAAATGTATGCATTCAGTAGAAGGTAACTGCAGAGTCTGTGACTCTTTGAATAGTCAAATCACTCCACGTGGTATAATCTGTAATGTAATGAATGCTGGGGAAAGAACTGCTGCCATTACTTTTTTTTTATCTGTCATATGGGAAAAGGCTGAGAGAGTTAGGAGGATCAGCTCTTCCAGTTAAGTGGGCACTCTGCAGAGGTTTCCACTAGCCTGAGGGATGGGGTGCATGAATGATATGGGGTGGTCTGATAGGAGCCTACTGCAGTGCACCTGCAGAGCTCTTTACGGGTTGCTGTAGAATCTGGAGTGCTGATTGTGCCTAGGACACGACTGGGCTCCTTTCATCATCTGCTTTTTGTGCTTTTAGATTTTCTTACAACCTCCGCGTGTTGAATGCCCTAAAGATCATCCTGAACCAAACGGCCAACGTGACGTTCATCTCTGCTCAGGGCCTGAGCAAAGGGCTTTTCAGGGTCTATAACGCGTTGGTTCTGATGAGGTGTTGGCACAGGTTGTCCAGGGAGGTGGTGAAATCACTGCCCTGGAGGTGTTCAGGAACTGTGCGTGTGTGGCACAGTGGGCAGTACTGCTGGGACGTGGTCAGTGGGCAGCATTGGTGGGGATGGGTTGGGGCTGGGTGAGATTTTAATGGACTTTTCCAAAGTTAATGATTCTGTGATGTATTTTCATAGATCCCATCCTGGATGAGTAATGATTGGTTGATTTCTGGTAATCGGTACAGTCGTAAGTTATTGATTAAATTGGTACATGAGTGGGTTTGAGTTGCCTCTTCAGACCCACAGAGCATAATCCACGATGAATTATGATTGGATCCACTGATGGGCTGGATGACCTTTTCCAGCCTTACCGATCCTATGAGCGTATGACAGACTCTACGACCCCACATTTTCCTCTCTCCTTGGGGTACGCTCTGCCGCCTTTATACGTAGGCATCTGTTCTTGGAGCTGTAATCTCAGTGAAAAATCCTGCTGGGTCTCGAGCCGAACCCGAAGGGCACCTGGCAGCCCCCTGTTCCCGCTGCTGCCTGCAGGGGGCGCCGGGGCGCGCGGCCGTGCGCGGCGGGAACGCCAGGGGGTGCCCGAGGCCGCGCGGGGGCGCGCTGGCGGCGGGCGGCGGCGGCGGCGGGAGGAGGGAGGTGGGAGCAGCCGCCCGCGCCCGCCCTCAGTCGCGCTTGCGGAGCCGCAGCCGCGCGCAGCGCTGTCCCTTCAGCACCGCCGGCACGCGGCGGCCGCCCGCTCCCCCGTCGCATTTGTTTCGTTGCGGCGAGTGAAAATTAAGAGGAACCTTCCCGCCTCCGCGCCGAGCCGCCGCCAGTGACCGCGTGGTTTGCAGTAAGTAGGGGCTGGGGGCGGCGGGAAGGGGGGGGGGGGGGGCGGCTCCCGGGGCTGCAGGAAATCGGGGCTGGTGTGGGAGCACGGAATGCAGCTGGGTGCGGGTGCGTCGGTCGTAGGGTTGGGGCAGGATTGGGGGCGATCGGTGCTGCTGAGGGATGGTGTTGGCAATGGCGGGGCATCGGGAGCGGGCGGCTGAATGAGGTGCTGCAAAATCCGTGGGTGAGCTCAGCCCCGGTGTGCCTGCAAAGCCAGGAAAGCCGTACGGCAGGGCTGAGCAAGGCAGAAACCCTCCTTTCGCTGCCCCGCCGACACTGATCATCTCAACGGTTTCAGGTCTGGAAAGCAAGGTCCAAGCATGGTGAAGCTGGGGAGTAATTTGAACGAGAAGAACAGCAAACCACCATCCAGCGAAGATGGGTTTCAGACAGTTCCTTTGATCACACCTTTGGAAGTAAATCACCTGCAGTTCCCGGCTCCGGAAAAGGTAAAGCAGAAGCCAGCAGCACTCCTGCATGGCCACACACGCGGACATCCCCTTGGCTTTACTGCCCCGTGGGTTCCACCGCCCCGTGTCAATCACTGGTCTCTGATGAGCGAGGCTGTGCCGTGGTGTAACAGTAAATAAGAGGTTGTCTTTCATGCCGTATTTATCTGCTTTAAAGTGGCGAATGAGCACACAGCTGTTCTCTATTCCTTCCCTCCTCAGAAAACATCCAAATATTCCTTCATATGTGTAAGTGGGTAATGCTTAGTGTGTTTCTCTTATAAACACTGGAGAAACTGAGGAGCAGTTTACAGTGCGTAACTGTTATCAGTAAGATTAATTGCCTGCACTGAGAGTAATGTGATGACTCTTTCAAAATAAGAAGCTATTTTAATTATCTCACTCAAGCCTTGTTTTCTTCTCTGTGGCTGTGCAAAGCTCTTTTGGGCATCTGTGATGCTGCTTTTTACCCATGAATTCCCCCATCCATTGGGGGGTGATGGAGCTATCCCACGTTTGGTTTCCCCAACTGGTCCCACCTGCCAGGGAACAGCTTTCTCCCCTGCTCACTCCACACTCTCAGCACTGAATGCAGCACTAAAATGTCCGGAAAGCCCCAGAGATTGGCTGAGGTTTGGTGGCTGGGGTTTCTTAGATGCAATGCATATTGCATCTAAGGGAAGTCTTTTGTCAATATCGATGCAGCGCTGGTGCACAGCAGTACAACCTGGTGAGGACATGATAAGATCGTAAAAATCTGTATGCCCCAACAGTGCTTATAAAAACAAAGCCTGTCTGCAGTGTAGTTCCCAGATACCACAGAGATGGAGCCAACTCACTCGAAAGTACATGACAGAATGATTAGATCTCACAGGATAATGGAATAATAGTAAAATTAACACTAATTATTATTGAATATACATCCTCTTTTTACTGTAGCGCGCAATGTAATTTCTCTAAATACATTAGGAGAACATGATGATGATGTGATAAAACTGTCTTGATAGACAAACTTAGTTTATTTTATGATGGAACTGAGTCAAATGCCTTGACATCCTGGGAACCAGAGGCAAATCAGAGAAAGGAGTTAGCTTCATTCCCCATGGGCCTCATGGCAACTAGGAGAAATTTTACTGCATTCAGGAGAATTATGCTCCCATGAATTGTTGTGAATGAGAGGATAAATTGGCCTTTGTCTATGACTCTCATAAAAACAATTAGGCAAAGTAACTTAGGCAGAGCAATATGGTTTATGACAAATGTCTGGGAAGATCAAGGGAAAGTATTGGTGTGTAACAGTAACTCATCTGATGCTGCTACAAATGGCTTATTAATATCACACACACTATTGTATGATGTGAAATATAAGCGGCTCGTGTGTCAGGCACGACATGGACAACCTAACAAAAATCCTTTCAGGCTAATAAAGTGGTAATGACTGTTCTCACGACCATCACATTCCAATTGCCTGTTGGTGCACAAATATTGGAGTGTATTGGTCCGGTGTGATTCCGTGCTGATTTTCCTGTTTAAACATGTCTACATCAATAATTCACATGTTGTTAGGTTACATTACCTTCATTAGCATACATTAGTGTCAGTGCATCTACTGACATCCGTATTTTTCTTTGCTGTGAGAGTGGGATGTATCTCCAGGAGAGCTAAGCATGATTCAGAACTCATTAGAGTCAATGGTATTGATTCCTGCAGGCTGTGGTTCAGCTCTTGTGTGCAGTAGACCCAGAGTTGACAGCAACTGAAGATCTGTTACCGAAAGGAGAGATTATTTGGGATAAAAGCAAAATAATTCACTGCCTGTTTCCTTTGCACTTTGTAGAACAGATTCTGTGAGGGTGAGTTCACCCTGGGGCAGAGGGTTCGCATAAAGACCTGATAATAAGGAGTGGGGCCTTAGGTGAAAAGCTTGGCTGAAGGTTAAGTGGTGGGGGAAACCAGCTTTGTACTTGGAAAAGCAAAGCTGCTGCTGAATTCAGTAAGACTGTGAGCCTGAGGTAGAGCAAACATGGATTTCAAGTCTTTCAGAATGAATTTTTGTTTGGACTTGCCCTGCAGTCAGCAGGCAGAGTTTAAAAAAAAAAAAAAAAAAGAAGAATAGGAAAAAAACAAAGAAAAGAAAAAAACAGCACAACACAGAAATCAATTTGACATTTTCCTGTGCATTTGCCAAACCTGCCAGCAGTTGATTTTAACTTGTGAGACTGGGAGCACAAGCCAGGGTGCTTCCTCTGCCTCTTGCATGGAATGTTGCAGAAATCACTGGAGGTAAAAGCGGTTTGGTGTTGGGATCTGTGTGTATGAACTCAGATGGGTTTTGCTGTCGTTTTCCTAAATGCAAATCCATTGCTGCTCGCTTTTATCCACCAGGAGGCAATGCTCCTGGCCTCCAAGCTCCCTTCAAGGAACCACATCTCCTGTGCCACTGCAACAAAGGGCTGTACCCCCTGACATTTTCCCATAGCTGAAATCTGGAGGGGGGAAAATTACCCAAACACCTGCTTTGCATTCCCTTTTCTGAGCTTATCTTGGCCGTTAGAGGATATCTTCATTTATGATGCTGCAAGCTCTCAACCCAGATCAAGCCTGTGTTTTGTTTTTTTTTGCAATCCAGGGTGCATCAAAACCAGAACAAGGAGGTTTGGCAGCAGCTTGGGTCTGTATGTTTGCTCTAGCTCTGGTCTAGTAAACGTGGAGTGAGGAAGGCTCTGATCCAAGATATACTGGGTCTGTGCTGGGCAGCCCACTGCTATTACTGTGTAATAGGCAGTAACGCCTTCGCTTGGTGTGTGTATATTGCATGGCAAAGATTTTCAAGCACTGCTAATACAAAGACTGCTGTTTTTTTTCCAGCTTAGTCTTAAACACATGCATGCACGTCAAAGAAAAACAGACCTGTGGTGTGTCAGTGTATCTCCTTATCTGTGTATCTCCTGAAAAGCAACCCACAGTAGCATATACTGTCTGAAAATCATTCTTATGGGCTTTAGATATCTGAATTTTTCCTTGTTTTAAGAATATTTTTGTAACTGGTGTTGGCCTCTGTAGGTGTTTCACTGTAGCTTGACCTCTTTCCAAGAGAGTGTTTGTGTCTGTTTCCATTTTCAGAGAAAGGATACAGAGAAAGGCCATCAAAGTGAGACTTGCTCATGTGATGTCATTCCTGAAGCCCATCTCTTTTCAGACAGTTCTTGATTAGAATAAATCACATGGTGTAGGGGAGAAATATTAAAGCTATGCCTAAACTTCTCCTTCTGGGGTGTCCTTCTGGCATTGCTTCTCTAACAAGTTTGTGTTCTGATGTGCTGTGAGCTCGGCAGCTCCCCCTGATCCCCCTGTTGATGCACCACGCAAGGATGTCTCCTGCAAAGGCTCACATTCTTCCTCCTGCAGCGTCAGTGTTCTGTCTGCAGCTGTATGGCTGAAAGGGGAAAAATATACCCAGGATGGTAATTTTTCTCCCTAGGGTGCTAAGCCTGCTATACATTTATATTTATTGACCATCACCAAGCTTTTCTCTTGCTCCTCCCTACTCTCACTGGTGAGCATTTGCAGAAGGCAGGGACAGACACTCTTGAATCGTTTTTGCTGGAATAATAGCTGTCACTGGTATGTCAAGCCTTTGACCCAGCTTTTTGTGTTTCCAAATGTAATTTCTTTTGTATTCAAAAAAGCAAAACAAAGAAGTCTTTTTCTTTTAGGAGCAGAGGGCAGAAGGGTAGCTGTTCGCTTGTTCTCCTAGGTGTAGGCAAAATGCTTTAGCTGTAATTGTGACGTGTCCCTACAATGATAATCCTAACTGATCTGCGGCTTTTCACAGCCCACACTGCTTCACTGAAATCTTAGATGAGACCAACAACCGGGGACTTCTTGGTCACAGCAGCTTCAGTGGTAATCCTGCAGGAAATGCCTCTGTTCTGGCAGTAAAAATCCTAATTTTACATAATACCGAAGTTCATGAAAGCTATTGTCAGGGCTGAAAAAAACATCCAGCGTGTCTTTTGTGGGGAAGGCTGCAGAAGGCTTATCATGCGCTCCATTGTTCTTCATTCTGAATGCATCTGGAGGCTTGAGAAATCATTTCTCTGGTGACAAATTCCTGCCATCAACCCAAGAAACAAAATTGATGGAACTGCTCTCTTCCAATGTGCTTCCCACCCTATGGTCCATCGCTTATCCTCTGTGGCTGCAGCCCAGGCTGTGCTTTCATACGGTGTAATCAAGAATTCCTGAAAATCAGGAGAGTCCCTTGAGCTCATAGCCTGTCCCTATTGGTTTAGCAGAAAATAATGTTTTGTCCTGGCCAGCTGAGCAGGCATAATTAACAGTATGCTGAATGAGTGCTCCTGTGCCCTAGGGAGTACATGCAGCTCTGTCCCGAAGCTGTGATATCTGCCTGCCCTCTGCAGAGCCCTCAGAGCAGCTAGGGCAATGTGGGGCTGCTTTATGGGCAGAGCTCAGCACTCCCTGTGGCTGGTTGGGGGGCTCTGGGTGTTGCGTTCCTGCTCACCCTGCTGGAGAGCTTTGGAGTTCAGTGGGAGGGAGCAAACGGTGCAAGAAGTGATGGGGTAGGGTCAGTGATCGGGGCAGTTGAAAGAAGGAAGAGTAAAAGGGAGGAGGAAGGGAACAAAGGGAAAGAAAGCATGAAAAAAAAAATGTATATCTTTTATTGCAAATCTGAAGGGAATTCTTCCCTTCCTGCATCTGGGGAATGGTGCCTAATCCCCACAAATACCAAGCTGAGCCTTCCTCCCTGCTGACATTTGTCCCCCTTCTGCACTGTGCAAATCCATTTGTCCTCTAAATGTGTGTTTGGATGTAAACACCGCCTCTGCTCATTAAGCTATAATAAATATTTGCAGCAACGCTCAGCGCTGGCAGTGCTGTGTTTCTGAGGTAACCTTTCTGATTTTATCTGCTCAGCTCGGACAACCCTTATTGGCGCTTCGTGCTCTTCTTCTCTGGACGTGCTGCTGTTGGGCTGCCCTCCCTTCACACACCAAGCACCTCTGGTCTCTGTGTCCACTCCGGGCAGCACCGTGCTGCAATCACAGTGTGCTCAAAGCCTGCGCAGGCACTGGGTAGCATGCAGCTACCTTGCTTGCATACAGATAGCGTGTTGCTGCTGCAGCTCTGGAGGACGGAGTCTCTGGATTTGTGTAGCCTGTGCAGAAATGTCCCTCCTTAACAGCACCGTTGTCGGTCGGTGTTTGAATTAGGCAAGTTAAGACCAGCTCATGCCTGCCTGAGCTCCTTTGCCTCTCTTAAACCCCGTTATGTCTTCACTGCATTTCTCAGAGCTGTGTTCTGCAGAAGCAGCAGAAATGAACACAGGAAAAACGTGTTGGGGTTATGGGTGTTTGGTTAAGCCTGTTGCAATCCATTCTTCATTCTAAAGATGCAGTGCCTTTGCTGGAGGTGTAAGTTATTTCAGCAAGGCTGTCGGTTGAACCCAACATACCAGTTGCTTACTGGTGTATGAAGTAAGACTGGGGAGGGTTCTTGACTGATGTAAATCTGTGGTGGTTAAATGAAATCAATGGAGCTCTGCTAATTTACCCTGAACAATTTTATTGTCACTACTGCTGAGTGATTGGTTCTTTTGTCTGCTTTGCTGCACCCTTCCTCATCTGAACCTGTAGAAATCAATTTCTGTCGCCCCTTCACAGCCTCCCATGGGTTCCTGCTGGTTGTAGTAACCTGGGAATTTGTAGGAAGACTTAAATGAATAATTTCCAATCACCTCTGTGCTTATGAGCTGTGCTTTTCCCTTTTCAGCTGCTTTCAGCTCCCAGTGCAGCCTCTGCATTCTGTGCTGCCTTTCACTGGTGATGCCAGGGCTGATTACATTTGCTGTCTTTGTCCTTTTGTGATGTTCCTTATGCCTGGAATATCCTCCTGGCACTGATTCAAGAGAACGCTTTTTTCCTACCATCCTCTGTGAAGATCATTTCTAGTACAGCACTCATTAGATGAGTTGATATAGAGAAATGCAAAAAGCAGCCTTTTCCCATGGAATGTGGCTTTCTTTATTGACTATGGAGGCTGTGGATTTAATCCTTAGACATCCTTTTCCTTTTTTATCTCCTTTTTTTCCTTTTGCTGAATGGGTATTTGAGGCATCATTTTGTGCATTCAGATAGAATGTAGGCTGTCATGGGGCCAGCATTACATCCATCCAACACACCAATTTTATTATTAATCTCTGGGAAGTCTACCTGCTAAGATATATCATCCTGTAGCTTTGGAATCACTGCTGCCTCTCCCTTGGGGTGGGACACAGATGCAATTCTTTGGAAAGTTTTTAAAGGCTAATTGTCTATAAATCTGGGAATCTGCAATAGTTGTTTTCCATGTAGTCTCAGATCACTGATCCATCAGGCCAGCGTGCCCTGTTTCTAACACGAGCTTGTGCAAGTGTCAAAAGGACATACAGGAGATGCACTGGTAGATACGAAACTGCTCTGTTCCATGGATGTTCCATCCTAAGCCTGTAAAGAGAGAGATTGTTCTAAGCCCCAAAATATGGTTGGGTTGTTTTTTTTTTTTCCCATCTCTTTTCTTATGCTCTTTTACTACGAAGTATTTTAACTTCAGCTGCTGTTGGCATTGTGCACAGCTCCTTTGCCCTTTGAGGCTGGCTGTGTGTGAGGATTACAGCTTATAGGTCACTGGAGATTTTTGCGTGGGAGCAGGTGGTGAATTTTAGCCATCCTTTGGCACGTAGCACATACACATAGAAACAGGCACAGTGACAGCAGATTTAGTGCCAAGACTGGGGGGTCACCATTCTGCTATCATCAGTAACCTGGACTGCACGCTGCAGCTGGGACTCTGTCGAAGGTCTTTCTCAGATAGTGATGCTCAGTTGGGTAATGACAGCAAAGAAAACCACAGTGTCAGTGGCATGAGATTTTATTTTCTGTTCTCTTTTTGCATGGAATGAATACAGGCACGTCTTTGCAAACTGTGAGTCTTATTGTCATTTAACAGTGATCATGACTGAACCATAAGGAAGCTGATGGGTGCATTACAACCATTTTGTGGGACTACAAAGGGCGGCTTTGAACCTGGCTGAAACCTTTCTCCTTAGTAGGAGAAGTGCATTTTGTTTATCTCTTCTGTCAATCTGAAAGCCACTCTGAGTGAGAGACTCTTCATTATTAATAATCCTGGGAAGTAGTATTTTAAATTTTTATGGTCTGCACTTTGCAGCACCTGAACCACAATATATTACATGCACCGTGCAGTGAAGTGGGAATTACAGCAAGGCTGCATGTCCTTTTCCAAATGAATAATTTAAAGTTTTCACAATGCCAGTTATGTTAAATATTATTACTCATTTCTTCAGGGAAAACCATTGAGCTCAAACGCAAATATAAAGTGGCAATAAATGATGTTACATTTAGTCAGTGCGAGGCAAGACTCAGAATTCATATCAGTTCATTTTCTGAAACACTTACTTCATCCCACTGCAAGAAAATCTTTTTTAAGTTTCCATGCTCAATGTGGCGTTTTTCCATTTGTCACATTTCACATCTGGGCTGCTCCTTCCCTCTGAAAGCAAATGCTTTTAATATAGTCCATTTGGTGAGAAGCTGCCCTTCTTTTCCTCTCAGCATCCCAAACGTCTAGATTTCCCAGACTCTCCTACTGTTTGCTGTCTCAAGGTTGTCCACGTTGGGTTTCCTGCTGGTGTTTGCAGCCTCTCATCGGTTGTTTCTCGCCTCAGCACACCTATAATTTTCCAAAGCAGCACCACAGAGAAAGTCCCTGGTCCTGCATTCATCACAAACAAGGAAAGGTTTCCTGTTAACTCCACTGCTGTCAGTAGCGTTAAGCCTAGAATAGTAAGCGTATTTATGTTTGGTACTCAATATATGTTTTAGCAAACAGCATCACTGGAAAAATCTTGCTTGTGTGGGCCAGCATGATCGATGTGGCTTGTCTTGCTGTGTTTGGGTTTTTGTAACTTACATAGCCTGTACTGTGTAGGCTGCTACTGGGCACTTGAGGGATTGGAAAAAAGAGGCAGAAGATGCAAGAAAACAAATAGAAAGTAAAAACCTTTCAAGACATAGTGAAGTTGCATCTGCTATCCTAGAATGACCGAGGACAACAGTTCTGCAGAGGACTGCCATTTTCCATATAGCATCTGGCTTCCTCCCCATCCTAACCGTATCACCTGCCTACTCTTAATCCCAAGAATGTTACATTTATACAGAGTGACCATTGCCCAGTTAATGAAAACCTGAGATCTGTCGGCAGCAGCCATGGGTTGCTGGTGTGACTCAGCACATCACTAAGCTTTTCTCCTGGCTGCCCCTGCAGATACTGGGCCCATGCTGCTGTGGGAAGCTCTTGGAGTGGTCCTGCAGACGAATGCCACAGGAGCCCTGTGCCTCACAGTTACAGTTGACTGTGGGAAGGTGATCTGAGCAGATTTAAGCTCTGATCTGGCCAAAGCACTTAAATGCACACTTAACTTTAAATATCTGACTAATCCTGCTGATGTTAATAAGACTACGTGCAAGCTTAAAAGCTTCACTGAATTAGAATTTAATGAGTTCAAATGCTAGATAAACTTAGCTTTGGAGGAAGCTGCCAGGACTAGGCATGTGGATTCTTGTAATTAGATGTGTCTTTTTGCTGCTCGGTGGATGCCCTTTTCTCTTGTGTTCTTGTAATCTCTGTCAACTTCTCTGGGAAGCAACTTTCAAAGAACAGTTTGATCTTGGGTGTAAAATGAAGAAAGTCCCAGGTAATTTGTTTGTGTCCTCCTTATTTTATCTGCCATGGCACAGTGTATCTGCAGCTAAAAGTGGAAGTTCTCTGGGAAGCAATGTGAAAACTTTGAGAATGGGGTATAACAGCAGCCTAATTTGCAGGGAGATCTTCTGAGATGATGTTTATCCAGACTCCATCCACAGTGCAGGCTTTAAAGGCGTACAGCTGTGCTGGGATGGGCTGGCAGGATGGCTGCTCTACTTCATGGATGAGCTCACTACAAAACGAGGCTTAAAAATATGTTAAATCAGGGCTTAGATGAAAAAACAAGAAGGCTGATAGGTATCCAAGACTACTCTAAGGGTATTCATCCAGCAATCACAAAGTCTTAGTCTATAGGGCTGATTGGTGGGACAGTTCTTGCTTTTTAATATTTATTTGCTGTGCAAGTTCTTCTATGTGATGAATGAAAATAAGAGTAACAGTTCTCTGCCACGGGAAGCTCACAGTCATGGATGGTGACCCAGAAGAGCCCAGCGTTTAATCATGAGGAGTATGAGTTAAGATTTAGAGAGTGTGCAGGAGGAGGTGAGAACTCAGGAAGCCAAGTGCAGAGGATGGGCTGAATGGTGTTGCTGTGCCAGGGGTGGCAAAGGCAGTAATGATCTATTTTGGGAGTATTCAAGAGACTTCTTGTCCAATTAAACACTGATTTGATTGTTTGCATTTGTTGTCTGTTCTCATGAGGCTGGAGAACAACCAAGCCTTGCTGCCAGCTCTGGTACTTACCCTCTTACTGCAGCACATTTTCACCGTAATAGCATTGCAGAGAAGGGAATGAAGTGATGGGCATTTCTCCCACTTCAGTTTGCTTTGAATTGTAACCTACGCAGGACCACAGTTTTATTTCTCCCTTCTCCAGTTTTTGTCGAGAACAACTCTACCAAAGTCAGCAAAAAATGAACAAGAACAAAGAATCAGGATCGTTGTTTGCTGTGGTTTGTAATAAACGCTCATCCCTCTCCCAAGAAACATGTCGTGGAGTGAGATGAATGTACCTTGTTTGCAGTGAAACAGTAGGATCCTGGTCTCTGATGGAAGTGCTCTGGGGCAGCCAGTGATAAACGAGCTCTGATCATTGCTGTGGCTGTGGAGTCAGTGGGGGTTTTATTACTGTACATCCAACAGCAATTTGGTTAGAATTTCTGGAAGACTTTGCTGCCAGGGAATTTTTTTTTCTTCTCTATGATAAAATGGGAAGAAAAAATGAAAAAGAAGTGATGGCAGGGAAACGGGGGAGAGGCAGAAGCCCTGTCCCACCTTAACAACCTGAGTCAGAAAAGTAGAAAGTGGATACAGAACAAACAACCAAAATAACAGCAATCGATCATGCAAAAAATATAGGAAATATTTCTTTATGAGACGCCTCATCCTTTCTGTGTGTACATTACCACCTGACAGTGCTCACTCCTATTCCCAGGTGCTGCCGAGGCAGCCCTGCCTGGGGTGCTCTCACTAGGGCCCGAGGCACAAGCATTTGATGAACACAACTCAATTTCCAGAAGCCTTTGCGTGGGCTTCCTGAAGGCAGCTTGTTGGATGGAGGGGGTGAGCATTGCTGCAGCAGTGGGATCTGTACTCTGCCTTATTTATTTAGACTGTAGGCGACTGAACAAGACGTAGCTCTTTTCTTCTTAATGTGCGCCCAGAGCCCTCAGCAAAATTGCATCTTTATCCTTACTGCCACAATATTGAGCGTTACCCCCACGCTGCAGGTCTTCAGTTTTCTGTTTTTCCTTTCTCATTTTATTTCTGTGCTCTCCTTTAAGAGGAGACCTCACCGCCTGCCCTTTCTTCTGCTGAGTAATTCCACCAGGTGTCTGACAAAGATATTTCTGCAGAGCAGCTATTTAGCTTTTGCAGTGCCCAAAGGCATTTAGCTAAGGTATTTCTTCGGTCCTCTACTAAAGCCTTTTGATACATCTGCAAATGTCCCTGCAGAACACTGACCAGTGATGTCAGTGGTTCTGTACACACGAATCTCACTGCTGGCACAGTCAGCAAATTGGGTTTCAAGTAGCTTTTGATCTGCCTGGGAGCTGATCTGATTTACTTATTCCCAAACCTGATAGACGTTGCTACTGGACTTGGACCTGATGCCTTACGCAGGGTTGAGTGGGTTTATTTTCAGTCTCGTGCATGTTTGTAAATGCATGTCGACACCATATTTCATACTTACCTGCTTAGGAGATATTTGTTGAATGTGATACAAAGAGTGGAAGAAAAAGTCAATTTATATAAAAACATGTCAGGCTTTTAATTTCCTTTCTCCTTTTTTCTGGTGTCACAGATCTTCTCTAAGACTTAATGTTAGAGCTTGTAGGAAAGTTCTATTTAAAGATCTTATTAGCAACAGCATTATTTATCAAGCAGGAAGCATGGATTGGTGACAATTTGGTATTGTGGTTGGTAGCTTTAAAAGCAGGCTGAGCACAGTTTCTGAGCCCTGGTTGGCAGGTGTTGATGGCTGACTCTAATTTACTGTACTTGGGGTTACAAAAGGCCTTTCCTTGACTGGAAGCTGGGGCCCAGCTGTATGCAGTCCTGAGTACACCTGCCTTCTTTTGAGCAAGAGAATGGGGTTGTTGCTTATTGTTAATACAGAGCTAACCTGGGCAAGCTTGTCCTGATGGGAGAGGGAGCATTGTTTGGTCCAAAGTGTGTCAGGCTGCATTTCAGAGCACGGCAGGGGTCAGTTCAGTAGTAGAGTCATTGTGGAGCTGGGGTTCATCCCAAATATGCTGAATCAAACTTGTCTCCGTGTGTTACATCCTAGCATGTATGTTGTGTCATTAGAAGTCCTGAGATCTAAAATGCTAACATAGATATATTCGTGTGGGTTTTTTTATTCTCTGTTTTTTTCAAGACTTAATGTTGCAAATACTGCTGCAGTAAATGTTATAGAGAGGGATTTACTGAAGGGTGTAAATATTCATTAGTCTTTAATGATTTGCATTTGAATCCAGAAAATTGGCTTATGACTCCATGCTGATTTTTTCTCACTCTGATTTCCATGTGGCATTAAGTGCTTGAAAATTAAATACCTGGGGTTTTCTGTGGTCCTATCCACACTTTACTGTCTTCACTTGCATAGAAGTTCTTCATTAGCAGGTAACTGAAGCTCATACATTGCCTTATAATCTTTCCCTACAAACCTTCAAGACTTCGTTACTAATACACAGCTTTAGGATCCACCTTACTTCTCCCCTGTGATCTCCTCTAGTGTTTTATTTTCACCTTGGCAAGGCTGACACCTGCGTAGCTCTGCAATTCAGAATGGGAGGCCAAAACATGGAAGTGCTGGCCTTGTCATGTGGAGCTTTAATGTACTTAATCTCTCTGAGCCTTGCAAGTCACACCAAACTGTTATGTGCCTGGCTGTTCAAAGTTGCTCAGAGCCACAACCCCGCTTCTGCAGGGATGAGCTCAAACCCTTGGCTGGTGCTGAGGATGGACATTTTGTCTCTTCCAGCATTCCCTAGCTAGATTAAGACAGTGCATCTGTGTTGGCATCCTCTCACGATGTTGTTTTCTTGCACAGGCTCATGGTTGAGTAGTCTTTTAGGCATATCTAATAGGATGGATATGCTCACACTAATACATCAGGAGTATTGATTTCAGTGCACAGCCCTCTGGGAGCAGTTGGCATTAGGTGTTATATTTTCTGTGTTTGTGGTTGTCATGGTGACAGTGGTGGGATGTGTTGTATCCAAAATATTTAGGATCATTCTAGGTTACAACTAAATTCAATGTAGATTGAAAATGCAGTTTTGGTAATTTGACTGTACCCTTTTAAAAACCAATTGCAGACGGCTCCACTGGCGTAAGCCACCTTGGTTTTATAAGATTAGCAGGAACTGGATTAGTCAGCAAATGGCACTGAGATCTCCTGGGGAAAACCCAAGGTGGTAGAATGGGATTAATATTGATAATATGGAGCCTGAATAAATGAGATGCCAAACAGCCTAACTTTAAGTTGAGCTTAGTGGAATTTGTTAGGCTGGGGCTTTTTGTATGTGAGAGTCTACTTTTGTTTGAGCTATTTGTTGTTTTACATCTTCTGCCCATTGAATACTGTATAAAAATTATATGCCTGACCCTAAACAATAGTGGCTGTTAAACATTTTGCTCTCAGCTATTTTAAGATGGTCTGAGGTCTCTGTTATCTGCTTGCCCCTTTATCTGTATTTTAGTTCCTGAAGGAGTTATGAGCTTGTATTAATTGACGGTTATGAGATCCTTCTGTAGATTCAAGGGAGAGTTGGAGTAGAAAAACAATGGCTTAGATAAAAAAAAAAAAAACCACACAAAAAAAAACCCACAAAAAAAAAACAACCGTGCATGCTGGCATGCTATGTGCAGGAACCTTAAAAGTGTTGATGTTTTCCAGGTAATTGTGAAAACAAGAACAGAGTATCAGCCTGACCAGAAGAACAAAGGAAAACTCAGAGTGCCCAAAATTGCTGAATTCACAGTCAGTTTCACTGATGGTGTAACAGAAAGACTAAAGGTAAGAAATGATTATCCTGCTGCCTTCTGATGTGAATGCCATTCATTTTAAAAATGCAAAATCAAAGTGACAGTAAAGACACAACAAATTTAATGCTCCTGTCATCACTTGTGTCAAAGAGAGGTTTATCTGAGTGAATATGAAGCTGCTTTTTTTAGGATGGGCTTGAAAATACCTTTATAACTAGATATTATAGGAAATGGTTTTCTTCTCCCAGGAAGAGTGATGAAAATGTTTTCCAGCACAAACTGAAAGTAAAAAAAAAAAAAGAAAAAAAAAAGGCTTAAATCTTTTTTCTTTTCCTCCTCAAACATCTGTGTTTAAGAAAAAAAGTGAAAATGGATTGAAACGGTTTGTCATCGTTCAAAAATTCTTTTGTTTTGTAGTAAAGTAACCCTGTTAATATTTAAAATATTTTTTTATCATGCATTTATTACATTATAGATGAAAACTCAAACTGGATAAAAGAAGAGATATTAGAAAGTATCCAAGCATATCCTGTTCTGTAAGCAGTTCTGGTTCACAGGAATTAGAATTTTCTGAGGAAAAGTGTTTCCTTGGGAAATTTTCAACAGGCTCTACTGAAACGTGGAAAGAAACTCATGAATTATGGAGTGCCTTCAGTTCCTGTTGACTGCAGCAAATTAGAATGGCTCAGTTCCTCCTAAAATTAGACTCTAAGCATGTAGCAGCAAGTATTTGCTGCCTTTTCATTGAAAAGATATGATGCTTTCACTGAAGCACGGAGCATAAAAAAAAATGCAAGATCTTATTTCACAGTTCTAAAGCCAGAGGAAATATCAATGATTTAAGTAGAAAATGTAGGGACTTGGCAGTGCCTAATTAATAGTTCTTCTCCTTCAAAAACTGAGATGAGGCTTATACATTTTTAGAACGGAATGTGATCCTCAACAATTAACAGGAATTCTCCCAAGCAACTGAATAATTGACTGAAGTAGCTTCCATTTGGCCTAGTTGTTCTTAATCTTGCTTGGAGTAGAGAAGTTTATTGTAATTATTTTCTGGTAATTTAGAAGACAGTATTACTTTCAAAATTTTAATGTGATCTAGGAAGAACTGTTATCATTCTTCATTTCTAAAATGAGGGATAAGGCTTATTGAACTGATTGAAAGGAAAAATATTGAGCTACTCTTTCTGAAGCACCAAGAATGGTACTGTTTCTGTTCTCTGCAGAAATTCAATAATTTATTTCATGAGGAGAATTCTGTAGCTTTCCTCCACGATATTTAAAACTATGATCTATTTCTAAGGAGTCTGTGAATAATTGTGTATAGCTTCCTTGTTCTATTATTTTTTTTCTGTGGAGATCCCATATTATGATCTAAATTACAAAGGATTTACATGCTATTGATTTCAACTAAATTCTTCACTGATCTTGCTGCATGCATAGCCAAGTCCATTGTTACCACTGGTGAAGTACACAGCAAATTAGCTATGCTGAAATCCCCAGTCTTGGATACCACAACAGACATTTTCCATCAAGAACAGCATACAAATCAGAACCAGACACAATATGCCTGAGAAACAGCAGTAAAATGTAGAGTCTCTGGGAAGGATTGGGTTCTGTCCCTCAATAAATGGCATTATTGTTGATATTGAAAGTGGTGGTACATCACTGGGTATTTAGAACTTAATCCTGCAGCCCTGAACAACGTTAGTGTGGGTGTTAGACCAAGGTTTGGTGCCATCAAAAGTTCTAGCTCTGTTAATTAAAAAAGTAATGAAGAGCATCTCATCCCTACACACTATGCACTCTGAAGGCCCCAAAGTTAGAAGTGTAGCTTATCCACTACTAAGGATACATTTCCTTTCATCGGCTCCTTCCATAAGTTATTTTTCCCTTTCTTCAAGTCTTAATCTTGCTTTTACATTCAAATTCTTTTGGATTACATTTTCCTTTTCCCTTCCTATTTTCTGTGCTGTTTGGCCTTTGCTTTTGCCCGTGTGTGCACAGGGACTGATGCAGCAGCAAGCACGGGGAAGTAGGAGGCTCTGGGAGCATGCACAGCACTGGCACCAACGTGAATCTTTAAGCTGCCCTTTGCTGCACAGTGGGGATGGCTGTGGGAGCTGTGGCTATTCCTATGCAGCCTGGCAACATGACAGTTTCATTTTTAAGCTATTTCCTTTCCCTAAAGTCCATATGATTTCCATTCTGTGCTGTTCAATGTCAACTTATTAATCAGTCAGCCTCTCGTCTAATGCTGGATAAGACTATAAGCCTCTCCCTGCCTGCTTTTCATAATGCTTCCATGTATCATATTAAGTTTGTAGTATTATTTTCTGACAAAAATGAGCTGAGATAATAGGTAATATTTCATTACCTTTTGTACCTTTTTTTTTTATTGCACCACATTTTTATAACAGTTTATATTTTTAGTGAAGTTATTAAAAATACTGCCCTCTGGTTATAAGCAAGCCTATTATCTGGTACTGATGAAATCATATTACATTTGTTTCTTGTAAGAGGAAATCATAGTAAATACTTTTATTATCTCAGTTTGGCTGCAGTTTTAAAAGCTTAAAAAAAAATAATATAAATGAGATCACCGTATTTTCTGTTGCTGGCTGGTTGCTTTGTGTAGCTTTCCAATAGATGTGTTGGAAATATCCACACATTCTTGCTAATTCACTGATTAAAGTATCAACCCATACTTGGAGCAGTCTATTAGCTGAGCACACTCCAAATTTGTGAGATCTGTATCCAATAACATGTATTGGACTGCATGTTCTTCTTCCCAACGTACAACTAGTATGAATGCACCATAATGCTTAAATTCAAGGGTTTATATAAGGAACCATTTTGATACTGCTGTTCTACTTCTCTGTATATGAGGAGCAATATGTGTCTGTCTACCTCATACCTGTACATGGGAGGAACAGGCAGGATGGTACGACAGTGTAAAGAAATAGCCAAGAGGTCATCTTCTGCCTGCTATTACTCTACTTTTAGTAGAGTGCAAAGAAAGATGTTTTATTTTTCACTCAAAAGGTAAAATTATCATCAGTTCAAACAGAAACTTGACAAAGTGAGTTTCTATCATTAATGAGTGTGGAAAAATGCCATATTTATGACTGTGCTCCCCACTCACCTGTATCTCTTTGGAGCATTTTTAATGTTCTTCTTTCAATCTGGGAAGTACTTTCTGCTCTTCTGATCGCTAGATATGGAAACATTCTTAGAGAAAGATGCTTCCCAAGTTCTGTTTGTTTTTTTTTTCTGTTTTTTTTCTGAGTCATAGCTGCATTACAAAGGAGAGGAGAATCTCTGGGGAAAGTGTGGGACCTTATGGACATAGCAGCCAAATCTGTAGATGCCCTTTATTCTGCCTTTTGGCTATTTTTTATTGAAGAGTCTAATAAATTATTAGGCAGCTTTCTAGCATGAGCAAGCCAAAGCTAAGCTTATGCATGAATATTTTTCATCCATCCAGAACAGGACAGATCTGAGCTCTTTAATTATTGTAAAGAAGAGACTGTCCCTAGGCAACAGTTCTTATTTCACACTACCTCTTCCAGGAATTTTAGATAGCTTCTGCAACTTGTCACATCTCCTAATAGATGAGATTATGATTCTCTATAGCTCAGCACACAGTGTCCTGGAAGTTTGACCAATTAAGCTTATTCTTCAGCTGGATGAGTCACCCCATACATACTTTATAAGAAATGTTTAAATAGTTGCGTGTAGATGGGTTACAAGAAAGTGATGTAAAAGAGCATTATGATTGAGCCATCTCTATATGAAATAAATTTCTTTTATTATTTTATTCCTCCACAGAGAAGCAATGACCACACTTTTTTATAAGCAGATTGGCAGTGATTTGTAGACCTTGCCTCCTCCAGGCCTTTGGAGCACATCCCTCTAAGGAAGTTTTTGAACTGCAATGATCTTATTGTGCAGTAGTGATGTATACCAGGTTTCTCAGTCTGAAGGGAATAGTGCCTGGTGTTTTGCCTTCCATGTTGCACTTTTTCAAGGTATTGCACCTTATCATGCTTTGCCATCAGTAGTGAGACCAAAGTGGGTAAAGAAAGGGTCTGCAAATGTGATGACTCATGTTTCTTTGCAGAACAATACATCTAAGTCTATGCATTTGAGGTAGATCTTACTGCTTCTTTTTGCCGATTATATTGCATGTTATAGATTTAGAGAGCTAATATCTCATGCAAGTTATATGAAGTGAGTGAGGTTCTGCCCTAATTTATATTAGTGTCAAAATGAGATTGAAATCTCCTTTGGTTTTTGAGCAGATTATCCATTGAATCAAAACTCGTATTACTTCTGGAGGACAAGTTTTTCAATCACTCTGTTTCTCTTCCAAGCAGTCCAGATTTTACAAAAACCAGATGTATTTAGGGGGTGAAGAGCGGGTTTCTACCCACTTTCTTAGCTGTCACTGAACTTGTGCTTGGGTTCAAGACATCAGCACCTTCTTGTGAGGAAACAAGCTGGAGAAGAGTTGCTGATGGATTTTTTTACTTGACCTAATCATAAATCAGGAATGTTGGTAGACATGTGCTATTCCTAGACTCGAATTTATCTATCTCTTAATAGCACCAGGGGCTTGGCTCGAGTGGAATTTCAGGATAGGCTTAGAATTTACAACACAGAGAACTGGGCTGATGCACATAACTACTTGTCAGCTGCTTGTTTGTACAAGTTGCACTACTTATTACCCAAGCTTTTGTGCAACCAGTTTGACCTCTGTTGTCACCAAATGCCACAGAGCTATTAATTACTGCTCTTTCAGAGAGACAGTGCTTCAGTGACCACCATCTAGGTGATAGTTACCTACTGTAATTGTCTGACTTCTCAACTCTTCCATTCCAAAAAAGTTCTTTCCTTTTCTTGGAACATTTTCTTAAGAAAGCTGAACTCATCAGTCTTTCAGAGTTGGAATAATTAAACTATGTACTTGTCTCCAACAGAATAAGTTGGGAGTGGGCGTATGGGGGAGAAATTGAGATATTTAAGAAGTGATTTATCTACTTGGAAAAATCAGCTGAAAGCACTGATCACTACTTCCCTGAAGAATACTGGGAACTTGCCTTTTTTTGCTACAAGTTGGGAAGATTCATTTTTGAAGTCGCTGGCTGTGTAATCTGTTCCTGTTGAGTATGCTATGTCAATATATTTCTTATCTGCAGATCAATCCTATTCCCTCTCTCCACCCTGAAACAGTTCTAACCCATGCAATATCCAGTGGATGTAATGATTCAACAGTTTTCATCAAGTCCTTAAAATATAGTGGAACCCATTCAAATGTTTCTGTTATTGAAATACTCATGCTGAAACAATTATTTTCCTCTGACCTCATGTGAATGATATAGAACAGAATGTGTTTGTCTCCAACCGCACCCTACAAAGCTGACTGTGATGCAATATTTGTTCCTTATCAAAAAGAAGCCAGTATCTGAAACACTTAATTAAGAAGGATTTTTCTGGGCCAGGGCCAGGGCTTGATTTCATGTTGGTAACAGCTTTGCTGAAATGGAAGGTGCTTTCCCTGCTTGCACCACCAGAATGTAATCTATTGAATCCCAGTGCGTTCAGCTCAACCTTGGAGTGGGAGGTTCCTCATGTGACAAGCACTGAAATTCAGGGGGAAGGGCAGACTCTGGGCTTGGATGCTTGTGGAGGAAGATGTAGAGTTTTACTTATGAGCAGGAGCAGGTCTGAATTGCTTTATCTCTGTGGGTAAGAGCTACTGAGGTGTGAGCAATAGTGTCTTTACAGAGTGGTGCAGGGAATTGCTGTGTGACCTCTACAGACACTCTGCCAAATGACTGTACCTTGAGCGTAGCTTTGAGAAATGCATCATTTCCCTGAATGCATATATTTATCTACCTGTCCATCCTGCCCTTGGTTTTAAAGGACACATCATAATTGCAGCTGGATAGATGATAACTCTTCCTTGTTCTGCAGCACCCTCACTAAATGTTGCATTCCTGCCTTCTCACTCTGAATGCGGTTTCCTAAACTCATTTTCCTGCAAATGTCTCCATAGTATGTTCTGCTTCCATTGGTATGCTGCTGATTTATGCTGATAGTTCTTCGTCTAACCTGCAAAGGCACGAATCCCAGGAAAATGGCATGGGGCGTTTCATCATGTCCATTCAACAGCTAAGTAAAATTAAAGGTTCCTTCAGCTGTTTAGTTACCACAGGGCAGGAGCAACTCGTGGCTTATCTGAGTGTGAGATGGGCAATTTTCCGTACTGCTTTTTAATGCTAACAAAACACTGTTACCATGGTGACTGCCACATCACATCAGTAATCTGGAAGATGCAGAGTGGTTGCTGAAAGATCCCATTACACTGACTAATCTGAGTAGTGCTCAGGGGAGGGAACATGTTCTAAAACATAAAGATTTTTCTCACTCTGGTGATAATTGCTACTGTGGCTGTTTCCAGGCTGCACAGTACTCCTGTGGGCAGTGTGATCCTGGAGAACAAGGGACAAATTGGAGGAAAAACTGGAGAAGTGGTAGACAGTGTAATGTGGAGCACATTGGCACAAGCAATAGCATTTGGGGTTTTGTTGCACTTGCACCAGCACAGAGAATGTTGCAGTGGGTTTCCATTGAGCCTCAAAGAAAGGCTTGAGGAGGTGTCTGTATGAGGAGACTGACTTGGGGGCTTGTTTAATCCTATGGAAGTTCCCAGCAATCATCAGGAAATCTCAGTTTCTGGTGGTTCTAAGTGCTCTTCTGCTCATCTGAGGTTGCCTTGGCAGTTCTTTATTGCCTTCTTCAGGCATGTCCTTCTTGAATGGGTGGCAGGCAGCCCTCGCTCCACCTAAGTCTTCACCAGACTGTGAGAAGTTGGATATCAGGAAAAACTACTCTGAAGGACTCGTGAGGTATTGGAACAGGCTGCTCAGGGAGGTGGTGGTGGTGGTGTTGAAGAAGCGTGTTGATGTGGTACTTAAGGACATGGTTCAGTGCACAATATTGGTGGTAGGTGGATGGTTGGACTAGATGATTATAGAGGTCTTTTCCAACCTTACTGATTCAATGATGCTGTAGTATGGCTTATCTGCCGAGTCTTTGAGTTGTCTTTGGGCTGAGTGTTTTTCACTACAATGCAGAGGTTCTCCATTTCTCCTTGTTCACAGATCCACTGCTCGATCTGGCCTGGCCTTGATCTGATGTGAATTAGCTCCTGAGTGGATTCATGCTCTCACCTGTGATGCCTATTAAAGGAAATGAGAAACGTTCCTCATCTTTCTGCCTCAGCTCAGTGATGGTTATTTTCCTCCTCCGCTGTAATAGGAAGAGAAAGAATAGGTTATATCTGTCCTAGTTGGTCTCACAGCTTGCATGGAAATACATTGATGGAGACATTTGTGATCATCAGTGACAGTTCAGAACAGTGAGCTGAGTGTGGATTTGTGCTAGAAAACAGATATTTCTAATCACATTCCCAGGTACATTCCCTATGAACCCTGCAAGCTTCCCACTGCCATACCTCTGTAAAAGCCTGAAGTTTTTATGAGCATTTCTAGATAATACCTAGCTTTCTGGTACAGATGAGGTCTGAGGAAAAGCCAGAAAGAGTTTCCATGACTAAAGCACAGAAGTACATTGTGATTTAACTAGAATGATCTGAGACTGGCTTGAGTGCTGCTAGTAAAATGAAGAAAACACACGCATACTTTTGCAAAGTCAAAAAAAATACCTCAAATACGTTTTATTTTTACCATCTGTAAGTACTGGCAGAGTAATCAGCAGAAGAGAATTTTTCAGTTTTTTTTTTTTTTTACTTGATATTTGGAGAGAAGAAACAAGTTAATTGCTATGCAGAAAATGTCTAAAAATGGAAGTCGCAGAGTATTCACATGACTAAAGGTTTGTGAAGTAGACCTGCTGAATCTGGATTTTCTAAACCATGATATATTGGAAGAAAAAAAATGGAGTTATAGAGCAGGAACCTCAACAGACCCTTTGCTTGGGAATAAAATGCTTAGAAGAGATTTTCATAAGGAATTGCATGGAGATACCCATCCTGCTTATAAAACGTAATCACAGTTTCTATTTAATTTGAATGATTTCTTACACTGTATCTGTCTTCAACAACACAATGCCATGGTGCCTTGTGGTGTCTTTGCTGCCCCACAGTAAAGCCTATTTTTTGAGTAATTTTCTTGTTAGCACTTCAGGTGGAATGAAAGATGCTTAACAGTATTCGGCTGTTGTAGCTAAAAGGACCTAATGGAATTGAGAGGAAAGAGATTTCAGCTAGCTGAAGCCAAGGCAGTTTGTTGACAGTTGTAGAGTGCATTTGGAGTGTTGTAGCCAAACCACGGAACGCTAAAAAAAAAAAAAAAAAAAAAAAAAAAAAAAAGATGTGAAATGCTTTACTCATATATTTTTTTTTTCTACATAATGTTTCATTCTCTTCATTTATAAAGCAGCACAGCCTGCTGATTGAATGTTAAACAAACCTGAGCTCTCTCTTGTTAGCACTTGCAGACATATTAAGCCTGTTGGGCCAGCTAATGGAACTGGCCTCATGCCTTTGAAGGCATCATAATCAGCGAGATAATTTATTTTTGTTGTTTGTTTTTAAAAGAATAGCTTTTCTAAGTTATTTGCAGCAAAAAGCTTCTTATTTCCAATTTAAAACAAAAAGGCTTTTAATTCACAAGTTACCTAGGGAACACTTTGCTCTCCAAGTCCTCACTTTGTTTTTTATATATCACCCATATAACAATTTTTTAAAGAGAAGTGGATGTACTGGATCATGAATGCTGCCACATTATTAGCTTTATTTCCTGACCTGTGATGGTAGACATACAAGCTGAAATGCATGTGAATATGTTAACCTTTTTGAAGGAACAAACTTTCAATCTGTTTTATTTTAACCACAAGGGTGCAGTGAACGAATGTGTTTCAATATATGCAAACTTGACCTTCGATTTTATCTAAGAAGTATTTAGGACTGGGGAATGGTAGGGGGAGTTATCTTGTTCCCTGAAATATGAAGAGCTTAAATTATTCTGGACATTTTAAAATCCAGCCTTCTGTTGTGATGTGGAAACAGTAGTGCCATATGCAAAATCAAAATGTAAGAAAGTAGTTGGAGAGGAAAACGCATGGGAAAAAAGGGCATGGAGGAATACCATTTTCTGCTTTAGACTTAGTACGTCAGTACTTGAGCTTGAAAGGTTCGCTTCAAAACTTACCCTGTGGAAGAAGATAATTTCATAAAGCAAAGAGCATCAGCTTTCCTCAGGGCCAGGCCAGTCCTTGGCCATGGGGGAGTGTCAGTGCTTGGCTGGTTTTGTTGAGTGTGTGTCAGGTCTCACAGAAAGGCAGTAATGGAGGAAGGAACAAACTGGCCTTTCTCAAGTGTGCAGCCATGTGCCAATCCCTGGGCCTGTGCCAAATCCAGTTTGAGGTAAGCAGGGAGGGGGGGAAGATTACGCGTGCTTAAAACTCTTTGGAGGTTGTCTTGGAAGAGGGTAGGCCAGGAGACGTTTTTCTGGTGGCTTCATTTCTCTTGTGTTCCTGTCAATGCATTTTAAGAGGCATCCATCTTGTTCTGCTCACAGTGACCAGAGGAAATGTCACCGCTAAGACTCTGCACGATGCAAAGAGGAAGGGTTAGCTTTGGAGACGTGTCTCTCTACCATAATTCCACTTATGGAAAAAAAAAAATATTCAAATTAGTGACATGGAAGAAAGTCTCTTCCAGGATTGCTCTGATCAGCTTTTTATTTTTTTTTCTTCCCTGTGAAATAGTGTGCCATTTTATGAATGGAACCATGGATTTGGGAAGAAAAGGACCATTAAAAGCAGTATTCCTGAGTCATGCCACTTGTTTCCTTTTAGGTTTTTGCTTCTTTGATCTGCTCTTCTAAATGTACAGAGTGACAGAAACAAGTAGAGAAGGTCTGTGTAGTTGGAAGAGGAAAAAATTATTCCTTTAGGAGGAAGGAAGAAGACCTTTTAACACCTTTCCAAAAAGGCCGTGTATTTATTTGGTGTTCCTAAAAGTAATAGTACATCATCTCAATACACACAGCCTATCCTGAGCATAAGGGACTGTTCTTGGAGTCTACTGTAAGGAGAAGTGCTTTACGTTTTAAAAGTAAGAGCTGAAAATATGACTGTTTGCATTAGTGCAGCACTTGAAGAGATCACCAAGTCTTCTACACACGTAATATGGTTTGAATGATGAGAATCTGTGTGTCATGTAACATGGCACATTTTGGAAAGTACTTGTTAGCAGGTAAAATGCCCTGTTTTGTTCGTCTTCCAATGAACTTTAATTAGAGTAATGAAGGGAACATGGCACTAAATGGCAGAAAAGGAAAAGCAAAACAGCTTTTTTATCTACACCTAGGTAGAGATTCACTAATATTCAGCAATCAAAGCATCCTCATTGACAATGGCATTTCAGAACTTCCAACAGTTGTGGCAACAGTTGTAAACTGAGCCATGATTTTTCCATTCAAAGGGTTCGTCTTGGAATAGAAAGACATCCTGCAGACCACAGCTGGCACCAGGCACAGTTAAAAGATCTGAGGCTGTTAGTGCCTAAACAGCCAGTGGAAATTACATTACATGATGGAGACTGGCTAATAGAATTGAGCCAGCTAGTTATTCTGCACGTAATTTAATTATTTGACAAATAGCTTAGAAACACAGTGTTCTTGTTCCATGCTTGTGCTGCACTCATAGTATTAAGAGGCACAGAGCTGAGAAATTGCTGGTGGCTATCTAGTAAGCTCAGCAGATAGACGCTTACTTTAAAGGTTTGTGAGCATGTAAAGGTTCACTGGTGGGGATGTGGTGGAGTACTTTATGCAGTGATGGGTAGAGCCAAAGGGAATGTAGCAAAGATAGGAAACTAGCTCAGAGAGAGCTGGTGTTAAGTGGCTACATTTGTGGCTCAGAATGGCTGGAGAGGTGGTTCTACCCTGTAAGTCCTCTGGAGTTTGATTGCTGGGATGTGTGGGCTGAAAGAAACCTATGAAACAGTTGAGCAGATGGGAGATTTTTTGCACCCCAAGATTATAATATCCTCGCGGATTTTGTTCAGCAGTCCTAGGAGGACTGGTGCCAAGTTACTTTATGGTCACGAATTCGAAGATAAGAAAACAAAACTTCTAAGCTTCATATAGAAGCTATGTAGCACAAAGAAGTGTTTTCCCAGAACTCTGAAGATTTAGGCACTTGACAAAGCATCTCCTAGAGGCTACTTAAGAATCTGGACACCATCTGGAATAAAACTGGGCTGTAACAATAAAAGACAAATCCTACATCTTCTTGAACAGTACTAGGCAAATATGAATACTATTTTACCACTTTGTTAGCCTTTCAAAATTTCAGAGACTCTTGTTCTCAAAAAAATCAGCAAAACCAGCAACGTATTACAAAAGGGTTGTTATAAATCAGGATGAAAATGTCATTTTTGAAGAAGTGCAGCTGGATGAATTTTATTGGTGGAGCGGATCATTTTGTATAACAGGGTGTTGCTTCACTACATTGCTTCTTTGGCTGTCTAAACAGTAGAGTAGCTCTTTTTAGGATGTATTTCGGAGTCCTTGTCTCCCTGATCAGTCCATATGGGTCATGCAGTAGTTCCCTCTCTGCCTGTTTCTGGGTTTTCTCACAGGATGCAAAGGTTGAAGTGATTCACATTCAGATTTCCTCTTGGCATACAGGTAGGAGGCAACCAGGACAGACAGCTGGATCTGGAGCTGGGAGCTGCTCCAGAGTCTTTCACTTTAGCTGTAGCTTTCATGTCAAGATTTAATGTTGTCAATCTTACATCTAATTATCAGTTGGAAGAAGTTATGGAATGAAGGGGAATAAATTACTCTCCTAAATTTTTCACTGTCAAGCATAAATTCCTATAATAAGATCATGAGTGTATGATATGAGAGTGCGATGTCCTTACAACTGAAAAATTTCTCCTGAGTAGCAAGATCTTTGGGACTGGCCCAGTGACTGATGATTTTGCCTTTTTGTTGTAGATTGTTAACAAGGTTGTCAATGGGTTGATAGGTTTCCAGGTCGAATGGCATTAGCATAAAACATGGAAAGAACCCTGTTGCCTATCCAAGCATAGCTCTTACATGGCTCTTCTACGAAAATGATCCTTACAGAAATTCTGCCAATTTTGTTTGCATCAAACTTTGCCTCATTCCAAATCTTTATTTTATAAGGAGAAAATTTAAACGGAATTTCTATAGCTGAATTGCTTATTAAAGGTCACAGAATTGCCCAACACCCAGGAATGCTGGATGATGTATCCTGGAGAACCAGACATGGCATTCACAGTGACACCATTTCCTGACAACCTTGTCTGTGTATAGAGTGGATGCAGTGCAGGAATAGACAGAGGCATCTGGCTTCTAAGGTCCCCTATTTCCATCATAGCTGCTAAGATTAAACTATGCAGAATATTTACCCAGGAATCAAACTGTGATCTCCTTGACTGCAGCACACAACTCTGTGCCCTCCGAGAGTATTAATTCTTCTCTGAATGCTGTCTGGTTCTTCTCTAGGTAACAATGCTTTTACTGCTGTGGCATCTTCCTGCATGCTATCTTGAGCATACATAAGCACATGTGTTGAGTGCTCTGAGGTGTGCAAGTCAAACAGTTATTTGCTAGGTTTAGAAAGAAAATGTGCTTGATAATGTCTAAGAAGTCCAGCCCCCCAGTGGATGAAAACCTGGGCTTGCTAGCGTAATACAAGCATTGTATGAGCACTGGAGAGATTTTCTCTGGTTTTCTTCAAACGGATGGACAGAAATCACATTGTCAGTTTGCATCCTGGGTATTTTTCACTTTGGCAGCAATTGGAGGATGAATTTAAAGGCTGTGGCACCCAGGACTTACGCCTGGTCCAAAAAGAGCAGGAGGTTGTTGCTGAGTTTCTCCAAGGCTGGTCTCTCTGTAACTGTTTTCCTCTCAAAGAAACAGCAAAGAAACTATCAGCTGTGCTGGGACTGAGCTTTAGCATCGTAGTGTTGTACCTGTGAGCTGAGTTTTCAACTTGAAACCCAGACTGAGATATGTCAAAGGAATATATGAAAGCCCAGAGTTTCTTACTCCTCTGGAGACACCTGGGCCTACAGACAGTGCTGAATTACTGCTGATTTTAGTGTCCTGTAGGAAACTAGTGCAGATTTAGACATTTGTAGGTCTGAATCTGAAGAACTCATTCAATTTATTAAATATGAGAGCTCAATGGGGAAAGAGGGAGCTGCCCCTTTAGTTTTACTAAGCCCTTGTTTGAGCTGCATGGAGAATCTCCATATGAATGTCTAATCTTTCTGGAATTTTACTGAGATCTCTGCTGACCGTATTGTACAGAGCAAATTTGTTAGATTAATTATGATTAATTTCATAGAGCAGTTGTTATTTGGGTTAGGAAAAAAACCTGCAAACGTCCTTTTTCCTATAGGTATTCCTTCAGAGTTTTTTAAGACATCATGTTCATGGTGAGATGGCTTAAAATTGAGTGCTTGTGTTCTGTTCTCTCCCTGCCCAATTTTTTATTTTTATTTTTAACCATTTTTATGCTGAGTTCTCACAAGGTCAACAATATATAAAGGTGGAATGACAAGCCCCACCACCAGGGCCATGACTGTAAGTTATATTTTTCCAGCTGGTAATGTAAGTAATATGTTGTTTAAGTGGAAAAAAAAAACAACCCTACAAACCCCTCAACTCAACCAGCACAGGTTGGATGCTGAATGCTAATAGAGAGCAGTCTGCATCCAATCCCCACTGGGAAAAAAAATATTTGTCAACTCAATTCAAACAGTACATAAATTTGAGGGAGCTGCCATCTGCTGACAGACCCTTCCCCCACCTGCATTGCCTGAATAATATTCCTTCAGAATGTCTGCAGTATGTGGTAGTGTTCCCATCAGCCTTAGCTCGGGATCTGTCTTTCTCTGCTTTCTTCTGTGTTTTCCCCAGGTACTTCCAGAGAATTTAGATTTCACAGGACTCTGAGGCACCAGAGTACGTCCCTGATCTGTGCCGCAGTCAGGAACAGCCCAAGGCTCTGTAGCTCAGCAGGTCATCAACACTGCATTCAAATCCTCATATGCAAGTCAGAGCCTTAAGGCTTGAGTTTTGGAGTGACTCACTGCTCCTAGGTGTTGCTGACAACCCTGGGGAGCACTGTCTTTGCAAAATGAGGACAGCTGGAAGGATACCTGAATGCAACGCGCACTTCTGTCAGAAAAGGGGGGAGGAACTGAGCCAACATGCTTGTGTTGGTGGGAGCTTAGCATCTTCCAGTGATGTCAGGGGGCCCAGATCAATCCTTTTTCCATGTTTTACAGTGGATGGGGAGACTTTTGGTGTGGTAGTGATGTTATCTCTGCTCTGTTCCAGCAGACACACTCCCCTCTTAGGGGAACCTGTGGGAGCTGTATATGACTTTGGGGAAGGGGTGGGCAAGTATCCCCCTCCATCTACCCACTCAAGCAGTCACACATGACAGATTCATGCCTGTAGCACTTCTAGGTTTTATCTGCTCACTAAATTTTATTTCCCCTCTGTGAGTGTTTACATTGCTCAGAGACCGCCAAGGTACGTGTTATTCATTTAAAAAAAGAAAAAAAGAAAAAAAGGGAGGTTTATTAGTTATTGCAGCTCTATGATTCTTTGATGTTTGAATGCTAATTAAGCTTTGTATTTTCTGGAATAGAGGTGGATCTTAGCTCTAGCTTGGCAAAATATCTGGGAATGTATTTTTCCTTCCATTTCCTCTGGGCTTTAACATTGGACGCGACATTTCATCCCAGAGCAATTTTACACTATGCATCATCATGTGTAATATTGTGTCACGCTGTAATTTTGCAAGTGCATGAAATGGCAGGAGGGAGGTGAAAATGGGCTCAATTACACCCAGGAGGGAGAAGAAAGCTCAGCGGAAGGGACCCGCTCCTGGGAGGTAATGAATTGGGTGTCAGCACTTTGCTGGAGCAGAGCGCCAGAGCAGATGGGAATTTATTATTTTAGGGGCTCAGTGGACAGGCAAGAGGAAAGGAACCAGTCAGATCACATTACTAATGGTCATTTCCGTAGGCTGTGCGCGCACAGGGGATTTAGAAAAAGAAGAGACATTCATTCTAACTCCAGACAGCTCACTTCTTTCTGGTTTTGAAGGCCAAAAGAGGAACTTGGCCATTTTATCTAGCTTAGAGTAAGAAGCTTTCCAAACGACTTTGTCAACAGCTCTTGGGGAAGAAAGGCATGGAGCTGTTCTGGATGGGAGAGACAACCAACAACTCAGGGAATGTTCCCCTTTCACAGCCTCTTTAGCTGCAGTCAGCCCTGAAGGATCCCCAAAGGATTTGAAGTGGGCCTTCCTTGTTGCATCTTTGCATGCCCCGACGATGTTCCTCTATTTCTCCCAAGTTGCCAGCACCCTTTTCCACACTCTGTAGATTTTCTTCTCTTCGAGTTTTTTCATGAGCTCCTTGCTCACCCACGTGGTTCTCCTGCCATCTTTGTCTGATTTCTTACTCTTAAGGATGTACTGATCTTTAGCTAGCCCTTCTATTTGCTAAACAAAGCTAGAGAATGAGCATCTTATTTCTCAGAAACAAGAGATGCTTTCTCACTGAGTTATGCTCTGTGTATTCATGGGTGGTATTTAGCACAATGTCAGTGAACTTTGTTACTTCCTTTAACCTAAGTTAAAGTCCTAAGTTTGTTCCTCCAGGTTAACCAAAGCAAGATTTCTTCATTCACTGTATGTTGTAATTATGGAGAACTGAGCATTTTTAGTCACTGAGCCCGCTGCCAAGACTAGCCTCTAAACACTGGCGTTGGTAGACCAAGATGTTATGTCTTGCTTTACTGCCTTCGTATGTGCATTACTACATACAGTGTTATGAGAGGAGTTACTGGGTCTGCTATGCTCTTCTTTTAGATGAGAAAGAATTGGTGGACATTTTTTTTCTATGGGGAGACATGATCCTCTTTCCCATTGACCTGCAAGATCAGGGTCTTTTTGGGGAGGGTTCTTTTCTGCAGGTCTTCTGTTGGAAAGAGTAGAGAGTGTAGGCACACATAATCCAGGAAGTCCATTCAAACTCACAGTCAGACGTGTTTTGCTGGAGAGGAAGTGGAGCACATATTTTCTTGGTCAGTGGTGAAATTCATACAGCTGTTCTTTTTTACCAGCTATCTCTTCAGCACACCAAGACTTTTACACATGTTCTCTGATGAGACCCAGCAATACATTCTTCACCCTGTGCCCCTGTGCACCTGCCTTTTGCTTAATTAACCCATTTTGCAGCAGATTAAGCCCTAAGGAGGATGGCTTAATGTGAGCAGTTATTCTAAAAGGAGAGTCAGGGCTTCAGTGAACTGTTCACCATGAGAAAATCCTATTACCTCCAATCTTACCCAATCGTCTTACCTTTTTGCACTTTTTTCCTAAAATATTTTGATTTCACAATGACTTTATGAATCACTTCTGCTAGATATAGTCTCCATACCTCTCTTTTTCCTGGGATTTGTACTATACACACAGAATGTGAGGGGTCAGATTTAGCATAGTACATGTAGACATAACTTCACTCTTACTTTTTGCCTTAAAAGAGCCACCAAACTTGTAGCTCTGGATCTTCTAGAATTCACCAAGGCTGCTTTACTTTCTCTGAGAAAATGTGCCAATGCCTTGTGTGCTTAGGAATGCATCTCACCAAGCATTGCAGTCCTCTACAGGATCGGTGAGTGTGGGATGTCCCTTCTGCACAGCAAAGTAATGACTATGATCCCTCTGAGTCTGTGCAGGGATTACATATCTTACAGGTTCACTACAGCTACTGCAATGGCTAAAGGGGGGAATCAGAGCAAAATTCAGAGTGACACAATATTAAGCAATTAGCATGCACGTATTGATATATTACATTATTGATATACAAGTAATACTGTATTGACGAATTCTGAGATATATCCAGTGTATTATTTGTTAGCCGCAGTTCTTAACAAGCTTGATCACTATACTGTGGGAATTAACTCTGATTTTCCCCTCTGTACTATGACCAATCTCCTACTTATAGCTAAGGAACAACTTCTGCCTGTACATACTATTGAATTTACCTTGGACACCTGTAAAAGAATATAAAAATAGTTGTGATGTAAGTGGAACAACAGGAGGGTGTTTAGAATTAGAATTACTGAATAGTTAGATAGAAATGAAAAAAATGTGGCTCTTCCTTGCTAGGACAGTAAGTGACAATAGCTGCCTTTCATACAGGTAAACACAGCCCTGTTATTAGGGAGAGAGCATATTTTGGATTTCTGTTTTGTCTATAAGGATAAGCACATGCCTAGTTTGGTGAGAACATGCCTGCAGGGTAAGCACACAGTCCGTGCCTTTTCCTGCCATTGCAGTTCCCTTAGTGCTTCAGTTCTGATGCAATCAGGGGGAGTTTGCAGCCTTGAGCTCTGCTCCCGGTGGAAAAGTTGGAGCCAGGAGCAAGCAGATTGAGTCTGGGAGTAGGAAAAAACCTCAAAAATCCCCATCCCTCTTGTAAACTCATGCCTAACCTCAACCTTTTGTTGTAGGATCATCCTCAGTGCAAGCTTCCATAGGCTCACAGAGCACAGGAAATTGCAGCACCTTCCTCATGCTGGCAAACATCCTGCCAAATTCTGCCTCGTGGTGCCCAGCTCCAGCTCCCTGTCCACACTGCTGGCTATGCAACAGTTCTAAATGATCCTTTACTGCTCTTCCCACCCCCATCATCTCAATAAGTGTCTTTATTTGATTATGAACCCTAGTTTGCGTGGTAACACTGAAGCTCCAGGGGTTATGATTTTTTTTCATGCCAATCTGGACTGGCATGAGACAACAGTCCCAACAGGATGAATTACTGTAATACAGATAGTAGATGTCCAGAGGTTTTTGCATGGCATTTGCTGAACTACCAGCTGGGACGAAGAAAGCTTCAGCCGAAGGGACAAAGGAGTTGGTGTTGTCCCAGGTGTTTCAGACATACACCCACATGCATACAACCTGATGAAGTGACTATCAACTTGAACCTCAGTGAATTTGAACAATGTGCATTTGAGACTTTTGCTCAGCCTGTAGGAAGGACACAGGTTTTAACTCAGCTCAAACCAAGGGTCAGGGCTTCAATGCAGGCATCTGAATGGGGAGAGTAAACTCCTTGCCTCCCTGCTCCTGGGCATGCTGTGGGTATACATGTGGCTTTTGTCAGTGGTTGGCTGTTCTCTTTTTACAGCTTTGATAAATTGAGGATTTCTTCCCATCTTCTGCATGCTACTCAAGGAGTAACTTCACCTTGCAGCAGAAGACACAAAGGGACGTGCTCCTAAACCTTCCTTCTTCCTACCTGCTCACCTACGTCTGCTATCAGAAAAATGATAACTTGCCATGGCTGTGAGGCAGCTTATCTGCACAGATTAGGCTCTGAGTGTGGAGCCTCTGGCTGCTGGTGGGTCCTGCTGGGCCAGCAGGTGATGAGAGCCTGGGAAAGCAAAGTCTCCAAGAAGGCCAAAAGCACTGCAAGGGGTTAAACGTAGGAATGTGCACTCCTGAAAGTCTTGGGGGTAGGGGGTGGGGGGAATGGAAACGATGTGATGATTCAGAGCTATTGGATCTAGCCTTCATTCAATTACCATGCTTAGTTAAGTACTGCACAGTGAAGTGAAGACTGCAGTCTGTTAGGATGGATGTTACTATAAGTCTTTTAATTATGAGGTTGCTCATATGCCATTTTAACATATGTAGAGTAACGTTATCCTTCTTTTGTAGGTCACTATTCTCATAAGTCTGGCTCTTGCATTCCTTGCCTGCATAGTGTTTCTTGTGGTATACAAAGCCTTTACTTATGACCACAGTTGCCCAGATGGATTTGTTTATAAGGTAAGAAACTTCAGACGGATGAATTGCCTGAGATAATGATAGACTCTAAATGACTACATGGTTACAGTCTGGTCTGCTTGTTTGACCAGGCCAAACAGAACATTTGGCAAGAATGTGTTGAAATGGGAAAAGTGCTATGGGAAATGTGGGGTTGCGTCTGCTTCCATCAGCTACTGTTACAGTGTAATTGTTGGGATTAGCTTTGGTGAACACTACAGACAGATGTTCAGGAACAATCCGTCCTATTTGTGAATAGATTTATTGCAGCTGGAATATCCTCTGTTTGCTTCCCACACATTGAAGGGACCAGGGTTTACTAGCACACATTTTAATGCAAAGCAAGCTCCCAGAGTGCTGGCACATGTGTCCTTTCTGGAAGAAATCCAAATTTGCCCATTGTGTTCATTTATTGTGCTTCTGAGCATCTATCAAGAACAAAAGCATGTAGCCTACTTGCTGAAAACCTTCTGCCCTGCAGTTTTACATCAAATACTCACAGAGAACTATTTGCTTGCTCTGTTGAGATTAAAAAAAATAATAATAATTGCAAAATAGGTCGCTCACTCTTTGCTATAAATGAACTCATAAACACACAGGAGGCTTGACCACACTGTGAATGGTCTGTGAGCTGGAAAATAGAGTAAGCTTATTTGTACAGTAGTTATTGTGAGTTATTCTCTTAGGTTGTACAAAAGTGAAGTTAGGACTCAGACGTGAATTTCAGAATCAGTTCCAAACCCAAACTTCTGAAAAGATTAAAAAGGCTTTGAACTCAGATTTCTGCTAATCACATTGATATGGGAGCTGGGTTGTCTCATCATTTAATAATAATCACACCTGGGGCCCTTTATATCACTGGTCCTACTTTGTGAATGCCATCCTGTCTGATATTTTTTTACTGTTTCATTGCTCTTTTACTGTTGCAAAGTGAATTGATTTGTCTGTGCAGTTCTTAGCATCCAAGTAGTGTAGAGGAGACACACTGGCAGTGTCTGCACAGCCAAGAAACTCTGACAAGGGCTGGGCAGCTGGGCCATGCTTCCTACCATCCTTCCAAGGTGGTTATCCTACAGGTCAGGGACAAGGCATAGCAACAGAGCTGCGCATCTGCAGCTTACTTTCCTCTGTCTGCCCTCTGCCTGGCTGAGGATTAATTCTGAACTTCACTCTATGGAGCTCTCTCTGCATCAGGACAGAAGCTGCCCCATGTACTCTGGTAGGACTCCTGGCAGAAACATCGGTCCTTGTATGTGCCAGTAACATACTGAACCCCTCAAATCTTCATTTTACAGCCCTCATTTCCAACCCAGCAACGAAATCTGCCTGCAGTCAGGGTTGCCAGTAGCAACAGGCTTGAAAGACTGCTGCTGAGTCTAAACTTTGTGCATTCCCACATGGCTGCTGAAAGGCAGTAGGGGTTGTGCAGCAGATGCTCTCGCTGCAGCATACGAGTCAAACTTCATCTACGCAAGGACCTAACAATGAGATTTTTAAAAGGAGAGCCTAAGGCTGATAGGACCCTTCTTTACTTCTCTTGCTTTCTCTTTTCTAGCATAAGCGGTGCATCCCAGCCTCCCTGGATGCCTACTACTCTGCACAGGATTCCAACTCCCGGGGCAGGTTCTACACCGTCATCAGCCACTACAGCATGGCCAAGCAGACCAGTTCCCGGGCTGTATCACCCTGGCTGTCCTCAGGGTCAGTAAACCATGAAGCCAAGGCTGCCAAAACAGAAGGTCATTAAAATTAACGAGTGGTGATGGGCGAAGTGGGAGGGTGGGGGGACAACACCGTGTCTATACCGCATTGCTCTAATTGAGAGTGGGTGCTGTGCTAGCAGCACAATGGGAATAAATAAGACCCAAGTGCGGGAGTCATCTTAATGGATATTTCTTTTTTGTGCATTGTTCTCGTTGATTTGTAACCGAGTCGAGCTCTTGTACAAAGGCATGTTTGATGTTGACTGTACCTTACGATGTAAAAATATTTTTAAATCATTGCTTAACTATTTGTTAGAAAAAGAAATTAAAAAACAAAAAAAGCAAATTAGATAAACAGCCAGAGAGGATAAAAGCAGCAAAGGGAATCCTGCAAAACATTACCATTGCTGGAAAGCTGTGACTCAGACTTAACACGCAGTTGAAGAATAGCTGAAACCCTTTTAAGAGACAGGGTAGAGAGAACCTGTCAGAAGGACATTGCAGTGTTGTTTAGCTTGCCAAAGGGGGGATAACTGGTATCAAACTGAATCCAGTATCAGTGTGCATTTGCTGGTAGATACAAGTATCCCCTCCTCCCTCAAACATACACAGGTGCAGAAGCACATGCACACACACCTGAACAGAGGCTTATGCAAATCCAGGAAGATCCAGGCATTCCTAAAGAGCTGTCACTGCTCCAGTGATCTCAGCTGGGCTCTGAAGTCCTGGCTGGTGTGTGGATGTGGAGCAGGATAAAAACTGCTATAGTGAAAGCAGGAGTGAATTTGTGAGCACAGAGCTGGTGGCAGTTTGAAGATGGGGCTTTATCTACTTCTGGCATGGATTTCTGGAGTGACCTTTAGTAAATGATGTGAGGTTTCATCCTTTGGGGCCTTCTTCCTGAGGGTCACAAGGAGACCAGGAAATGCCATTATAGTATGAGAAGCCTCCCAAGAGTGGTGATAGTATAAAATACTGCTAAGCCTCTAACTTAATTTTCCCCTCGCCCATGAAAAAAGATGCTCCAGCTTCCCTCCTCCAACTCCCAGTAGTGAAGTCTTTAATGTCACTCTGGGCAGTCAGGGAGGGGTTGGCCATAGCATGTTCTCAAAGTAGAAGGGTCCCATCAGATCTCTGCTTGCATACCCAGACCGGACCCCAAGCTTAGGCCAATACCAACTGGTGTAAAACGTGTTCTCTCCACAAATGGCAGTTAAACCAGAGTGGTGGAACTTTAAAAAAAGGGATCCTGTTATTCAGAGCTGCCACTCTTCTCACTACTGTGAGGTTCTGCTGCTTGGCAGGAGATGCTGAGCAGCAGGAGCAGAGTGCAAGGTTTACGTCATACTAAGGCTGCTTTTTTCAGATTTGTGGCTAGACTGGGATGGAAATTAGGAACTGACCCCTTCTTCCCCTGCATTGGGCAGTTTTGTCCTCCATTTCGCATACATAGACACTAGAGGGTGTAAACGAGGGCAGAACTCCTCAGTCCTAACAGACATCATGATAAATAACTGTATAGTGTAGCTAAAAATGTAGTGCCAAATGCCATCGTCTGATTTCCTATCCTCCCTTCTCCTTCCATCTGTAAATTCATTTCTCACTCAAAATGTACAAACCACTCCCTCCACCAAAAATCCAAACTCCAGCAAACCACTGAACAGTTTATAATTTTGTGGTGTATTTTTTGTCAGTAGGTAGCAGAGACTGAAGTATTTTTTGGTGTAATTCTTGAACTTTTCTGACGGGATTAAAATAAAGCTAGATGTGACTGAGTGTCTCTGTGGCTTGGGCAGGTTTCTTTGGTGACATGTTGGGAGGTGGTGGTAGGGATGGTGATGGGTGCATGTCTGGAGCTGCAGAACGAGGCTGAACCCATTCCTGCATTAGAGTCCTCTTTTTCTTTTCCCAAATATTTTGACATGGAAACTAGGCAAAAACACCTCTCTTTAGCCTGCATCATCATGTGCTATTATGTGCTATCCCTATCAGGATGTCAGCACTTGCTGCAGTGCAGCAGAGGTGGTGGAAAAGAAATGCAGCCGTTACAAAATCGATTTTCCACAGGTCCTTGTGGAGCAGGGCACGTCTCAGACCTATCCTGTGACCTTGAGAAAAGACCCAGGTGGGTTCTGACAGCCTCAGAGATGGGATGGATCTGGGACAGAATCTAGACTGGAGCAACATCAGTATTTTCTCCAGCATCCTCTCAAACATGGTGATTAAACAGTTAAAAATAAGGACTAGTGCTTTTGATCGGTGATTTTTGACTTTAGAGAGGGAATTCCTTTCCCCTGATGTTGTAAGGCCAATGACTGCTAGAAACTTTGGCTGGCAGCAATGTGTCCTTTGCCATCTGCTCCTGGGGCAAGTGAGCTCTCCTGCTGCAGCAAGCTTAGGAAGGAGAGCTGCTGCAAGAAGAGCACTGCAGGGAAATACTGCTGACAAGCCAAGAGCTGCTGCTGAACTTTAAAAAAGTTGAGCTCTGAATGTAAACTCCACAGCTTAGTTTCTAATGAAACCACAACTTATTCATCTCACATTGTTCAGAAAGCAGATTGTGTTTCCTCAAATCCTTCAAGTCTTTGAAATGGAATGATACTCTGGCATTAAATTGGCTCAGTCCCAAAGGCTGAAGAATGGTTTATAAAAACCTTCCTTAAAAAAAAAAAAGAAAAAAAGAAAGTGTACTCAGAGTTGTGAAATTGAGCTACTGTAGGAGAGAAACCACTCTGGTGTTAGAGGTCACTACTGAGTACTTGTGAAATGTATTAAATGGCTTCAGCGCGCTTTGCAGAATTGAGTCATAGGATAATTTGACCATGGTATTTCTTTTGCCACTCTCCCAGTAATACCCTAACCATATATTTACTTTAATAACTCATTTGAATTGAAAGGGTCTAGTTATTATTAGATAAGTGAGTCAGTGGGGATAGCTATTTCTATTTAATAAAGGAAAGATCAAAATCTATATGGAGCAGAGTGGAGGAAAAAAAACCAGACCCAGGGAAGACTCATGGGAGAGCAAAAGAAAGCAAACAACCCAACTCCAGCTGAAAGTTCCATTACTGCAAATGTAGTTATTATGGTTCTTGTACAAGCTGCTGTAGAGCTTCCAATAACAACAATATATTTTAAACTCGGTAACAAACAGAGATAGGCTATATTGAAGTTGTAGCGTACCTAATTTCAGTTTTTAAAAGCCTCCTTCAAAGTTGATCGTATGTTTTCAGAGGTGATTATAGTAGCATGTTTGTGACAGTGTAATCTCATCCTGGCTGTTACCTGTTTGTGAAGTCTGCAGCTCCTGACTGGCTCTGCAGAGTTGTGTTTTTGCAGGTTATGGCCTGGGTGGGATCTCCATCTCAGCTCTTCATTGGAGCTGACTAAAGTGAGCCTTCCCTGTGTTCCTCCAATGTGTGTTTGGTGACCAAGTCATCTCCTGCTTCTTCATCTGTGACTTACTCTGTGCCAAGAGTCCCTTTGGGCAAGCCTCTCCATTATACTAGATAGCTGCAGTGAGCTCGCTTCTCAAAACATCCTATAGAGTCTTCTCGATAGATGTTTCCTGATGTTGGCTATTTCTGGCACATGGGAGACTCCTTCTTTTGATGGATAACTATTGAATTCTCCACCAAAATATGTATTTGAGTCACTGGGACTGGGAGAATTGATTTCATAGCTGAAATAAGAGATGGGTTCTGGGACTGTTTGTCCTATCTGAAGTTGTAGGAAGGGATGAATGAAAAGTGCCAGCACGTGAATGAGCTCAGCTAAAGGGGCAAGGACATCCTGAGCAGGCAGCCATCCCATGGTGTTACTGGCAGAACACATGAAAAGATAAGGAATCACTAAAGAGATGGGGATGCCATGATGGGAACTCAGCTGCTCTCAGCCGGGGCTCAGGAGTGGGAAGAAGAAATTGTGATTGACTGAGCCTGAGAAAGGTTGAGAGCAAGAGAAAAAGAGGCTGCTACCAGCATGGAAGTAAGTATGGCTTTTCTATTCTGACCTAATGACCCCAAAGCACTATATCCTGCTTGACTAATACAGATCACCTTGTTTTGGAAAAGCTGCCCATTGTTGCTATGAATATCTGCTGACTGCAGTAGACTCAAGGGGAATCACTGCACCACTAGTGCCAGACCTCTTGGACTGCCTGGAAAAGCAGTGTCAGAAAGAGAGGGGTTGATGCTGGCTGGTGACGACCCCTTCTGAAAACACAAATGTCAGTCGAGGGGCATGGAGGGGACCTCATGCTCTGGGTCTGCATTGACAGGCAGCCCGAAGTGCTGGCAGTGCCTCGCTGTGAGATCAGAAAAGGAGCAGTCTTCACATGTGCTTTTTTCCCCCCTTTATCCTCCTCTGTGTTTGCCAGCTGTTTCTGGTTTGTAATAATACCTCAAGTGATAAGTGTAAGGGTCATGCACTGAACTGTCTACAATCAGTTTTTATACGATTAGTCAGGGTCTTTTTAAAGCACCCTAATTATTACAGTCAAACCGGATTAAGCTATTGCTCTAATAGATTTCCTGTTCCTGTAAAATAGGCCAAGAGGATGGCTTACAGGCGAGGATGGGGGAATGGAAGCTCTTTCCTGCTGTATCTTTTGCCTCATATGCTTTTTTTTTAAATGCTGTGCAGTATTGGGGCATTGCTGGGATCCCACTGGGAGCACATGGTGACTGTCAGGGGTGTCTCAGGTCCCCTTCTGAGCAGGGCTGCTGTTCTTTTGGGGGCAAAAAAAGTAAAAATCCTTTTGATTAAGAACATTACCTTGGGGGGGGGGGGGAGTGAAATGTCATTCAATGAATTCTAGGTTGCTCCACGATGGATAATAATCTAGGGTAAGCTGAAGTACAGGAAGACAACAAATGCAGTGGCATTTTGCTTAAACTTGTCAGGACTGAGCAGGATCAGTCCTGAAGAGGCTTTTGTTCTGCAGTAGGCAGTCTATGGCTGCTAAAAGCAGAGAAAGAGGAAGTGGAAAAGCCTCTTAGCAGCAGGTTACACAGTTCATTGGCCCTGCTCTGCTCTGATGTGGTGGCACTGGCCATGCCTGAAGCACAAACTGGTTGCTGTGGCTGCACATCCCCTCCATGCTGCTGCCTGCACCCCATGAGCACAGGGACAGGGGGTGGGAAAGAAGAACCTGCACGGGCCCTTTCTGATAGCACAGAAGTGTGAGCAGCAACAAAAATGCTCAAAACAGAGCCAGTAATACAATATCTACACTTGTGAGCAGTGGTGTTTTAGATGAATCAAGTGCCAAAGTAACCCCACAGGTATTGAGGTTGATGATGGCATTTTTTACCCCTCCACTGCCCTTCTCTATTGATGTGACTTTTTGTAGGCCCGTGTTTGCCCCTGGCCAAGGAGCATCCAACACTTCTCAGACCTGGTCATTAAGAAGTGCAGCACTCGTGCTACATGGGGAGTGAAGTCACAACGAGCCTCCCTCTCCCTCAGAGCCTGTAGGTCCTGAGCTTTCATTTTGAGTGTGCTTCAGCCTCACTGAAAACCCTCTTGGGCTGCTCCAGGACATACTCACTGCTCATCTCTACTTGCACAGCACCAAGTGCAGCTATGCACAGCATGGTACAAACCCATGGGATGTTTCACCTGCTGTAGCAAAAGGCACAATGCTCAGCAACGATGCCAGCAGTTTCCAAATGCTGGTTGGAAGCTCTACAAGTCTATGCTTGCACTGGTGCTGAGGTCTTCACCAATACTTTGCTTTGCTGGATGAGTGTACAGCTAATGGTGGCCTTCAGACAACCTGAAAACCCGAACTCCTGAGTTCTCAGTCACTAAAACCTTTTCAGTGAGTTGCTTTGCAGGCCTATGGGTAAACCCTGATCAGCTGGCCAACAGCCAGAACAGGTAATTAGCTCTCCCAGCCATTCAAATGAACACAGGTTTCTGCTGAGCAGTCACTTGCTTTCAGCCCCTCCAGTTGTGGCTGCATTTTGATGGTGTGTATATATTGTATGCCAGGTTATTACAATTACTCTTCGGTATCCTTTGGGATGAAAGCCTATTATAGAGATGGAAGCTCATTAACAATAAATGTAAGGGGTCAAAACTCCCTATAAAAATGTATTAGAAACAGATTCCAGTTTGGAAATGTAAATATAGCATTTGGCAGTGGTCCGGACTGGCTAGTCTGGTGAGCAAGACAGCTTAATCCATTGGGAAGATGTGGCTATTTTAACAAACAGAATTTTTCTGTGAAGTGTGGACTTTTGGCTCACTAGGAAAAAAACTCCCCTCACGATAAAGAAGAAACTGTTGGAATTGTCTTGGGGATGTGGAATAGGATGAAAAAAAAGGAAGTGAGGGGAATTACGAAACAACAGAGATAGGAGTGAAAATATATAAACAGTGAAAAAGACCATTTGGTTGTTTTTTTGTTTTTTTTCTAGCTTTTTTCCACAAGTTTTCTGCCAGAAAAACATTTGATCCACCCACATATCCAATACTTTTCCATACAAATAGCTTATACTTTTCCATATGAGTGCACACAGATTTTCAGAGATTTGCTTTGCAGACCTCACAGTGGTAGAGGAGCCATGGCTGTTTCTGTGCTCCTATAACAAAAGGAGGACTCAAGCAAACATACAGAGCAGTAGTGCTCTGTGCATTTAAGCCGAACCAGTGTTTCAAATGCCAGCTGATGATTTTGATCTGTTGGCATAATCATCAAGACCTGAAGATGAGTAATTAACATGTTGAAGTCTTCGGGTCCTACAAATGATAGCAGTCTGAGCGTGCTCCACAGCAGGGCTGTCACCCAGCTCACTGCACACCCCGTTATCTGCTCACTTCTGTATCTTGACCTTGCTTTAAAAAGCTGACTATGTAGGTTTTGTTTTAAAAAAGCGAGATGTGTCATTTTAACCCCCTCCAACTAAGTATACAAAGAAAGGCAGAAAACCCATTCTGCTTCTCATTCAGTGCAGTGGTTTTGCTGCTATTCTCCTGCTGTACTCAATCTATGAGGTGCTGCAGTGACTGTCTATAAAGAAGGGACACCTGGCCTCCTCTGCAGCCTTTTTATTTCCAGTAATATTTTGGCATGTGTCAGATGGAAAAGCTGTTGCTTTTTGCACAGACCCACATTAATAACCTGCCAAGTAGAAGGAACACAAGAAAGGGAAAGAGAGTAGAAAGGGAGAAGGAAATAAAACACTCAGGTCCCTGCATCAGCTGACATTTAGTAGGTATCACTGGTTGCTCCTGCAGTAAGTTATTATGATGCCCGTTAAAAATGCATCAGGACAGGGAGGTCTGAGTGCAGCATCAGAGGCTGATGGGAGATGAAGGCTGAGCTGCTGTGTTTGGAGGAAGCACAGAGGAACGTACCTGGGCTGGCATCCCTGCAGATGTGTGAGTATGGCGTGCACACATCTGCCTGCACACATCTGCCTCTCTGTCTAGCTGCAGACACACAGGCACTCCCCACAAAATCCCACATAGAAGGAAGAAGATGAAACTCTGCTAAAATGTAAGTATGTCTACAAGCAAATATCTCCTGGCGGTGCTATTAGTACCTCTGTAAGGGACATACATGCAGCCATAATACACCTGCCAGAACTAATTCTGATTCAAGGGAGATTTAGTGCTATTGAAATGCCATCACTCTTTACAAAATGGGCCTTACGCTGCTTTTCCTGGGCCCCATCTATGCATCGTCAGTGCACAGAGGGAGACCTGGAGGCCCAAAGCAAGATCAGTATTTTGCAGCTCTACTAAATACCATAAGGAGAAAATAATCTCTGCTGACACCGTGAGCCCTGGGCGCCTGAGTTCAGGTGTTCTGTCCATGAGCAAGCAGTGTACTGAGACAGACTCAGAAAACAGAGTATCCAGGACTAATCTTGCTGATCACCCCATCAGCACTGGCTAATATTCCGCCCGTTTGAAACTCACAGACCAGTTATCTGCAAGAGCTTGTTCTCATTTATTAAAATAAATAAAGGGATGACACTGGATGAGACACAGACACCCACCAGTTGCTTCAGAATTGCAGCCTGATGATGTTTTAAGCATTGAGAATTGAAGTAATTCAGCCCACAGACCACCTTGATTCAGGTGTGAAGGACGTTAGAAAACAGCTGGGTTTAAAATGCAAAAGGTCAACACATGGGAAATATTCATTCCAGCTGGTCAGAAAGAGAGAGATGCTGAATGGAGCAATGCAGGATGATGATGGTCCCCACAGCAGCACTGTGTGTCAGGTAACCTGTACTGGGCTTTAGCTGGAGGGTGGGCTCTTGAGTGGAGCACTGGAAGGCATTGCTGTGGGCTTTGTGTTATGTCACTGGGTGCCTGTGGGAAGCAACAAGGCGTTAAGGAGTCATGAGTTTTTAGAAGGCACCATGTAACCTAGAGAGAAATGGCACAGCTCTCCATTAGGTAAGATCACATGCTTTTGCATAAACATAAGGTAGAATAGGTGGTGTATTTCCCCAAGACTGGCCTCTTCTGAACAGTGCATGTATCCATTGGGATATTTTTCACAAGTTCATCTACCTTCAGACCACTGCATCCCTGCACCAGTGTGGGCTTTGACCAGCAGCAGACAGGGCAGAGCCAGGACATGGAGACAGCCCTGGGGGACAGCTCAGGGCCCTGGCAGCACAGTTGGGGTGTCCTGGGGCTGGGAGCTGCAGGGTGGGTGCAGCCAACCCCAGTGCACAGGCAGGCCACACGTACTGCCCCCAAAGGCAGCAGCAGGCAGGAGCTGTGCCTCAGCTGTGCTCAGAGAAAAGTCCTTCAAACAACATCAGAAGCTCCCAGCAACTTTTCATCTCCCAGTTGGAAGTCAGGAGCACTTGGCAGCTCCTCTGTACTTCCAGTGCCTATTGACTTCCCACTTGTTCCTCAGGTTATTTAAGCCTTTCTGTCCAAGACTCAGTGAGAGAAGTCTTTATGAGTGATGTGCTGCACACAGGATTTGCAGAGCTTTGCTGCGAGTTTTTGTGTTGCAAGAGCTGGGAAGTGCCACTAATTCTACAGCATCCTGGACCCATATGGAAGGAAACATGGAGCTACACACAAGTTCCAGCATCATCACTGAGCAGCATGGCCCGGCCACGCATCATCTGGCTCTCTGAAGAGATTTTCCCCTCCTTCCCTTTAAAGTCTCTGAAAGAAAGGCACCAAGTTCAGCCTCAAATCCCAACACTGGCTCACCACGCAAGCAGAACTCACAGCCATGTAATAGCAAGTGGCCTGCCCCAAGAATGAGTTACAACTTCATCTGAGAGCACTGAAATTTGCCTCTATGCACCACAGATAATGTAAATGCTCCTGAGGGAGCTCTTTAAATTTCTCACCAGACAGAGAAATGCAGCAGAGCGGGGGAAATTTGGAGGATAGGGAGAGAAGGAGAATGGCTGAAGTGCAGATAGGGGTGTTGTGGAGCTGCACATTTCCGTGGTTTGTACGTTGGTAAGTGCAGTGCCAGCAATTCCATAGAGCAGGGACACAGCCCAGGTGCTCAGCCCAGCTGGATGCTTGGGCTGGGGGCACAGTTGGGACCAGCTGTGAGTGCAGGCTGCTCCCAGCCCTCTGTTCATGGCCTATGCCTGCAGAATGCGCTCTCCCTGCAGAGATGTGTAGCAAACTGCTGAGCTCTGAGCCAGGCAGCAGAGCTGGAAGCCACAGCTGGGCAGGGAGGCAGGGACCACTTTGTGACCTGTGCCATCTGTGAGTGAGGAAGGGGCACCTGAACTGTGCTGGCGAGCTGTCTGCCTTCGGCTATGTGGTTTGTGTCACCTAATTGGAGAGAAGGTTAGTTGGTGTGGTTGGGCTGTGAAATAAAATAGATTTCCTTTTTATTTCTTTGGGCTGTCTGAAAAACATCAGATTCTGTGTAGGAAGAAGACCACTGTCACTGACGTGATGTGCTGCCTCTGTTTTCCCCCCCGTTTTTTCTCTCTCTGTACAGTACATCTTTGTGGGCTTCAGCAGAAATCACTTTCATGCTGTCCCCTCCTCAAAGTTGCTTTAGTTCAGATGTTTAGTGAGGGCTGGAGCCCCTGTGGTCTCTGCTTTTGGTACGAAGCTGAAGTATGTCTCATTTTTGGAGAAGAGGAGGCTTAGGGAAGACCTTATTGCTTTCTACGGTGCCCTGAAAGGAGGTTGTGGTGAGGTGTGGGTCAGACTCTGCTCCCAGTAGCAGTGATAGGGAATGGCCTCAAGTTGCACCAGAGGATGTTCAGGTTGGATATTAGGAAGAATTTCTTTTTCAATTGGTTGGTGAGGCGCTGGAACGGGCTGCCCTTGGAGGTGATGCAGTCACCATCCCTGGAGGCATTCATGAACTGTGGAGATGTGACACAGAGGGATGTGGGCAGTATTGGTGGTAGATGGATGGTTGAACTATATGATCTTAGAGGTCTTTTCCAACCTTAATAATTCCACGATTCTATGACTTATCCGTCAGCCCATGATCAAGTCTACTGGAACTGGAAATGCCACCATTGGCCTCAAAAACAAGGGTAGATTACATCACCCCAAAAAATTGCATTAAAAATAAAATATTGACTATAATCTCACCTAGACTCTGAAATGTGGCTGGAAGCAGTCACTGAAGTTTAAGCGAGTTTCATCACTGCTGTGAGATGACTGGAGAAGTGTGCTAATGGCTCACTGCTTGCACCTCTGAGATAACAGCAGACGTATAGACATTATTGGATTAATTATCAATGTAATGACTCTGTGCTATAAAAAGGACCTGATGTTATATAACACAGAATGAGTACAAGCCCCTGCTGACAAATGGCTCGATGGAGAAATAAGAGTAACTGCCAGATCCCTGGAGTATGGAGTGTGCTGAGGCTTTCAAACGTATCCCAGAGTAACCTCACCTCCAAATTGCCATAGTGGGAATTGGCTGGGTGCTGACTGCCGAGGTGTGCAGGAAGGAGGGACATGCTGATGCCCTGGGATTTCTGCTGCCCATCCTTACATGATCCATCAGGCTGCTCCCTGATCTGAATTCAGGCTGACAATTCCCAGCGAATTTCCTTTCTGACATCGAAAGGCAAAGCCCCATTGGCAGCAGCTTGCTGGGGTGGGATCCCCTGAGCCCCTGGGTTGGTGAGCATCTCCTCTGCTCAAGCAGGATCATGTGGGGTAGTTTCACTGAGGAGAAAACTGGTGAACCAATAACCAGTGAAAAGATTTTCTTTAAGAAACCCTGCTATGTTTGCAGGCAGTTATTTCACAGCCGTTCCTAAATTGTAGTGAGGCAGCTTTTTGTCTCATCCTTTCACTGCCTTCAAACCTGTCCAGCTGAACTCGCAGTTATCTATATATCCTAAAGATGCTGAGGGCCCACAACATATTAATGGAGGGTCTGTATGCTTGCTTTTTAATAACTCACATCTCTGATTTTCTACCTGCCTGTATTCCCGCAGTCACCTGCATGTTTTAGAAATTATGATGTAAACCAGGCAGTTGCTTTGCAGGGCTGCAATAAGATCTATTTTTCCATTTCTCTCCTCAATGGTCTGTTTATGCCAGCTATAACTCTCTTTAATGGTCTTGTCCATTTTCAGCAATTTTCCTACTCAGGAGCTAAGCATACTGAAAAGAAATGATTTAATTTAGGGAGGCGTTGAAATAAAGAGCAACTATTTCAGCTATTCATTAAAGTATTTTATTTTTCACTCTCAGCACCTACATTTTGTCAAAAAATCAACACGAGGCACTAAAGTAAACACTTTTATCTCACCTTAATTGCATTAATGTTCAATATTACATCTCAGACACTCCAGAGGTATGGTGTAGTTAAAGGAGTGCTGACAGAGCCTGATGCACAACATTTTCCTTTGTGCTTGGTCTGCTTGCTATGGCCATGGGGAGTTTCAAACTGGCTTTAGAATCATAGAATGGTCTGGGTTGGAAGGGACCCTTGAGATCATCTAGTTCCAACTGTGCTGTTGTAGGCAGGGACACCTCCCACTAGACCAAGTTGCTCACAGCCCCATCCAGCCTGGCCTCAACCACCTCCAGGGCATCTGGAACCTCTCTAAGCAAACTGTTTCACTCTCTTTTCCATCTGATCATTTCTTTTTTTCCTGGGATGGGGAAATTTGGCACTTCCAACCCAGGGAGGGGGCTTAGGAGTCAGAGAAAGACTTTGTTGTTGTCGCCTTTGTTCCAGTCAGCTCTGCCATGCAAGCTGCATTAGTGCTAACGACCCCTGGCTGTTAATCAGAGTAATACACTGGATATTAGAAACCATTTGCACTGCTTATCACCTCAGGAGGCCTTTGGACTGGTGTCTCTCCCAGTTATCTCCTATGGCATCCCCTGGCAGCCTGCTGAGCTTTGCTATAGGTGAACAAGTAGGTATCCTGTGTGGTTACAGAAGTACTGGAAACATTCCCATCGCCGGAAAAAATCAAGACCTCTGTGGTCCTAGCTCTGGCTTTCGGTGGCTAAGGCAGGGTGATGTACTCTTTAGAGTATACAGTATACTTATTTATTAACCCAACTTGCAGCCAGAGCCTGCCATTTTTATACAAGCACATCCATCATTTCATAGAGTCCCTCTCAAAAATGAGTGTGCAATGGGAAGCCCTGACCCCCAAAGCACTTGGGTGATATTTATAATCCAAGCAAAGGATGCACCATCACTGCACTTTTGTTTACAAATCAGACTTTCATACACCTGCATGGGCTGCTAAATGTGAAAAGGCTGTAGTAAATTGTACCAGCCAGCAAAATACAAACTGCTGAGCATGGAGTTTCAAGATATTGAAGCACATTTAATTGCTGGGCAAGAAGCAAAGGGAATGGCTATAAATGTGCAGCGTGGCAACATGCTTGAAAGATGTGAACCTCCAGCAATGCTAGTCCTGACATTCCCTTCTTTCCAGCTAGACACTACCATGACATAGTAAAGAGGATGTGGTTGCCATCAGCCTTTTGCAGGGTGCACAAGGGCAGGGATCCTTTCAAATGCTGTCCTCTGATTTTTGCTGCTGCCATCAGTACAGCTCTCGGAAGGGCTCAATAGACCCAGCTTCTGGACATCCCAGCCCTGCATGAATAAGTGGCATCATTTTTACACCTATCTGTTTTTACAATCCTTAGCAGTTTACATCTATAGCTGTAGTTTTATATCAATATATTTCTCTTTCTAATGAAGCACATGCAATGAGTGGCAAAACCCATCGTGAAGCACGACCATGCTGTATGGTTATGCCAGTCTTACCAGACCTTTAGGAACCATTTTAAGAAAAACAGTTAACAAGAAACTCCATCATTCTTGTCTTATTCCCCTATCATTTTCTCGGGCTCATGGTGGAACACATGTACCAGCAGAGCGTCCAGCGCTCAGTCCAGATGCTGTTGTCACACTGTGCTTCATATCTCCCTCTGGCTCCCCTTGTACATCCTCCTATAATACAACCAGTATACCCTGCATATTCAGGATTACATTTTTCTACCTTTTATCTTTGCCTTTGCATATTGGCACAGACACAGACATGACTACACTTGTAGTTCTTCCTTTTAAACCAGCCTTGATGAGACTCTCATTTGCTACATTCTTTTCCAACATGGTCTTTTCAAGGACAACCATCACCACCTTGGGTTTTGTTTTTTTTCCATCTTTAATTATGAATTTCTTGACATTCTCTGTCTAATTCTGTCTCAGTTACAATGTAGTCCTCATTTTGTTGTGTCCTAGAGAATCAGTCAGTCTACTGCTAATCTCTCACATAGTTTACTATCATTATATCCCCCTATTCTGCAACACCTGCACGTCCTTTCTTCTGACCTTCTCAGCAGCATGAAGCATGTCTTTGTACAACTTCACAACAGTGTCTTTGCACATTGCTAATAGCCTCTTAATTCTTCTGTTTTCTCTATCCAGTTTATAATTGCATTTGAATGTTATATATATGTTTCTTCCCTTGTTTATGTTTTAAATGTGAAGATGGACTTAAGAGTTTAACTGGCACCACAACACCCTTCTTCTTTAATACTTAATTTTATTGGACTCAGTGATCCTTATGGGTCCCTTCCAACTTGGGATATTCTATGATTCTGTGATTTTTTTTTTCCTTTTGAGGAGGTTCGAAGTGATGATACAAGTGCATTCTCTCAGTGTCTCCTAATATCCCATTAACCGCCCCTGACTTCCACCACATTGGTGAAGATCTTAGTAGCACCTCAGAATACCCCTATTTGCTACATGTCAAGACTCTATATATTTTAGAAATCAAAAGGAAAATGTCTGCTGTTTTATCCATAAAAATCACATCAGCCCCATAATTCCAGATTCACGATTATAAGAAATGCAAAACAGGCCTTATTTTTAGGAATGAAATACTCTTTCTTTGCACGTAGCAGCACTGAATCTTGTATTTAACATTGCACAAATACTGTTAATAGGAACACTGCTGAAGTGGTTATTTCCCACAAGGAAAGTTAAGAACAAATCCTACCCACTTCTATTCCTGGCATAATTTAACTCCTGTTCAGCCCATCACTATGGTAATAGCACCAGGAGTGATGTGTTGTGTGGCAAGGAGACAACATGGAGAGGGAAGAGCCCCACTGGAGCAGATTGGTCTGACCCAGCTGCCTTGTGAAGGCAATAAGAAGTGATGTGGGCATTGCATTTCCCCATCTGTGGGCAGCAGGAGCCAATCTGCACCACTTTAAGAAACTGATCTGTTGGATGTCTCTCTGCAAACCGAGTTAGCCTAATAATTGTGATTGGTAATGACTGCTGCTTGCCGGGGATGGCATGAATAAGATCCAGTCATCCAGTCATCAAGGGCACACTTCAGCACTGCCACACATCTGAAAATGCTGCTCGCTTAAGGATGCAGAAAACTGGCCCTACTCCTTCTTTGTAACACCCCCAGCCCACACCCAAAAAGAGAACAATGTGAAAACAGGCAAAATGAACTGATTGTGTCCAGATGTAAGCCAGGGATGGCTTGCTGAAGAGTAAGACATACAAAGAACTGATAGCTCTATTTGATGCCTGTTTCTTATCCCCTTTTCTCTCTGATTTGTAGGCTTTTCTTATTTATTTATTTATTTATTTATTTATTTCCTCCATGGCCTAAATGCAGCAGCTTTTCAAAGACATACTCTTTCAGGCTCAGCTAAACCATACAGTGTAGTCTGACCCTGGTGCCTAAAATGAACGTGTGTTAATCCAGTGCTGAAGCAGATTCTTAATCCAGATGAGGAGCTGGGACTGCTGTAGCTGCCAGCTGGGCTGGGGGAGCTGAAGATGGGGCCCAGAGCCCTGAGCCCCTTTTATGGAAGAGAGTGACAAGAAAGATGCTCAGGATGGAGAATACAGTGACAACTTCTCCTAAGGAGCAGTCCTCAGGTGGAGAAAGTTTATGAATTTCCCCTGCCCAGGTGAGACAGAAAAGAGAGCTGAAGCAATGCAACTGTGATGTCATTAATGGAGACCCTTCAATCACTGAGGTTTGTGAAGCCATCAGGAGCACCCAGAAGACACTGCCACTGTGGCAACCAGAGGAACATCCCATCAGCTACTTCGTGCAGCAAGGCTCCCCACAACAAGAGGCAGGGCCAGCCAGGTTCAACAGACAAACATCAGCAAAGGGGAAGGGACATAAGGCTATGAGAGATGGCAGGCCTGGGGTAATGCGGAAGCAACAGATGGCAAAATGCCTCTCCACCTGCAGGACACTGCCCAGTTTGTGGAAGAGCAACATCTCCTAATGCCTGGTTGTACTCGTCTGCCTGGAATTGTGTTTTTCTTGCAAGATTTGTTCCAGTTTGGCTGTGCCAGCTGTGCACTGATGGATGCTGGACCTGCCTGGGGCTGCAGCCTTCAGCTGCGGGATCTTTGCTACTTGCAGAAGCATAAAAATGTCATTAACTGTGCTACAGGGTTCAGGGGATGGGACAGAAAATACCTCTACTCAACTGGTGCTTCTTCTAGGCAGGGATGAATGATACTGTGTAAAGAGAAAAACTCAGATCTTCCAGAAATGTTTGCTGCCATGCCTTTTCACATATTACCTTACCACATATTACCACTGTCCATTACAAAAAAAAATTCATTCAAAATCTCCTCTTGCTTGTCACAGTTCCTCAGGGTTAGAAAGAAGCAGGAAGATCTCCTACCGCCTCAGCTCAGTTGTGTCGGCTGCTGAGCCCTTCAGAGTCAAACACCAGAACAGTCCTTCCAAAGAGAGGGAACATCAGAATTCTGCACGGTGCTTGGACTGCAAAATGAAAAATGTAAACCATTCCCTTGCAACTTTCAGGATGGTTAATGACAAGAGTGTGGATTTATTGAAACGCCACTTTGATCATTTACTTCACACGCTGTCTCATCCTGCAAAGGGCTGAGTGCCTCCTGCTATGAGCAGAGGACCTTAGCTCCCTGCACAGAGCTGAGGACACTCCACATCACACAGACAGAGGTCCCCAGAACTAATTTGATCCTGACGAATAGTTCTTGTAGAGAAATAGCCCTATAGAGCTTTGCGTGCAATAAGGTAATTAACAGATCATAGGAACACTTGGGACATTAAAGGCTCAGAGAAGCCAATAGACCAGAGGGCCGTAAATTCTGTCAGGGCTAATCTAACTGTGGTACATTAAAATAAGAAGGGAGAGAACAGAAATAAATGGATTTCTCACATACCAGCTCTGAGCTACCATTTTTGCCACCATCCAAAAGCTTATTAACCTACGAGTGATTTTTCTATGAGTGATTTTTCTTTTTTTTTCCAATCGCATCCAAGACTGCCCTGTGCAGCTGAGGTGATGTCCTCCACTGTGTGGGCAAAGCAGCAGCCCAGCAGCAATAGGCAGCAAGGGCACTCGTGTGTCCTAAGCTGGCTTTCTGATAGCACACATCAGAGGATCACCAGTTTCCCACTAAGACTGGAATTCAACTCACTTCCCAGAAATGACACCTGCTGTATTCCAGTCACCTTCGTCAGCTTGTCCTGTGCCTCCTGCCCACCGCTTTGGGGCCTTCTGCTGTCACCATGTCCCCCTTCCTTCTTCCCAGTGAGGCTGCTGGAAATGCGAAATCACCCAGAGTACTTGCTCCAAAGAGCAGCATTTATGTCACCAGGATGTCATGATCTGCCGGCAGCAGTTCAGATGATATTTTGCAGTGACATACTACAGAAATGCCAGGTCAAAAGAAGCTCTAGGATGGATATCATAAAGGGGTTAAAATACTTTTTCAAAGGAAACCTCTAGCAGCTGTATACCCCAGTCACAATGTGCCAATCCTCATCAAGCCACAGATTTCAATTCTCCTTAATTCTCATTTACCCCTTCTACAAGGACTAACGTCACTACATATTTTCCAGCATCAGCCCCTGCTCAGTGCCTCCAGTTAAGCCAGGTTGGCTGTAGGGTCACAGGAGGTCACTGGCAACCTAAGGAGGAAATATGTGGAGCTGGATTCTTGTTTGTGTTACAACAGCACTGAAAAGATCCAGATTTATTGTTTCTAAGTACTTCATGCATGTGTAATATGATAAAACAGTAGGGACAGAGAAAAGGCATTTTGGCTCTTCCCCATCAGTCAGATTGGGCAACTGGCCTCTAAAGAGATGTGGCAGTTTTGAAAGTCAAGGCAGGAGAGAATAAGCAAAGATCTCCCAGGTGCGTGCTCCAGGATTTCAGCCTATCATCCTGATTGCACTCCTGTGTAGGGGAGGTTCTCACAGAGAAATTCCTGCCTCTTGGGATGTCCCCTGTTTCCAAGGAGACTGAGGGGAGATGCTCTCAGAACTGCAGCTCACCGCAGGGATGTCATTAACCAGGTCTTTGCTGCAGGCACCCGCTGGGCTCCGATGGCCAAAGCCTGGGCAGAGCTCCCCCAGACAGCTGACACTGATCTTCCTACATGGGTGAGGAGAAAAAAGTCCCTCTCTCTTATCATTCACTCAGGCCGATAGATTGCTTTTTTGGCCACAAAAACATTCTCCAGCTCTCCCTCAGACGCTTCCTTCTCGCAGCCCCAGAAGCAGTGCCTCTGCCCGAGCGGCCATCAGATGCTCACTCTTAAGTCTGGAGGCGTGAGGAATAGCCACAAGGGCAAATGTATCACGGAGGAAATTGTTTTCCTTTCCTGACATCTCTATTTTCTCATATGAGGCTCAGATAACCCACTGCCTTCGCTGAGGACATCTGTTTGTATGAAATACTACAGCACACACCTGTCTCCTGGCATGCGTGGGTGCGCAGGTGTCATGTGGCATTAGATTTGCTCAGCCATCAGAGATGCACTTTGTCATCCCCCTAGGGACAAGCTGTAACTTTCTTCGTGTTAGAACACAGTGGAGACTTGGGGCCAGATTTTGTTTCTATTTTTTATCTTGCTGATGCTGATCAAAACAGCTTTTACTGTTGTCAGTGGAGTGGTGACATGTCAGCATCCGATGCTATGTAAGTTCCAAAAATGGGGCATGGAAGAAGGGCCAATTGGCAGGAGAACTTAGAAACAAAAAAAATGAAGCAGAAATGCTGGTTCTTTCGTTATTATTGGCTTTCCAGTGCTCGATGCTATTGTGCATCATGCCTGCATGCTACAAGATGGAACAAGCAGTGCATTTTTAATCTGACAAATAATCTTTTGTCCCAATTTCCTTCTGCAGAATGAAAATCATTAAGTCTTTTAGGATCATTCCTAGCTGAACATCTCTCTCTATTGCTTTTCTAAACCTCCTACCACTCTACTGTCCGGATGCCAACATAAATAATCTTTTCTCCAGAGCATCTTCATAAGACTTCAAACATTATGGAAATAAAGAAAATAAACCCAGTTATTGTCTGAATAATCGCTTGTTTATTGATGGAGACAAGTATGCTCATTTTTCTTGCTCTCTGGTGATTAGATTATGATAAACTGTGACATTTAGTGATAAACTTGGTATGGTTGGTTACATACAGCTTAAAAAAGAGGCTATCCAATTATTCTTTCATGTGCTGGTGGAATGCATTAACCACTTGTGAAGGGTACTTCAGCGGTTAGGAAGAAAACTGAGTATCTTCTTCTCTAAGCTGCTGTGACAATGCAAAGGTCACACGTGGTCCCTGGCCTATAGATAGTGCATTTTGTTCTGTCCCATTGTTTACCCCCATTACAGCAAACCCTGAAGCCCAAGATAGAGTGGTGATGTTCTTCCTGTCTGTAAGCCATTATTTCTTCTTTGTCGCCTTAAAAGCTGTGCTCCAAGATGCAAAATCTCCCTGTCACAATGCTCAAGAAATGCTCAAGGGATGCTGGACCTGCCCTGGCAGTGCTGTTCTGACTATGTCAGCCTATGAGATACCACTGAAGATATCTGAGATCTTCCCTCATGACTTACTGCACATCTTTACTGAGATCTCTGGCATTACACATACATCCTGTTGAACTGAGACCAGCAAACTGTGCTGTTGGCAGATGCTCACAAGATCTATTTCTTAGCAGCTGTGAAAGGATGACTCCAAAGCCACAGAATTGGAAGGGAGATGTCCCTGGACACGACCTTCAATTTTGCAAGGAGAACATAATCTTCACAGCACATGTCCTCTAGGAAAAACGACATCCAGTGGCAGTGCAAGCCATGTGACACTTCTCTGTTAGTACGTCCTTATGTCCTGATTGCTGTTGTTCACTGAACAAAATCAATGGTATCATCAGGAGTAGACTGCCACGAAACTGCGAATTTTAGAACGGTATCTTGGCAGAAGCAATAAGGCACCTGGGCCAGCCAAGGGGCTGAACCATCCAAACAGGTTGATAGGGATTTGTTTCAACAATGACAAAACCAGCAATCCCCTGAGGAAGCAAGGTTTGTGCTAAATGCAGAAATGGCACGTAATTAAATTCTTGGCTGTGAACTGAAAAGGTTTAGAGGAACGCTTTCCTTTGTCCTTCTGTGTTCCTTCCCTGGAGCAAAGAGGCTGTGTGGGAGTTTGACTTGGCTGGTACTCTGAGATGGGAGAGTGGGATCTGCTCTGAAAAGATCTGCTGGGAGAAAGCTCCTTACTCCCTGGCTGCCTTTTGAGTTCTATGTTCGCCCAAGGAGAGAAACCACAGCACAAGGCCAGCCTAGGTGGCCCAGATGTACTTAGGAGACCCAGCAGGGCAGGGAATGGTGAAGGATTTGAATTTACCCTCCTCTTAAGTTCAGTGTCTCCTCCTGGCATTATGGCTTAGAAGTCAGCATCAATAGCAGGTGCACTTGAGGGGTGAGGATTTGAGTCTCGAAGCTTAGCAGTTCACCTGCATCACTGAACAGCAAGGTGTCGGATGGAGCAGAATACATTTCAGGCTGTAATAAGGCACTTTGTTATCCAGGATGAATGTCTCTCTCCCTCCTGCACTCCCTACAGTAAGCAGGGACAAAGGCAGCTCTTCTCTCCGCGCTTCCTTGGTACAGCCCTGAACAAACCACCCATGCACCTTCTACCTCCCCGTGGAACGTGCTACCATAGATATGTATTTTAACACACACTGTAAGAATTCCATCACTATCTTTAGTTCTGCACATCTGATGTACACTTGGCAGCTCTAGCCCAGAACACAGCAGCACATTACAGTGCATGCTTTCCAGCCCTCAGCCTGCATTTCTAACATCCATCTTGAGTCTGGGCTGGGCAAGGGCCGCACAGACAGGAGCAGAAGAGAGGCTGCTTGGCTCCCTCTGAATGCAGCATTGAGAAACACCCAGCACCTCATTGCTGCTGCTGCAAATACCCAGCTGGCACGGTGTTGTGGTGCAAAGAATGGGGCTGGGGCTCCCACAAGGTATGTGGTCATCTTGCAAGAGAGTGGGAAGGGGAAAGAAAAATAATAGATCTGGTTTGTTAGGGCTGCCCCCAGAACAGCTCCTCTTCATAATAACAACAATAATAACAAAATTTCAAGTTGTCTATCAGGAAAACACAAAGCAGGCTGTAGAATACAAGTAATTTACTGGAATCACTGGAATATTAACTCATTTTTAAGAAAGGTGTATAAGGGTTTTGCTTTTCATTTCCAAACCTTTTGGAAGGCTTTTTTTTTTTTTTGGTCTGCACAGCTCATATGTTCCATCAGCAACTTCTGAATTCTCCCTTTCCACCGTCCAGTTTGACATCTAATTTTCGTTCCTTTCTTTCTTCTGATCTTCATTACAGCTCTGTTTTTCTTGTGTACGTGTTATTTCAGTTTTGCCTTTGCTTTCTTTTCTTTCCTATTGGGCTCTTTTACTTTGTTTTCATTCCTCCCACCTGCTTGTTTCCTTGGTCCAAAAACCCACCCACCCATGCAAGCTTGCTTAGGATTAAGCTTCTGATTAAGCACTTCCCTCAGGAATAACAGATTCAAATACTCATTTCCTGAAGGAGAATAACTGCGTGAACCAACCGTGAGCTGGACCTGCTTCAGCTGCATTCCTGGGAATGCTGCTTTTCTCTCTTAAAAGGCAGCTGGGGCATAAATAATCGATATCCCAATAGCATAGGCTGAGCAGTGCAGCCAAACCATGTCTAGCAGCCCTGTGAGGCACAACGTGGGCAGCTCAGAGGTTAAAGCACACCGAAGTGCTGGGAACAACTTTACATCACAGAGATCTTTTTTTTTGGCTGCCAGAGTATGGGAACCAGCTGATATATGTCACACTGTGCTATGGTTCCAGGCCAGCTATACACTAAGCTGCTGGAAACAATGATTGATCCCACTGGGTTTGTTAATTATAAGATGAATGGGCAACCAGAAACATATTAGCAAGAAGAAAAGGAATCAGTGTGCACACACCATATGTTCCTGAAAATTATTCTAAACATTCCTCAGCCATTTGGAGCAACACATCTTTGATTTTTGTAATGGATGTTTTCCAGTGTAACCCCCAGTTAAGCACACACCTAACTTTAAAGTCAAGAGGAGTTTCACTGATATTGTCTGTGTTTGTCATGCATGCTATATGGTAACTGTTGAGTCATAGCCTGAAGCACTGATTGAGCACCTGGGGAAAGGACCTGGTCAGCCCTGGGAGCACAGGTGAAGGCAATTCAGCTGTGTGACTGGAAGGGCTGCAGCCTGGCTGCACCTCTCTTAGAGCTCATTTAAGGGCTGGCTGCCACGGGGGAAGGGTTTCTGACTGGAGATCCCTCCCTTCTGGCGTCTTTCCTGCAAGCCTGGATCTTTGGAGACAGGTGAGCACTTTTCCTTTGTAATGCCATTCTGTCCACACTAGTCCCTTTGCAGTTATGCTCTTCTGTTGCCTTTTCACTGTGCTAATCTTTCCAATTATAACATATGTGCACCAAGAACGATGGAGCTCCATGGACCTGGAAACCACACAACTCCTTAGCACCTAAGCATCAGATACAGCCAGATCATAGGACTGTGTTCTCTCTGTGTGTACCTGCCCTTGGAGCTGCCTATGGCCGCATGGATACAGGGTTCAAAGATTGCAATTTCACAACCAGCTGATCTTTTTTGGTTTTTTTTCTTCATTGAAACTTGGGCGTTGAAAGCGTCTCCTTGCAATTAATGTTTTATTTTGGCAGCGGCCCACAACGTGCCCTCTGGCAGTACATAAAAACTGTGGTGGATGAGCAAGAGATGTTTGTTTGGGAATGCCTTTGTGTCTAAAGTTGGGGAAGAAGTTAAGAGAGTAAAGTGAAAACACCTCTACAGCAGCTCAGCTGCTCTCAGCAGTGCTCTGCAGGGCTAAAAACTCCAACCCCAGCACCTGGAAGCCCCTGCAAGAGGCTTACTGCATGTATTTAGCTCTTCAGAGCATGGCAGCAAGCGCTGGGAAAACACAGAAGCTTAATAATTGAGACATTGACACTCGCATCTTCCATCTGTTCAGAACTGTCACACAGATACTATTTCAGATCCTACCCATGGTTAAAGCAGGAGGATGTATGTGCACAGGCTCGCCGAGAAGCAGATTTTCAGAGGAATGTGTTCAGATCAGACACACATGAGAACAGTGAGGGTGCAGCTCCGCTTATACATTAATGCTGCAGCTTTTGACATCTTGCCAGGGTGCCATACAAAGGCAGAAATGGCAAAACTGACATCCAGGCCTTAGCTCACCACTGCTCATTTTCTGTGTTTCTCGTGTGATAACCACACTGTTTCACAGCCTTGCTGAGGACTGTGCAAGGCAAGAGTGTGAGGACACCCCCAGTTTGCTGACTAAAGCATCCCTTGTACTGCACTGGGCTCAGATCAGAGTTTTTAGATTTAAAACTTCAAAAAAAAAAATTGAGAAAACCTCCTGGCAGCAGAGGAGGGTGTCTGCACCAGCTGTACTCATGCATGATAAGCTCCTGGCCCTCCAGCTGCTCTGGAGACCTTCCTGCAGCTCTGATTCCTGCAAACTTTATTAGCAGCATGATGTGGGATTGGAACAGGTTAGCAGGCTGCTGGTCAGACCTTCTGTTTGCAAAGAGTCTGCAGAATTTCTAACAGGCTTTAGATTATTTTGGAAGCTGTAGTATGCTGAGCTCTGTTAGCTGTCTTGGGAATAGGAGCTCTCTCTGCGTTGTGAGGAATAGCTGTTTATGTATCCTGAGATCACATTGTGCATTTAACATGGGATTGCACAGAGTTGGAATCTGCTGTTTGATGCTGCTTTCTCGTGGCTTACAATGAGAACAGGAAAAAAAAAAAGTTTAGTGAAGATCTCACAAGGGGAAAGAAGAAGAAAGCACCTCCTCATCCTCGGTTTTGTATAGGTTGGAGAGTCACAGGGTGCTTTGCTCCCCATCACTCTGTAGCTGACAGTAGACCCTCCCTGCCATGTGCTCCCTAACAGGGCTCTGAATTTTGTCTCACAAAATGTTGATTTAATTTGATACAAAAGATTTTGAGCCTTCTAGCTCCATCCTGGCCCCTGCAATCACTGGGGAATGGCAGTCCTGCTTGCAGCATGGCCAGGTGAGGGTCATAAAGAGGAAAAAAAGCAACTCTGATTTGTAAAAGCGGTAACAGATAACCAGGTACCATCTAACAGCTCTCCTACCACATCTTGGACTATATCTCTTATCCACATATCTTAGAATTTATTCCATTTATGTTATTATTCAAATTCATTTTGAACTTAGCACCAGGAGCACCTTGGCGCCATGGAGGACTTTTAACGTTTTCATTTGTTATGTCATCAACTTGCCTCGGAACTGAGCTTCACCTAAGAAGGAGGAAGACTGATTCTTTGCCTTCTTTTTTGTTTTTATCGATAGAGGGAGGAAAAAAAGGAGGAGGGAGAGAAGGGGACACTTCATCAGTTCCTGTGGCTTTAGGATTCATTGGAAAATCAGTTACCAAGAGGTGGTCCTTTTGAGGAGATTCAGCTGATGCTATGGTGTTGGATTAATCTTACTGAAAAGAATATTAAGATACAATTTAATCACAGTTTGTGAGTACCTACATGGGGAGAACATTTGATGTAAGAGGGCTATTTAACTGAAGATGTTGAATTGCTGAAAGATGAATGCAACAAAGATTCAGTTAGAAACTAGATGAATTTATCTATTTACTTTTAATGGTGAGGGTACTGTAGATTCAAGGACTATCCTGGCCACTGGCTACAAGGAAATTAAAAAGAAAGAGCAGAGCTGTTTTAGTCAGAGTTGAAAATCCTATTTTTACCCTGAGCTGTAAAAAATAAATAAATAAATAAAAATAAAAAAATATATAAAAATTCCTTTTTGAGGCAATACAAGCCACTTCACACCACAAAACTGCTGGGAGCCATAAATCTCCCAGAAGAGAACTTATTTTTCTCCTGATTTTCGTGTTAGCTGCATTTGACTGTCTTCCTGTTACAAGCTTTGGCATCTAGGTGTAGTAGTGATGTAAATATCAATATTTTAATGTCAAAGAAGAATACAAAATGAAATTGAATTCCAGCAAGTGTAAAGGAAACATGACAATAGCTTTCCTACTGAATCCTCTGCAGATTCCAGTTAATGGATTATTCATAGACCTTCAGTTCATAACAAGGTGCCCTTTATTCAAAGAATCGTGGAACAGCTTAGGTTGGAAGTGACCTTAAAGTCCATCCAGGGTTACCTTCCACCAGCTCAGGCTGCCCAGGGCCCCATCCCACCTGCCTTGGGTCTCTCCAGGGATGGAGTACCTGAAGTCTCTCTGTGCAGACCAGTGCCTCACTGTTCTATGAGTAAAAAATTTCTTTCTAACATCTAACCTCAATCTTTGTCCTTTTAAAGTCGTGCCTCCTTGTCCTATTACTATCACACTATATGAAAAGTCAGTACTCCTTCTTATAAGCTCCCTTCAAGTATTGGAAGACTGCAATGAGGTCTCCTTGGAGCCTTCTTTAAGATAAACAAGCTCAACTCCCTCAATCTTTCTTCATAGGAGAGGTGCTCCAGCCCTCTGAGCATCTTCATGGCCCTTCTCTGGACCTGCTCCAACAGCTCTGTATCCTTCCAGTATTAAGGACCCCAGGCATGAACACAGTTGTCCACATGGGGCCTCGTGAGGGCAGAGTAGAGAGGGGCCAATCCCTTCCTTTATCCTGCTGCCACCCTTCTGTTGATGCAGCCCAGGATGCTGTTGATGTTCTGGACTGCATGTGCATACTGCTGGTTCATGTCCAGCTCTTCATCCACTAGGACTCCCAAGTCCTTCTCTTCAGGGCTGTTTTCAGTGAGTTCATCTCTCAGTCTGTACTCTGATCTGGGATTGCCTCAACCTGTGTGCAACACCTTGCACTTGGTATTGCTAAACATTATTAGATTCTCATGTGCCTACTTTTTGAGCACCTCCAGATCTGTGTCATCTGGACCCATAGACATGTACACATTCAGACTTATGAGATGCTCTTGGACTTGTTCCTCTCTTATGCTGGGAGGGAGTTTGCTCCCCTGGCCCCTGCTTAGAAGGTCAGGGACATGAGATGTGAGAAGGCTGACTGGCCATGAAAACCAAGGCAAAGACCTTATGAAGTATCTCAGCCTTCTCCATGTCTGAGGAGGCCAGCTCTCCCTTTTCATTTATCAGAGGGGGTACGCTCTCCTTTGCCTGTCTCCCTGTCTCTTCTGCTCAATGTATCTAAAGAAACCCTTCTTGCTATTTTTCACATCCCTTGCCAAGTTCAATTTCATCTGTGCCTTGGCTTTCCCGATCTTGTCCCTGCATATCAGGACAGCATCCATGTACTCTTCCCAGGCCACCATCCCTGCTTCCACTGCTTGCACTTTTCCTTTTTTTTTCCCCTCTGCCTGATCAGCAGGTCCTTGCTCAGCCATGCAGGTTTCCTGCCTCATCTGCCTGATCTCTTATTCTGGGGGATGAAGAACTCTTACACTCTCAGAAAGGCATCCCTAAAGTGCTGCCAGCTCTGTTCTGTTCCTCTGTGCCTAAGAACAGTTTCCCAGGGGATCACAACTCCTTAAACAGCCTGAAATTTGCTCTCCTGAAGTTCAGGGTTCTGACTCCACTCTTTGCTAGACCCATTTCCTTAAAATCATGAACCCAAGCAGAGCTTGGTCACTGCAGCCTAGGCTGTGTCTCATCTTAACCCCTATAGTGATCTCTCCTGTGGTGTTGAGCACCACATCCAGCAATGCTTCACTTCTGCTGGGTCTGTCCAACATGTGAACCAGCAAGTTGTCATCAACAGACTCCAGGAGTCTCCTGGACTGCTTGCAGGTCATCATGTTTTTTTCCCAGTAGGTATCTGGGTGATTGAAATCCCTCATTCGTGTGAAGCATTTTTCTCTCAAACTGTGATTATTTTCTGATTCAGCTACTAAGTTCATTTTTGACACAGTGGAACAATTTCCTCATCTTTCTCTTAAAAATCACTGTCTTATACCCTGTAAATGGAAACAGCAACATTTTCTCCGCGTATGTTCTTCTATATATATGTTGTTTCTTAAAAATCAAAGCAGTACTTCACAGCAGAGCGATGTGGTATGTGATGGGAAATGCCGTTGTACCTTGCAGGTGCTTCTAGTTGACATGTAATCAGCACTGCTTGGCCGCACACAGCACTGACTTTTAACAAACAGCAGAAGCATCTGCAACTCCAGCAGAGGCCACCTATTTGAAAAGACATCAGAGAAGAAGGCTGTCTGTAACAGGTGTACAATGGTAATTGATGCCATTCAGCTAGGAATAGCAACCTGACTTGAGTGCACACCTGACCATGTGCTCACCCAAAGTCAGGTGTGTGCAAAACTTCTCTGCTTTTGTTATCAAGGGAGAAAACAACAGTGCTGTAGATTTTCTTTTTCCCCCCCCTTGTTCAATACAAGGATCTATTTCTGTTTGGCTATGCCTTCCTGTGAAAACACCGTGCAATTTGAAGTCCCTTGCTAGCTGCTGAAATCTGTATTGCTATATAGAAGGTAGAATTTGTCTTTCACAGATCAAGAAGTTCCCTAATTACTCTACCCGACACGGTTCCCCACGTTTATATAGATGTTTTATTTCTCTGGCATTTTTTTTGTATGGAGAACAAGGGAATAGATTGATTTCCCAGTTAGCACCATACTAAAATCATCCTAACAGTCTTAGTTTCTTTTAAAATGAGGTTTTAAAACCTCTACTGCACTCAGTTCAGCCTATTATTCTTTAAGAATAATCCTGCATTAAGACGGAAGTGACCCAGTGTTCTCATAGGCTTTTCCCTTCTCTGGGCTTTATGATCCTTTGCTGCTGAAGTTCTGACTGGCTTTAGATAAACTGGATTCTGAAGGCTCCGTTTTCATTTGTTAAATGTCTACTAATTCAAGAGGGTATTAGATAACTTAATTAATATGGTAAGACTTTGATAGGTTCAGATGTTAGGCTCTCCAGAAGAGCAAGATGTAGAGCAGACAAAATCACAGTCCACCATCAACTGTTCCTTTTTAATGGATTTCAAGCCTTGATCAGAAGCATGCAAAGAGATTTGGCTGCCTTGTTGTTTGCCTCCATGCTGCAATCCTCTGTGACGCTGATGACCTGTTAGAGCTGCTTTGAGGAAAAGGCACACCCGAAGCAACTTCAGCATTGAATGGTCGCCTGTTTAATAATAGGGTTTACCAGAAGCAGCTCACTTTGCAGGAGAACTGTAGCACAAGATAATTGACCTTAATACAGTTATGTGCCTTTGCCTTTGATTTGGGCCATACAACTAAATTTGTGGTCAATTACAGAGCCTGCAAGAGTGAGCATGAAGGCATAATTAAAGGTTACTGAGAGGTGGACACAAAAGAAGTAGCTTTGAAATTTAAGTCCACTAATTCATTCTGGTTCCAGGGACATAAACAAGGTCTCAGCTCTGCAGAGTTCAAAAAGCCATCTGCACAGGTAGCTCCAGATTTCCATTGCCAGAGGTCTCCAGGGCAGCAGAGACACAGCATGCCCACTTCATTAAATGGATGAAAGAAAGTCTTTTAGTACGACAAAGTTTTCTTACCATTAAGAAGTACACCTTCAAACAGAGAAAACTCATTTCTGTCCTTCCATTTGTGGAGCCTGTAGCCAAGACATAGAACCCCAACCAAGCTCTACATGAGAGCTCATAGCCCTTTTGAACCTCATAGACTGCAGAAAAATGCCCTGATGGTAGTACATCAATGTACAGCCCCCTGGGTAAGAAGAATACACCATTTAAATTTTAAATTAATGAAGTGAGGTTTAGGAGGTCAGAGCTATATTTGATTTCACGCTATCCTATTCTATCCAACACTATTTCAGCACAACCTTAATTATGTTGCCTTTCCTTTTCATTACTCAAATTCCTTACCCATAAAGAGGGAATGAAAATATTTATGCATTTCCAGGAGTGCTGCAAATCCCATTTGGTAATGTACATTTGGATGTCTTCATATGGAAGCTACTACAGGAATCACAAGGTGTTGTAAGAAATCTTTCAAAAAAGGTTTTCGGTATTTTGTGATCGCAAATAACCAAGTGAAGCATAGCTCTGAAAGAATGCATGGCAAACTCCGTGTGCAACACTGGTTGTCTCTCAAAGGGCTCCAATCCATGAGGATAAATTGAGGCATGATGAGAATTCATGGGCTCACAGTACGAACAAGTATCACATTGAGGAGAGATATATACCTGTTCTGTGATGATTGCTTGTTGCAATGAGAATGCAGTGAAAGCAATATACAACCCAAATGATTAAAGGCAAGAAGCAGAAGTCCACCGTAAAAGCAGCAGCCCAGAATGCGTGTCAAGAGTGAATTATGAAAATAGCCTTGTACATCCACGGCAATTTCACAGAGCCATTCTGATAACGATGAACACGACAGCATGCAATAGGAATAACAATGCCTGGAATTATTTCAAACGATATATTTTTTAAGGACCGTCACTTTAGTTCTCTCTTTGCATCTGTGCATGGTAGCTGAATTAATGATAAATATGACTCAAGCAACAAAAGAGTCAGCATTACACCCTACCATCAGCCCTCCTTCCTGCCTAGAAATAGCATGAAGATATTCCTTACAAGTGAACTGTAGATGATCTTGTACCCAGTGAACCATAGTTTGTACAGAGAAACCAAGAGGCTGAGGAAGAGGAAAAAGCCTTGCGGGTCACTTGGTGCCTTCCTGCAAGGTGGTAGGGATCTACGTTGTTAAATATTTCACTGTAAAGCAGTTTCCCTGTTGAGATCTCTGAGTTCGCTGCAAACATTAATGCCAGGACTCACACACCTCGCATGGGTAATTTCCAGATCTGGGTTTTGCTGCTGCCGTTAGGGAAAGCAATAATGGAAGCACTAGGCCCCTCGTGTGACCAGGCGCCATTGCTTGGCAGGGAAAGGCAACAGCCTCGGGACCCCAAAAGGGCATGGGGGTGATTATTTTCTGGGCACAGCTGTGAGTGGGAAGGGGACAGTGAGGTCTGCCCAGGCTCCCATAGAACTTCTCTAGGGTGTGAGTGGTACAGAAATGGTCCTCCATCTCCCCAATACAGAAACACAGTGGTGTGCATTGAGGCAGGCTGGTACTTGGTGCCTCCAGCAGCACTGTACTCCTCCTTCTCCCTCTGGCTTCATTACAGAAGTCAGTGCATGGCAAGTGTCGTCACCTTGACTGCTTTGTCCCACTGGATTCTTTCCTAAAGACATTTAGAGCTCGAGTCTTCTCAAATACTTCTGCTCATCTTGGCTTTGGCAAGAAGCAAAGTCACCCCCTGCCACTGCAGCTGCCTTCTCCCTCTTCCAAGTATATGATAAGATCACATACCTGTTTAAAAAAATGACTCCCTAATCAGACAACCATGCAAGCCCCACGGCAGCTCGTGTTTAAGGAAGCAATGCTGCTATAGGCATCAAATGCCAACTGTAGAAAATTATTTGCCTTTCGCTCCTCTATGTTTCAATTGGATTTGGACTCCTCACTCCAGAGCATAACATTTTGTTGCAGCTCTGCTTAGATATTCAATTTTGCCCAATCTTGTGGGGAACAGCCTGCAGTCAGTGAGCGTCTGAGGGCATTACTTCACTTTCACCAGTCTGCTTTAAACAAATATTAGAGAGCAGTGCTCCCTTGGGTGCCGTTATGGCAAACAGCAATTTTCAAGCAAGCTCCAGAATAGATTGCTCCTGAGATGTTCTGTGTTTGTAGGATGTGTATTAAGCATTTATGAGGGGGGCAGCAATGGGGAAGCTTGCTGACCTGATAGAGGAACAACAGTGCACCAAGCTGATAAGCCCCACAGCTTTCTTAGAGTGTGCAGGTTTACGCCTGTTTCACACAACCTCATTTTTCATTTGTTTTCTGAGTGCAGACTTAGGGTTCAAACAGACCCTATGCACAAAGAAGGCGACACAGTGGTGGGACAGAAGATGTTTGCTGCCTATGTGGATGAGTGATGCATCCTTTCCCAGATCCCCTGTCTCCATGGGAGAGATCCACCCTGCGGGCAGCAGCTCAATTCACCCAAGAAGCCTTTCCCAGCCCTCCACAGATGAAAGCATTGCGGTCAGGAAAAGTCATCCCTGATAGGAGTGAGCCAAAGTAAGAAAGCTTTCAGCTGGAGTCTTCGTCTGCATTCCATTGAGTCTTGCAGCCTTTGGCTCTCCTTGCTGCAGTGCTGTGCCTCAGTTTCCCCCCACGCTGGCATTTTGCTCATCTCCATGCATGGCACCTGCTGTGGAAAACAGGATTTCCATCAAACTGCCCCCCTCCCAGCTCTCCCCTCTCACCCCCCCAGGCCATTTGCCTCCCTAAATCCTGCTGGGCTTCCCATTGTCTGCCTGTCCTGCCCACTCCCAGAACAGCCACACCAGAAGGGAATTACTTCTCATCCAGAACTGCTAGAAGACCTACAAGGAAAGTGATGTGATTACAGATCTGCTCCTCCCACCACTAAGCAATGGGCCGGAATTTATTAAGCTTCAATACCTGTCGCTCATCCCATGTCAAGGGTCTGCCCAGCAGAGCTGAAAGTCTCTATTAACAAATGTCTGTGTGAGGACATCCTCAAGCAAGTTAAACACGCTCCTTTTTATGCTAAGCTGTGCAAAGAAACCTGACGTGTGCCTGTCTGCATGGCTTTCTGGCCGTGGCAGGGAGAGAACTCCCAGCATTCCTGGTTTCTCTCTCCACAGTAGGAGCCCACAGGTGGCCAGAAGTTCCTCCGCTCATCAGCTAATGACCCCTGGTAGCGCAGGGCTGGGCTGCAGAGCTGGGTGCCCTGCACACTCCGTGCTGTGAGGGCCAGCAGCTCCCTGCTGTGGGGACACGCTGTCAGACAGCACTGGTTTTGCTGAGCAGCTCAGCTTGCAGCACACTGCAATGATTCCCTGTGGGTACAGTGAGGGAAGCGATTTGGTAGGGACTGCATACTGCCTGATACTGGATCAGACCAGCCAGCGAAAATAGAGTTGCTGTCTCAGACGTACTTCATTGGTATTCTGGTGGCAGCCAGGCTAGAGACTGCACAAAATTATTTTCAAACAAGAATTACAATTGGAAAGGCAAAAAGAGAGAGAGGGAGAATTCTGGGGGCATTTGTCAGCCGAAAGCCTCAAGGTTGTATTCAAGATGCCTTGCTGATGACAGAATAAAGACAGGAAAACCTGAAACAAATGGTGCTTCGAGGATCAAAAAGACGAGATTCTGCCACAGATACTTAGCGTTAAAAAGCTTTTCATTGTGGAAAGGGGGAGTGGGACCAAGCTGAACCCAAGATAAATGGAAATACACAACTCTCTTCTGCTGAAAACAGGCTGGCAAGGTGCTGCTTGTATGGGATAAACCCTGCATGTCCTTCTAAGCTCAATTTATGCAAAAAAGCAGCCATCCTTACACGCTGTAGCACTGTTCCCCTTCATATCTGCTATTGGGCTGATAGACACGATGCTTAAATCTGCCAAATTTGTCAGTCTTGACCTGCGAGTCTGATCTTTGGGAAATTCTATTCATTGCTGAATAAATAATGCATGGGCAGCCATGCATTTTTCATACTAAGACTTTTAAAGGCCACTGTAGTGATGCATGTAAATTCAGTTCCCCCCCGCCGCCCCCTGCACACTCAACTGCTAACTAATTATTAACATCTGACTCGTACAATGGCAAGCTGCACCATCCGCAGCATCCACTGCTGTGCTGACACCACTGCCTCCTCTCCATCCCTGATAGAGTTGAAGAGAGAGAACACCAGGCAATAGCAAAGCAATCTGTCTCTTCCTCCCCCCTCCCTCTCCCGCTCCCCCTCTTCCCCAGTTTTTTTTTTTTTTCATTTCTTTTTCATAAGGCTCAACAAAAACACATGTGTACAAAGTGGAGCAGAACAAAAGGACCAGCTTGTGGATTTGATATTCTTCTGGAAGCACATTAATCCCTTCCAGAAAAGCAAAACGGGTGCCTTTACTTGTAGCTGTTGGCTAATCTGTGTCAGGGAACTGAGAGGACGCTGGGCTTGGAGGCAGTTTTTTTCAAGCGAGGGGCTAAAGGAGGCAGAAGCAATGAAGCTAAATGAAAGCTTAGGAAACAAAGCCAGAGAGCAAATCTGGCACGATGGAGGCTGGCTGTGGGGATGAAAAGCCCCCCCAGGTTAACTCTGCATGTCAGTGTGGGTTGAGATCAGGACAAGAGCAGGGCCCTCCATGGGGCTTCGGGATGCTGCACTATAATATTGAACAGTTCTTCTGAGAGCCAAGAGGTCGTGGTGATGCAACCATTGGGGTTTCTCCCAGCTCCAGGGGGCACTGCTGGTATAGAAAGGACCAGGAAATTCCCCCGTTTCACCCAGGGTACTGGATGAGATTCATCAGGCATCTCTGGTCCTCCTTTTGGGTAGGGGATGAGGCAGAAAGCCTCTAAATCCTTCTTAGCTGCAGCTCGGCCATGCAGAGCCTTGCCAGACAGAGCGCTGAAGCAATAAATATGGAAAAGGCAAACTACTGAGTTGCGTTTCAGTCTCTATCCCCTGGGAATGAAGCAGCAGTTTTACTTAAGTCTTCAGGATCTGCTACAGTAGAAAGTACAAAGGATGCATTGAGGAAGTCACTTTGGGCATCACAGCATTAATTTTAGCTTAGGAAATAAAAGGTAAAACACATGGATTTTGTACAACTCTCAGACCCCCTGGCAGGAGCCAAGTACCCATAGCATTGCCACAGCTGCATCTGTACTTAAGTAATCATCCCAGTAAGAGCTTTAAGATGACTATGTATACATTTTCCTGGTTACACACCAATATTTTAGGCTGCAAACTCCCCAATGGGACAAAGAACTTCCCCCTACAGCTCAGTTTCCACACACGCTCAGTGAGATTACTCACGTGCTTGAATTAAAGTACACGCTTAACTGATCCGCTGCCGTGGGACCTAGCTTCATCATTATATGCTTAACTTGATGACATTTCAGACCTGAGATCTGATGTTAAATCAGGGTGAAACAGACTACAGAACGGTCTGCTTCAGTGCTTTTTGGGCTCTTATGAAATATCTGAAGCCGTTCCACAGGTCAGAAGAGGTGAACTTGCTTCTTCCAAAGGTCACAGCTGCTCTCGAGAGGACACAGGACGGCCATTTGCAGGGAGAACTGCATCAGCTTTATTCAGTGGCAGCAGAGAGAGGAGCTGGGAGGGAAGGAAAGAAGAGGGAAGTGAAGATGGGCGAGATCTCGGGGGGAGTGGAAAGGCAAACACAACTCAGAGGCTCTGCTGCTTACCTGCAGGATGCTGTGTCCATGAGAGCATGGTCTTGTGTATGATCAGCAAAGTGGAGAAAAGGAATCTCTCCAGGTGCAACTTAATGCTTACAGTAACACAGCAGCCTGCATTGAAAGATTTTGTGGCTGATGCCACTCATAAAACACGTAGATGTATAAACCTTTTACAAATTCTCCTTTCTGGGCTGAAGAGCATTTTGAAATACGGATGAGAGCTGACTGCAAATACATCTGGAGAGCTTGAGGAGAAACCTCTCTGAGATCAATTATCATGGGATGATGGAAATGAAATGCCCCTCTGTAAAGATGAATGCAGGGAGTCCCTGATGAGGAGCGCAGAGATCATTTACCAGACGTCTCAGCCTGTTCACCAGGATTAAGCACCAAAGTACATTGGCTGATGGGGGTGTTACTAAACGTGTTGGCAGCAGAGAATCAGTCCCCTGTATGTTGTTTGTGGACTTCTCTTCCCCATTTCATTTGAGACTTTGGGCTGGTAATAGATTTGCATTTCAATGAATGCAAACTGGTCACAGTAAGCACAGAAAGGGAAGATGACCACTTATTGATCCTGACAGCGAAGCCTTCTTCTCAGCAGGCTATTTTAATCGACAGTGAAAGTGACAAATTGCCCAGTGTGCCCAGGCAAGGGACGCTATCTGTGGTTCAAAACCCTGTGCCACATCGCACACACTCTGTCACTATGGCCACGTCTCTGCCTTGCTCCCAGAGCAGAGCTGTGCCATGCCTTGCTCTACGTAGTGCCCTGCAGTCACAAGAGCTGCTGTGGTACGTTTTTCTTCCTGCCAGCACCCTTCTACATGCAGACTTATACCTGGGGATGAAGGTGTCCCCTCTGCTCTCATCCCTTAGTTGGCGTGCCAGAGCTCCCCTCCAGCTGAGCCCTCTTTGCTGTCTCCTCCAAGGCTTGTTTCAGGGACCCCCCAGGTTGTCTTCTGCATTCAGCACCGTTGTTGATCCTTTTAATGAAGAGGCTGAGGACTGGGGTGGGAAAACCATTAAATAAATCACAGCCACACTTTGCATTTTTACAGGTGTTTTTCATGCCTAGCTTGCAGAATGCCACACGAAGGGGGGTAAAAAAGGGGGGTTCCTCCTTTCCAAAGCTGAGATGAAAGACCTGAATCAAGGTGACCCACGAGCCCATGAGGAACGGCTCAGCCCTCACCTGCTGTCACCCAATGTTACGCCGAGTGGTGGGCGATGCTACTGCTGCTGCAGGCTCCAAGAACCGAGCATTTAAAAGAAGGGCCAGATGTTATTTAAGGGACATTGAATCGCTGCCATGCAGTCAGTTTGAAAGGGCAGCCCTGTCAGGATGCGACAGGAGAGTTTGATGAAGCACCGCTGAAGCTTCCAGCAAAAGCCCCGTGGGCTACAAGGATGCAGGCTGAGCCCATAAATTGCACAAGATTCCCTCCAGTTATCATGTGAATCTTTGCTCTGTGTGCGTGAAGGATGTGATTAGAGACAAACCTTCCCTTTAACACAGAGTATATAGGGACCATTATAGGATGCTCTGACAACAGAAGCATTTTTCTTCAGGTGTAACTTCCTCTCCCCCAGTCCTAATAAATTTCAGGTCTTGCTTTCCAGCCCACTGATGCAAGCGGGATACCAACACCTCTATATTCACATCAGTAAGCTGGAAGCCCTGTCCTGGAGAACAGTCACAGCAGAACGGAGGCATAAATGCACCCACGACCCTTGGTACATTCTGCTCTTTGGGCACAACTTGCCTTCATCCTCCTACTGCCCCCACAGCAGGGAAAACCAGGTCCCGTGCTGCATTCTGCCTGGACCAGCCTCAAATAGCTGCACCCTGTTGCTAGGCTACCCGGCTGCCTTCTGCAAATCCCCATTGCTGCTGGTAACCTCGCGTCAGATTGCAGCTCACATGGTGGGCTATTTTTAGCTTTTTTGGGAGGAAATGGGGGCTGGATGGACAGACGGGCAGAAAAAGAAGAAGGTATTCAAGTGCTGGGATCCTCTGGTCATTGGGTTCTTTGCTGTATGTCTGAAAAAAAGATTGTGAATGGTGAATGTGTGTGGTTCTGCTTAAACAGGTAGAAGGTATGTGGGACCATAATGAAATATCTGGCTGACTAATGAGTATCAAATGACAACTTTTGTGATATTTTGAGTCCTTGATAATTTGTCTTGTATTCCACAAATGCCAGGAAAGAGCTGGAAACAGCTTTACAAAATGCATTGATGCCTCAGAAAACCTGTGAAGGGCTGGCAAGTGTGGAATAAAAAGCTGTTGGCATTTACACAGACACAAGGTCTTTCCATGTTGCTTGGATTCAGATGATCTCATCAAAAAGAAGGCAAGAAGATGGTAGGAAAGTGAAAAATGGATGCAGAAAAGTTATTTCTGCTCAGACCAAGGGCTAAAGCCCATTGTGCTTAGGCACCTGCGGGACCCAGCCCTGGGCAACCTAAGCAGCCTTTGGGGCTGCACTCTACAGCAGATATACTAGGAAATTTGTGAGCAGGGAGGATCTTATGCACCACCTTCCATGTACAAAGAACCTTATCTATACTGCTACTAATGGACAGGATTGTGTATGATTCTCTGCTTTTTCTCTTTGTTATACATGGGGAAACTGAGGCATGCAGCACCTCACTGACACCTGTCCAGCAGCTGCTCACTAAGGCTGGGGCAAAACCATGGCTGGATCCCATTGTAGTCCATGCCCCACTGAGTTCAAAAGGACTTATATATATCACCTTATTTTTTCCATGTTGCTTCTAGGACTGGGAGTTTACTGTGCAGACCAGAGACAGATTGCAAGAAAGTGAAGGAGCTTTAGGATTTACTCTCTGTCTTTTCGTTACTGCAGTTCAGACCACTGCAGCATCCTGGGTTACGGGATAGGCTTCTAGATTCTGCTTTCAGGCCTTTGGAAGAAAAAGAAGGAAGAAGCTTAAAAAGTGTCACTGGACACTGTCAAAGGGACACTGGGACAGGTTGCCCAGAGAGGTGCTGGTGTTTTATCCCTGCAGTCACCCACAGTCAGGGCTGAAGGGCTCTAAGCACTGATGGAGCTCAGAGCATCCCTGTTCACTGTAGGGGTTTGGACCAGATGGCCTTCAGTGATCTTTTCCAATCAACTGTTTCTATGATTCTCTGATTGTCTAACCTTTCTCCCTCAATATTTGCATTAACCGAGGTGCTCAGTTTGAAGGTGGATGGAGAACATCACCCTCACACTGACTGCACATGTGCTGCCTGCCTGGGACCGAAGCCTCCTAGAGAGACACAGGGAGACTGAAATTGCCACTGGAAAATAGCCATTACTCAGACAGAAGAATGATACTCACAGTTATTGCAGCTGTGAGATGATGGTGAAAGGGTGGAAAAAAGAGGGGAAAAAAAAACTCACATGTTCTAGGATCTACTTAACCTTCACCCCGTGAAAACCCAATCTGCAGTCATGAGGAGAGACTCTCTTTCGCTTTCAGAGATGGATTCCTCCTTCAGTCCTGGCTGCCAATTATAGAGGGAATAAATGCAATTCATAGAACTCAGTCCAAATCAGGTCTCCCACCCTCGCTCCCTCTGTTCTCCTGCACATCAAGCAGCCGCCCTGGGCTGAGCCCCAGCACCGCCTGCGCGCCGCAGCAGACGTATCCCTTGTGCTTGCAATCACGGCCTCAATCAGCCACGAGGAGATTATTTCTGTTTCCTCAGCAGCTGTTTGAAGGGAAATAATCCTGGAAGAACCTAATGAATTAGCGCTATGAGAGTTATCTGAACTAATGAGAAGGAGTGAAAGTGGGCTGAGAAAAAGGGGTTGTGTTGCAGGGAAAGGCAGTGCCCTTATTGGCTCTCATCTGCTTTGGGTGTTCAAAGACATTTTCTTTTTTTTTTTACTGCAATTTATTTCCTGAGTGGTTGAAGAACAAAAACAATTACAGACTGTACCAATTCGTTTTTCCCTCTCTAAGGTTTCTCATTTTCACTTAGCGAGATGCTCAAACCAACAGCATTCCTTTCCTCCCCTTCCTTTCCCTTTTCGGCAAGACACAAATAATTAGAGACCAGCTAGAAACGAAAACAATTCAGAGTAGCAGACGCCTTTTGAGCTATGCTGGGTTAGGTACTGTGCCAGGGTGTGCTCGTGGAATTAAAAAAGAAAAGGGAAAGAAAAAAGCAAAAAAGCATCTTTTCTAGTTCCTTCAAGATCAAAGGAGCAACCCTTGAAATTTGATGGCTGGGAACTTCTGAGAAAGGAGGTTGTTAAACCAGTCCTGACTTCTGTGTCTCCTTTATCAGTGAGGAGACAGCGACATTGTTTGAACTCCATACCAACTTTCCCCACTGAGTCTGCATGATGCTTTCTGACTGAGCTCCCCAAGGCTAAGGACTTGATTGCTGTGGCACTCCGAGAACAGGGCTACACTCACACTCTGCACATGCCCACACAAATGGACCTGGGTGCTTCCTGCATTGCCTGCAACCAGTGGCCTTGGCAGGGGCAGCAAGTAAGGCTGCAGACCTCTCGCACCATTCTGTGCTAAGCTCTGCACAATTACTGCACATTTCCTCCGAATCCCTGGAAGAAGCTGGTGTGCACAGCTGAAGGCAGCACCTGCTTTTGCAGCACCCAGCTGTGCTGTCACCCACAGTAGTTGCAGCACCAGCATCAGAGTCAAAACTGGCATGTGCATGTGCAAAGCTGCTAGCTCTGGGCTGCTTGGTGCTGATGCCCTGTCTGACACACCCGATTCAGCTTCCTTGTTTGATCACCTTCTCCCCACTGCTCACAACACAGCCATTGCATCCCTGGAAAATACATCCTTCCCTCCTGCTCAGGTTTTTCTTTTGCTGCCAAACAAATTATTTTGCTAGCAAGATGTTTGCTGAGAAGGCAGAGAACAGTTGAACGATTAAGATATTAAGGGAATGATTTGGGTAAATTCTGCACCTCTCTGAGGAGTTGAGACCGGTGCTGTGGACACAGGTCTTCTTCTGGCACCATCTGTGAGGATGGGAAGGAATGCTTCCCCCCCGTCTGCCACCTGTCCTCAGCGCCCTGTGGCAATGGCTGAGCTTCTGCTGTGGTCACTCCTTAATGACCTTCGATCAAAACAAATTAAGCTAGCAGCGATCTACTATTTAAAGTAGCTTGGCTTCCTTCACTGAAATAAGCTGATGAGCAACCAGATGAACACATGGCAGGCAGAGGTGAGAGCTCGGTTATGATCTGCTGGTGCGCTAACATTTCTGGCACAGGAGTCAGAATGCTGCAGACCTGTTGCTCCTCCCGCAAATAAATCTTGTTATTTGCACTATGTAGGTCTGCTTGTTCTCTTCCTGCTGTTACTTCAGGCTGTCTACACCCAGCTTCTGCACAATGGGAACTTCAGTTCACTTATGGGGAACGCAGCAGAGTTTCCTCTTTGCTCATCAGCAAACACTCCCTGGTTATTCTGAGTGCTGTGGGATGCTACAACCCCTCTGGTGCCCTGCCCCATCATTCATATGACCTGGAAGGCATCCAGCACCCATTCAGCCATCAATTTCTGGCTCAGCACAGACTGGCAGGTGGTACTGAACTAATAGGTTTGCTGCTGTCCTTAACTCCAGTGCAGAGGTGCATTGGGATGGGGAGAGCCGTGACCCAAATGTGGCATAGTTTAAGTGCACAGGGCTTGTGCATGGTCCCATAGCAGTCACAGCCAAATGAGAACATCCCCCTGTAGCTGTACAGAGTGCAAGAGCCATCTGGGAACCAGGTCTTCTCTAGGCCACAGGAATCCCTAGATGATTCCTCATCCTCCACCCTACTTAATGATGAGTAAAATCTCTACCTTTTGTCTGGGTAAATGTAAATGCTAGAAAGGAAAAAATATCAGACAACCAGATGGATACATAAAGAAAAGGGCTTGGCAAGGCCTCCTTTGAAGGCTTGTTCTCTAGTTCAGCTTTACTGAAGTTTCATACTCCAGAAATGTAAAAATAATACATGAGAAGCAGAATGCTTAAATAGTTGGAAATGGAAGTGGAAATGACTGATGGAGGTTCATCTCTCAAAATGAAATGTGAAGAGAAAACACGGAGCAGAAGAAATGGAGAAAAGCTGAAATGTAAATTAGAAGTTTAAAACTCTTCTCCTCATTTACAAATCTGTGGTGGGAATTTGTTTAGAAATAGATTAATTTTATGTTCTCTGTCTCTCTAAAATTACAGTTTTAAAATTACATGAAATATTCATGGAGAATGGGGAGGGTACCAACATCACCTTTGCTTTACTGTTCAAATGAAACAAACTGAAGTGAAGAAGACAGTTAAGTGACTAAAGAGCTTTTCATTCCAGGAGAGTATTAAAAAAGAAAATTTTGCTTTCCTGTATTCAATGATTACAGTGATAATGGCCACATAAGAACCTAGAAAGAGAAATTTCCAACCTCTCTAAAATTCTCTGCAGCTTGCAATTACACATAGTCAAATTTATCATGGATGCCAGATGGCACAGCTAGCATATTGGCAGGGATTTTTGAAATAAAAGAGGAAAAATAGCTGGCCCGTTCTGTGCATAGCTTGCCTTCCTTTCTCCCTCCCCTCCTCCCCTTACTCCCATAATAACCTGCCCCTACTTTCTCTCTGAATGTAAATTTTCCCTCTTCTTCATAAAGCAGTAATTTGTGGAAATGCACAATCTGATTTATCTGAGGTTAGACTTTCATCTAACATACCCACAGGTCCCTGACTTATAACTGGATGAAATCACTTAGTTCAAAGACCTTCCTTGCAGTTAGCACTATTATTTGCACTGGAATGAAGGTGAGAATTGAAAGAAAAATGTGAATGCACAAAAAGACCCTTAGACTGCAATCAGAGAATAGGTTGCTGGCAGGACAGACAGACAGAGAAAAACACTGATGTCAAAAAACACAGCAAAGATATTTCTCAGTTGTAACGTTTGCTAAAGACCCCACGTCTAAGGATGAAGCTGACTGCATGTACCCTCAAATGGCCAATATGGGATTTTTTGCAAAGGCTTAGAATCACATTTGTAAGTGATCAGCAACCAGCTGCTTCTCTTGTGTCACTTGTGACCAGATTTTCAAACCATCTCAATACCCTCCAGGAGCACTGTGACATGCAATCTGCTCCCTGTCTCAAAGGAGACAAAATTCCTTTGAAAATCTGGCCCAGATGGTCAATGCCAATCAATTCTGGAAAAGCCTATCATGCCCAGAAAGTACCAAGATATGCAGAAGAAGGATGAATGAAACTATGGCTCCTGGAGGGACGCAGACCTTATTATCTGTAACAGGGTGAGGAATTCATGCCAAATCTCACTTTGGCTCTTTGTATTGATACAGACTTGGCTCTTCCAAGATATTAATTTGAATGATTCCATTTGGTTTCTTTAAGAGTCACTTGCCTAACTGCATCCGAGATACAGATCCTCATTTATATGTTTAACCGTGTGTCGATCCCTCCCTCCATCTGCTTCATTTCACTCGATTATTCATGTCCCACCATTTCAGAGTTGTTTTTGTAGCTCATAATGGTGTTGTCAAGTGTAACATTTTGGAACCTTTTTTTTTTTCAGAGCTGTGTTGACAATTCTCACTATCAGGATATTACAGGTTAAAAGCTTTTGTTTCCCTGTGTCCACATGCTCTCTCTCTGTCTATGAACATCTGAAGGAAAAAAGCAGGCAGAATGCGAGTGATGCAATTTACTCTGTCTTTAATCTCAGCCCTCGTGTATAGCACTGTTCAAAGAAAAGGCACCAGCCCTGCAAGATACAGAGCTGTCTCACTGTTCTCTTTTGTGATTTACACTCCTTGAACTGCGTGGGTTGCTGTGGACGCATCAGGAGAAGCAAAGGCACAGGCAAGAAATGGCTGCTGTCTGCTCTCAGAGGTCTGAGATGTCAGCAGGATCATCCTGCAGCAAGCCCTGGGGGTGCACTCAGTTTCACTTTTGGGCAGGTTCCCGATGCAAATTGCATCAAGGAAGGAAGGAACAATTACCAACACCAGAAAAATGAGGACTACAAATAAATCAATGGAGATTAAATGAATTGGTTGCGATTCTGGTGTAACTACGTATGCACACTTCTTAGGATGTAAATATAATTTGAGATGATGTGTCCCCTCCATACTTAAAATAAGAGGAAAATGCTACCTTACCAAAAGTCTGTCTACACAGTTTCTCAATTACTCAGGCAGTCATGCTTCATTTCAGTCTCAGATTGACTCCGCAAAGCTAGCTATGATTACCTTATTGTTTCTTTAGGGCCAGGTCCTGATGGCTCTATTCAGCCTCAACAATACATAACCTCTTAAGCACCTGCCAGGAGGGTTCCCTGAGCTGAAGAACTGGAATTAAGCAAATAAGTGCTCATTCCTGGGCAAAGCTCTTGTTTTGTACAATGGTACAGGGGCCAGTGCAGCTCAGGTTAGGGCCAACAAGCATGATCAGCGTTTGGGACAGGGTGGCAGAGATTTGCTTTTAGCTGTTTCAATTCTTGTAACGACAGTTTTGGTGAAGTCTTTTTCTCTTCCAAGTGGAACTGCCAGAATCTGCCCTTTGCCCCAGTGTGCAATAGCTTTTTATTGGGGGGGTTTGCCTTGAACAGAGAGAGGAAACAGGAGGAATTTCTGATCAGCATAAGGACCTTCAGGAGCCACAGATGGAAGCTGAAGTCACATATTAGAGTGTTTAAAGTTCTCCATGAGCAACACTGACTCCTACAAGACCTACTGACTCTGTTCTGACTTATGCATTTGCCAATGGGACAAGCAAGTGTACTACTGACCTCTGAGAAGTATTTCAAGCCAGACTCAGAGCAATCCCTTAAATAAACAAAATGCCTGTTTTCCTACTCTTGCTCATCTTTTGGTGCTAAACATCCACTTTAGTGCTCTATGTTCCCTCCCTTACACCATATGCACAGCCTGGGAAGCTCTGTGGATGCGCAGTGCACTCTGCCTTAATGCTCAGGAAAACTGGGAAAGAGAGCAAGAGAGATGCCTGCTTTGAAACTGCAAATTTCCCTGAGTTATCTTCTTTCCTTTGGTTTGAATCAAAGCATTGCTGAGCAGTGGGGAGGCCCTCCTCTCCACCCCACGTTTGAGCTTGTTATTTAACAGTGCAACACTCTATTTATTATCTCCTGCCACTGTAAATGTGTTAGAAATGCAGTTTCCATGTGTGTGGGAGAAGCGTTTGTGAAAAGGGAAAGAAAGCAAGGGAAAAAAGTAATGCCACAAATAATTGTCTTGGCATTCTAGAGAAGAAAGGCATGGGTTTATGCCTGGAAAACAGTTTGTCATTTGTCTTTAATAAGAAACGATTGCAAACAGATTTCCTACAGACACTGGCCACATATTGAACTGATTAAAAATCATGTGCTTATTGATCGTTGCATTCTTTCCCTGTGCTGCTGCATTTCCTCCCCTCAGCCACCTCATCCCTGTGTACTGCCAAGGATGATGCTCCATGCCAGCACACAGCACGAGGACGGCTGCCAAAGACACACTGCCATTGCAGGAGGGTTGGCCCAGGGCTGTGGGGGTCAGGGCTTTGTTCCCAGCTTGCTCCTGGCCCAGCTTGTCTGGGAGTGAAGGTGAAGCCCTTGGTTCCTCCAGGCTCAGTTGCCTTCTCCATACAAATGGCCCTAGTAGATTTTCCCCTGTTATCAAAGGCTATGAGATTTTTTAGAAAGAAAGGAATATGTGCTTCTGATCCCACATATTTGTCTTGGACCTAAAGAAATTCTGATGTGATTAACTCTGGGTTAACAGGGCTGAAGCATCCCTCACCCCTCACATGGTTACACAGCTACATGCAGCCACAGCAGTGAAAGGGATGAGTTAGAGAGCCTAACAGTGCATTAGAAAGTCCCAAAAGAGGGGCTACAGCCCCCCCTACCATCCAGCTAAATCTGTCACTGTCTTAAAATACAAAGAGACATACAAAGAAAGACATAAATTAAACCACAGCATCCTAGGACATGATTTAAGATTCATGATTTGGTTTATCTCGCTGCCTACAGAAAGGAGTGTTGGATACTGGGGGGTGGTGGTTCCCCACCTCTGGCCCTTCCCCCCATCCTTTCTTGATTTCATTGTCCTACAACTGCATCAGCATCCCAGGAGAGCAACAAGCACCTGCCAAGGCTCCATCCTTGGGAGCACGGAAGCTGTTCATAATCATAATCATGGAAGATAAAATTCTTGTCGGCTTGGCCTTTTGGGTTTGATTGTTGTTTTTTGTGTCTGTTTTTGTTTCTTTGTCTTTCCTTGAAATATTTCCTCTCTGTGTTGTTTCACCATTTTCTGGACACTAGATTTTCTTTCAGGCATGGATAATGAATCAGATCTCAACCCTAGAGAATCTGGGACCTTCCAGAGCTGAGAGACAGCACAAATATAAGAGTAGGCACTGCAGATCAGGACAGGACTCAGGCTGATGGGATGCAGAGGAGGTGACAGCAGTCCCAGATGGATGGTGGAGAGGTGCTGAACTTCTGGTCGTACACAAAGCCTGATGTGACCATGATCCTGGTGCAACTGCTACAGTGCTTACTGGATGTGAGACAAGGCGAATCCAGGACAGGACTTTTTTAATGCCAGAAACACATTTCTGTGTCAAAATTTTAATGAATCATTTCACTTTGAAGCCAGAGGTCTTGCCAGGAATTGGCATCCATTTCTGAAGTATCCATTAAAGTCCCGATTGTTAAAAGAAAAAAGCACCCAAGCAACCTCCTTCCAAAGCCTGGACAAGCTAAGCTATCCAGCAGGAGCTGAGGGACTCCAAATCACCAGTCACTGTTGAAAATCATGTGCTCAGCTCAGTGCAGGGTCTTGCAATAGCAATATAAAACAACCCAAAGTCCACAGATCCATAACTGCGACAACAGCTGACCGTGCCATCCCAGGGAGAGCATGGATGAGGACAGAGTTAATTCTGTTGTCATGCTTTTTAAAAAACAGTCATGTGTTGTCACCATGAAAAACAACTGATAATAACAGTTACAGCTCAAGTATACTTTTCAGTTGTTTTCTGTGGAAGGAATTAAGTACAAATCAGCTAGTCCAGGCTTTGGATTCTGGTGTTGGTTTTTTTTGTGTCTTTTTTTTGTTTGTTTGTTTTCTGGGGTTTTTTTTGAGAGCATTCATAATTAGGCTCCTACCATATTCCCCCTTTTCTCAAAGAAAGAAGGGAAACTGCCTTCTGAAATATCAGAGAGAATTCTACCTAATAATAGCAGCACTCACTGGAGTATTGTGTGAAATCCATGGGGGAAGGGAGAGAACACAGCAATCAAGGGCAAGATTTATCCAGCATCATCTATGCGTTGTCACTGCTTTTCTGAGGTTCTTGCTAGTTGCCTTAAAATGTTTCAAACAGAGCTATAAAATGGTGTTTAGTTTAGTACGGAACACAGCTAAATCTCTTGCCTGCTCACGTCATGTTTTCATTGGGTAAAAGCAGGTTGAAGAGATGTTTATTAGGGATGCTGAACTCTGTAAACACATAGAAACAGGCGATGTGTATACAGGGAATGGAGGAAGGGCACAAGCATATATCCACGGACAAGAAGTCATCTTGGTTGAGAGCTACATGATGAAATAGTGGCAGCACAGGAGAAACTGACACATTATAGCCAGTTGTTTTGTTTTTTTTCCTGTTAAGGCCTATACAGTGGTTTCTTTACTGATGTGTTAAAAACCGCTTTGTAAAACAGAGCTCTGTGGTTTATTTTAAACCTCCTTGTTAAAGCTGTGGACAATGCTACTCTCAGTTCACACAGAATATATATATATATGCATATATACATATATAATATGAGCCATATTTATAACACATTTTCAGGTTTCATGTCTATCCAGTTCTATGGATATTTTTTAACCTTGTGGCCAAGCATGGCAGATGGCAGAGAGCATGGAGAAGACAGAAATCAGTATATGGAACTCTGCCTATCTTGTGAGCTCACAGAGGAAATAGAGGAGTGACTTAGTTTCATTCTTATTTTTGAACAGGAAGGGCAAAGGATTAGTGCAGCTTTAAGCATTCCAAAGCTTGTTACCAAATTACCTGCTTTAGTTTATTCTTTTTCTGTCTCCCTGAATTATAGAATCATTAACGTTGGAAAAGATCACTAAGTCATTTAGTCCGACCACCAACCCACTCCCACCATGCCCCCTACCCATCTTTCTCTGCCACATCTCCATGGTTCTTAGACAGCTCCAGGGATGCTGACCCCACTACCGCCCTGGGCAGCCGTGCCAATGCGTTACCACTCTGAGAAGAAATTTTTCCAAATATCCAACCTGAATCTCCCCTGGTGCATCCTAAAGCTGTTATCTCTTGTCCTATCACCTGTGAAAAGAGATAGAGCAAGTCTCAGCCTACCTCTAAAGACAGGTGTTTGAACAGGGCGAGCAATGTGAGTATCAAACCCTTGAAGAATGCAAGAAATCCTGCAGCATAAGAGTTCTCCCAGAAAGCTGGTGCAAGAGTGGGTGGTTTTATGGTAATTACATGAATACAAGATTGGTCTTGAGAAGAGAATTCTGCAGAATGCCTGGTGGACATGTAAACAATAGAGGAGTGTCTGCAATGACAATGGAAAGCACTTTCCCTAATGGGAAACATCCTCATCATTCATACCATATCCTCACGCTGTGTGGTTCTTTGGGTGGTGAAATGTAGGGTGTTGAATTGTAGGGTGGATCCAAGACCCGGACTGCAGCTGATCCAAGTTCTCTAATTACTGCTAATGTTTTTCTTGTTGGTGGGAACAAGAAAGTTGTGCAATGAAAAACAACATTAAAATAGTACAGGGACTCTATCTTACTGCACTAAGAGAAAAGAGACAACAGACTTACTGCATTAAGGATGCCAGCCACTCCAGCTCCCCAGCCAGCTCTCTTTGAACATTTTGTGCAGTATCTACAACAATACTAATGAATGCAATTAGGATGAATCACGTAACAAGGATGAATCAAGGGTACATAGGGGATCTGGCTGCTCAAGAAATCTAAAACTAAAACCAGAGCAGCAGTGGTTTGACTGGAATACATTGTAATATATTTTTCTGGTTTTTGTTGGTGGTGGTGGTGGTTTTTTTGTTGGTGGTGGTGGGTTTTTTTCAGGGTTTTTTTAGGCCTAATACTGTAGCCTTTCTTATTTTCAGTAATGGAGCCATGCTTAAGTTCTTTCAGAAGGGCTCACCATATAACATACCACCATCTGAATGGTATGAAACCAACTTCACACCAACCTCTATTCTAGGCAAGCTGCTGCTAAACAAGGGGATGAAGGCTCAGCTTAGTACATTAGAGGGTGGCTGGACAAGTACAGCACTTTCAATGCTTATTCTCTGCTGGAGCTTCCACTGCAGAGTGCCTTCCTGCAGAACTCAGAACAGAGCACAGAGGCGAAGAAGGATGCAGGGATTGATACTCATGACAAAAACTGGAAGGCAGACATCCTGTTCAAAATCATCTGGATTTTTCTGTGGCTATGAGAAAACATAAACCACCCAAAGGTACAGTAAGAAGGCAAATCAAAGAGAAACTGCTAATGCCTTCCCCAGAAATTATCTCTTTACTGGCCTGAAAATTCTTAGCAAAGAGTTGGTTTACCTCCATTGCTTTGCATTCTTCACTGATACAGTTGAATAAATACTGCTGTTCCCTTTTTTGGAGTATGCATTAGTTGATTTTTAAGTATCAAGCCAGTAGCCCCCACGAGTGCCCTGGAAAGTACCATCCAACCAATTTCACAGCAAACAATTTATTCCACAAATATTGCTTCCCTTCCCAGCTCCTGAATTGGTTCTGGATGGTTCACAAAACTCCCAGATTTGTTTGTTATTCAGAGTTGCTTATAAAATTCTTCCATGAATAATGAAATTGGGCTGGAGTTTGTTCACTAACAGCCTTTTGTGAATAGTTGTAATTCACTATACAAAATTCATGTTGAGATTTGATATGTTTGCTATGTTTTGTGATACTGTCTCTGACTGGGTGAATTATGTAGCTCACCAGGGAGTGTGCAGTGAATTGTGATTGTAAAAGTCTTGATTGGCCATTTCTAGGCAAAGTGGGAAAAATAATGTAAGCGTGGATGCTTGTTAATGGCAGGTATGTTTCTCCATCCACTTACACTGACATAATTGGAGATTGCTTAACTTATGTCAGCAGAAACTCTGGCTGTAAAACTGAGGTGAAAAAGGCATTACAGTCAGTATTTCTGAAATAATGCAATCTCCAGGGGTTTCCTAGCTGGCATCTGGTCACAGGTAAAAAAAAAAAAGACAGAAGCAGCAGAATATTCTTTTAACCACGTTTTCATTTCATTTATATGGGAATACACGAACGAATCTGTTGTACTGTGTATTCGTGACTCAGGAGAAGAGGTTCATAAAGGCTTCTTTGGCAGCTATTTGCTTTATAGCAGTACAGGCTGCAGCATTTTGTTCCACTAGCAATGCTTCCTCGAGGTGAACAGCAAGAAAAAACAGTGGCCTAAACCACATCCTCCTTGATCCAAAACCCTAACTCAAGTTCTCAGCATCGGCTCCTTTGCCCTTGTCCTCTCCACTCTGTTGTTAGCTGACTCTTCCCTCCAACCCATCATTTCCCATCCATGTCCCCTCTGGCCTCTGTGGACACAACGAGCAGTGACAGCAGTCAGTGTCCTTCCTGCACTACAGGCAGGGTTCCATGTCTCCCTCCAGCACTGATCCAGAGGGAGGTCAGAAAGCTGAGCCCCTGGTGCTCTCTGTATTATGGGTAAGGATTTTTAACCTCTTACATGTGGCCAGAGCCAAACTCCCCATTGCAAGGAGTCTGGCAGTCTCTCCTGCTGAGGGAAAAACCAGAGGGCAGGTTGATGGGACGGGGTAAAATCACCCTAGTTAAACAGAAGAGGTTTCCCTGGTAGAGGTTATGCATTGTTTCCTTTCATTTTTCCTTTTTGTTTTGGATTTTGTTCATGTGGTGGTGTTTCTTTTTCTAAAATGTTTTGATTCAATTGAGTTTTTCAATTGTATTTGTTTCATTTGTCACAAGGTTATAGGGCAGCCCAAGATGAGAGGAGGGGAAGGCACAGCTAGGCTTTATAAATCCAACAGACTCAATTCTGACATCAGGAATATCAAACACTGAGGTTCTATAATCAGAAACACTCCCATATAAACTTATTAATCTAATTGTAGCTCCTCAAACATTGCCTCTTCCCCCCATTGTGTTTTTACCTCAAAAGGACCTCCACTACTATCACTACAAGAGGTCCTTCATTCTCAGCTCCTACTCATTTCCAGGGGTAGGGAGAGGAAATAGTGCTGAGCTATGTGTATACAAAGGGCTCATCTGGATGCTGAGTGCACTACACGGCCCTGTTTGTTCCTCCAGCACATCTCCAGTTTGCATGGTTATGATCCCTCCTCCTCTGATTTGGATGGACAAAGGCAATGCTATTTTTGTTTTGTTTTTGTCTAGGACAATGATTAGAATTTGATAAAACACCTTTACAAAAGATAAAAAATCCAAGTGGACATTCCCTAAAAAAAAGAGGAGGGGAGGAACATGCTGCTCTTAATTTGACAAATCTTTTTTGATTTGGGGTGGTTTTTTTGTTTCGTTCCCCTCCTTTGCTAATGAAATTCCTAAAGATGAGATGGGCTGTTGTTGCCATAGAAACTTAGCACTGGCAGAAACTAAGACTGCAGATTTATTCATGCGGCTTGTTAGTCAAACTTGATGCAATAACAGAGAATTAATATTTTGGTCTCATCGAGATCTTGCTGCTTTTGCCTTTCTGCAGAACCTATGAGCAGAAGGAAATGCCGAACTCTGCACTGCTGGGCTAAATTCCTCAGTCATCCTCAGGCACTGCGCTGTGGGCAGCTTTGCTTTGTGCACAGGGAGAGCTGGAGCCCCTTGCTGCTGGCTGCAGTGGGATTCTCTTGCTGCTGGCCATGACAGACACAGGCCTGAGCAGTGACTGCAGGAAATCTGTTCTCTTTTTCTTTTCAAAGCCTCTAGGATGAGTTTGGCAGATAAATGACTCTGCTACTCACAAGCACCTTAACCCTCTGGTAACACAAAGTATACTTTATGTTGTCAGTAATGCACATTTTGCAACTACTGATGAACGCATCTTTGTTCTGTTGGATAAATTAGCATTTATCCCATCCCTGTCTCATGAAAGAGAACCTGAAGCAAGGAGGACAGGTGAATATGTTATACATGGAGCTACTGCAAATCCATCCCTGCAGAGCACAATTTTAGCATGAAGTCTGTTCTTGCCACTTAGAGTGTTAGGGATATGGTTTAATGGGCATGGTGGTGATGGGTCAGCGGTTGGACTAGATGATCTTAGAGGTCTTCTCCAACCTTAATGATTCTATGAATAGACTGCTAATGACTGTTGGACATAGACTCTAAAACGATTTTTTTTCTGCCTCTCAGACACAAATGAACCAATTGGCATAAATCCACAACATGGGCTGCTCCACTGTGTGTCAGAAGTTCTGCAGCACTACCAGACCCTACAAAGACTTGTTTGGCCAAATAATGAAGGAGTCAATCCTTTGGTTGTTCCACCTAGATACAAGTTTACTGCGGGTATCTCAGTTCAATGAGTTCTGGAGAAAACTGAAAGTGTTAAGGATCTCACCAAGGACATGGATAAGAGGCATTCCCCAGAGCTCTCAAAATACAACTGTCTATGTGTCTGTTTGTATACACAGACACCACATTGTTGAACCTGCACAGATTATGTTGCCCTTTTGCAGACAAATCACAACTAAAGTCTATTTAATGGATTGCTGGTACAAGGATGGAAAAGGAGCACTCTGGAGGAACTAATTGAAGTGGCTTAGAGTCCTAAAGGGTGGGAAAAGTGTAGAATATTAATATTCAGTTGAGATTTTAATTGTGGAAGCTAACTAACAGTAACAGAATTTACATTTTAATAAAAAACACACATTTCTGTCACAGGATCAGCAATTCAACCCCCCCTACTAGGCTTCCTTATTATCATCCTTCATCAGAAAACTACTTTTTTTTTCTTCTTTCTGAGATGATTGGATTTAAATGGTCAGAACGAACCTGAAGATTATTTGTTCTTAAGGAAAACTCAGAGACCTCAAGGCATGTCACTGCCATTCTGAGAGGGGCTCAGAAGCATCCATCCCCATCCCACTGAATTTGCAAAGCATGGTTGGCACTTGGGGAACTATTCAAAAAATACTTCTGTGCCAAAGAGTTACACCTACTTCATAGCAATTGATAGAAGTTAATGAATTTGAAACTGAAGTCAATAAACCTATGGAAAATAAGTCTTTTATAAACAAGTACGTGAATACCAGGTGTAAATGTTTAGGATTGGACCCTCCCATGACTCAGAATGCTTTAGGATTAGACATATTGGGTAAGATCTCGTGCTTTATTTCCCTGGATTTCCTAGAGGTGTAAATTAGTGCAGCATCTGCCCTATAATCATCAGTGAAATAAATTAGAATGCTTGAAGGAGCAGCCTGATTGGGAAGCGAAGTGATCACTAACAACTATTGTCAGTGTTGTGTGCTTTGTTCCACTTACAAGGCTAATTACTGTAACAAAGTAGATCATTTTAAATGGAAATTCTGGATAACTCTCAATGCAAATGTTCGTGATTTTTTCCTGGATGCATCACAACCACATAGAGGAAACAAGAGACAATGGAAATAATCAAAACACCACTAGATTGAACAACTATTCAATAGACTTTTGTTAGAGCTCAGCACAAATGTACGTTTGTCCTCATTCTTTAAGAGTTCTTTGTCTGAGGTCCTCTATCAAATCTTACCATCTCTGCATCTCCTTGCAAAACAGCACTGTCCACCCAATGAGCCTATTATGCTTTCTGACTTTGGCCCAAAGAATCCAGTCCACCTCCCAGGGGAACCACTGGCTGAACTGCTAATCTCAGTGTTGTGGGACCGAACGGAAATTCTTCACTCAGTCACATTCTTAACTTGCAACACATGTCCACTCTTACTCAGCCGTGCTCTTCAGCGCTGAAGTTGCACTTCAGGAAAAGCTGTGAGTTAATCGCCTGTTCAAGTGTTTGGCATATTTAGCCTAAAGCCCATATTGCCTGGAATAACCACCTGACAGTTGGGCAACGTCCTTCTCCTGTTTGCATCAACTGAGCTGGTTGCTCAGCGATGTGACAGCTGGGCATGTGGCAGGAAGAGGCTGCAGGACTGAGCCAAGTGCTGCCTTGTTTGCTTGATTCATAGATGGTTTCTGAGACAGGAAAGAATTTTAATAAGGAAGATTAAAGAGAAGTGCAGTTTTCCAGGGAGCATATGTTAATCTTCTCAAATGGTCTTCAGTATACTGTGGTCCGCACCCACCAACTGACAAAAGCCAAGGCCATTTTTAATAGTGTCTGTACTTACAGAAAACTTTTTTTATTTGAATATATGCCTTCTAGCCTTCTCATTCATTTCCAGGGGCAAAATTAGAGAGAAAAAAAAATGTCAATTCCTTTAGACAATGTATGAGAAAGCTTTGAAGTCATTCCCTTTCAAGGCAAAATCACATTCTGACACTCTCCTCTTCCTTTGCTGTATTTACTCCTGATTTGAGATGTAATGTTTACCCCTGGGAAAAGCACCTTGGAATAACTGCAGAAGTATTACTCCACACAGGAAATCTTGGCGAGCTTGGACTGACAGCTGTTTGTGCTCTGAGTGAATACACACGCCTGGGGAGAGCACTGAGCTGTAACGAGCACAGCAAAGCAACAGCTTAGGACCAGTACTCTTTTAAGTGGGGTTGAAAGCACACAAACCAAGCATGCATCCACATTCCCACAGTTATTTTCTCTGGATTTTAAAATCACACCGCAGGTTTCTTCTTATAACCCTTCTGAATTGGCAGTTTTATTTATTTATTTTGAGAACCAAAGGGTAGCCAAGAGGTGTACAATTAGCCTCACCGCTGCCTGACCCTAACAAAAGACTGCAACAAATACACCTTCTGTCATCACTGCTGGAGCTGGGAAACTGGCATCCAGATTTCAGATCAGCATTCCTGATCTAAAACAGAAGCACAATAGAAATACAAACACATCCATAATTCTTGTAAGGGGTGGAACAAGGCATCCCAACCCTACTGCTTTAGATGGTCCATTACTGCTTTTAAAAATAATCTGCACGTCCACAGAGTTCACTCACCCTCAGTACATCAGATGTGATGCAAATGCTCAGATCAATTGTGCCTGCACAGCAAGTCTGTGTGAAACCTATTGGTCTTATCTTCTTTTAGGATGTGCCAATTTGCTTTGTCCATGTGTAATCGGGAAAGACTGAAAGCATTGTTAGCTTGGACTCTTTCATCCCAAGCAGTTCTGTATAAAGGGATAAAGAAGGGTGAGAACACATTCAGCTTCATCTTAAACACACAAAGTCCAACACTTTTCAGGCCACCAATGTAGTTGTGTCAATGGTATTTTACTGGCGTAGCAGAAATGCTAAATCACAGCCTGAAGCAGTAATGGAACACCTGGTGGGAAGGCAGGGCCAACTCAGGAGAGCTCAGGTGCATGCAATGCATCTGAGTGACCAAAAGGGGTTGATTCTGGCTCCACCCGTTCCCAGGTCTCATTTAAGGGTTGGCAGGGGGCAGGGAGGGTTTTTTTTGCTGGAGATTTATGCATACCTGAAGCTTTCTAAAGGTAAGTAGTTATTTTCCTTTATTTTTGTGTTTGTGGCTGCTGTATCTGGGTTTATTTTCATCTGCTGGAGCCAGAGGTTTTGCTGCTCTACTGTTATTGAAGTATTTTCCATCCCATTTTAGTATTACAGCTGGTCAGTATCTTATGTCAAACCAAAATGAAGAGAAATTGTAGTGATCACGGTCATAAAGCACTGTAAAACCAGTGCAAGTGGGATGAGAATCAGCCTGGCCATGTTAGAAAGAAAGAAAACAAATGCTTGTAATAAAGCACAACTTCATCAACTGCTGTGGCTCTCAGTGATGGTACAAAAGGATTGCAAGTCATGCGCCACAGGCAGAAGAACATGGCAAACAAATCAATGGCATGAAGGGCAAACACTAAAATGCGTAATCATTTCTTTCCAGCTTTTTGATGTCTTTGTAAATCAGCTGACTTTCACAGAGTTACCTATGGCTACTAAAGATGGAAGGAGAAAACATTGATTTGAGAGCCAGGAAATGAAAAGTATTAGGATAAAGAGCAAAATTGATTTCTCCTGGATTAGTCTATCTCCCTGTTTCCTAGACCAGTTTAGTTTGACAGCAGTTCCAGTTGTGTCTCCATGATACACAAGCAGATTCAACAATAACATGCTCTGTCACCAGGGGAAACAAAGTCCTGATTTTTGCCAAATGAGTTCTAAGGAAGCAGGGGGCAGAGAAAGGTAGGGAGTGCCGAATCAAGCAAGATTAATGTGCTTTTGTTCTAAGCCAAGTAGTTGCTATGCTCAGTAAAATACTAGTCCACTGCCTCTGAGAAAAAGGTAAACAGTTTGTCCTGGTTTAAATTGTCACAGCTTTTGGCACACTGAGTGACAGCAAAATGTTGTTTGTTGTTGTTCTGTTTGTTTATTTGTGAGAACACCCTGAGCTGAGTTCCTGTTCTGCTGGGCTCTGTCTGACAGAAGCAAGAGAGAAGCTCTAGCCCAAATCAATCAATAAATGGAGATGATATCTTCTGACACATGAACTGATTTTAGCTGAGAAGGTTTTGTGAGTATTTTGAGCTGTTGTCTTCCCCTGCAATCAGTTATATGGTTTTGGTATTCTTAAAAGATTCACTAGCACAGCAGGAGCACTTTGAGGTTTTGATGTGAGTGCAGCACTATTAAGTTGAGAAAACTGCATGGCTGCATGCCTGTGGCGGTTTTGGTGCCAGAAGTACATTCTTGATGAACATAGTTAAGAAACTTTGCAGCCTATCCAAGCAGATATATTCACAAAGAAAGTCTTTAGCTTTGTATGGGGAAAGGATGATTAAGCCCATGTACTGTACTTGGATAGCCCTGTAATGTTCAGCAGCAGCTGTCTAGGCATCTTCCAATTGACAAAGCCATTTGACTACTGTCCTATCACAACAAAGGCTCCCCTCATGAAAGCCTCAGCCCAGTAAAGGTTACAGCCAGCTTTGAAATGCTCAAACTGATTGAACAGCTTGGGTCAGATTTTTGGTTGAGTATCTCTATTTACAGTGAGTTCAGCAATCAGAGTTTTGACTCTGTCAGAGCAGTCCATTTGCACACCTATGGGTAGGGCATCACAGCAAGGGGTGCAATACCTATGTCATTTTTACTCTGCTTTTTGATTGGTCCTTTGTCTGCTTCATCACTTTCAGTTTGATACACTGATCCTGAAGATGATAATTTCCCACAATTCTTCTTAAGAATTGCTGCATACGTGCAAGGCAGCTTCAGTACCTGAAGCCTACAGCCTATGTGCGTAGCTGGCGTGTGTATCTTGATGCTTATTTAAAAGAGCAGGAGTTCATATGGTTTGCTGCTACTCTTTGGCTGCATCTCTTGCAGACTTTTAGACTTCAAAGGAGGAAAGTCTGAAAAAATCACATGGTGTAGCCTCTTCTGCTAGCAAACTCCTGAACCCAAGCAGTGTGCTGGGAAGTCAACTGCAGAACACAGATAGAACCTTTCATCACCAGTTCCGTGATCACTGTTGTAGGGAATTGTTAAAGTCACCATGACCTCCAGCAGATCTATCTGGGTTAAGCGTCCAGAGCATTGCTGAAAGTAATTAGCTTATGCATTTTAGTACTGGTCCAAACAGTATTAGCCGCTGCCTTGGTAGCACAGGGAAGCTTGTATTGTTACAGACTGTTCTGCCGTGACCTGTGAGGGCGATTGGTACGAGGAGGTGAAAAGATCACAGATATTCCCTATGCTCCACCGAGGAGACATGAGAAATGCATGGTAATTAACTGAGAAAAGTGGGGTGGGTGGACATTATCAGCAGGCTGAGGATGGAAATGGGTGGACAGGTGAGCCCCCACGTGGGGATCTGCGTTTTCTTGCTTGATCTTTTGACTTCACATCCTTTTTAGTCAACATGTAAAGGACAGGGGCTCAGCTATTTCAGACAGCTAATTGTTCTGGAAGGCGCTTCTCCAATCATTTGACAAAACGCTTGTGATGCATGTTAAGGATAATTATCGCTTGTTCTGCTGTCCTTAAATATCCCTTACAAATGTCAGCCCTGTCAGATGAAGAAGCATTGAGAATCCCTGTTTCAGAGTGCACAGGGAAAGCGGCAACCATTTCCATACCCGTTAGAACAGCACATATTAATGCATTTCATTCGTGCTGAGGTATTTTTAGGTTTTAGAATTATGTAAATTGTTCTCCAAATTATGCACAGGCCTGAGATAGCAGCTAGTAGCAGTTGCAGCTGTCAGAGTCATATGGTGTTGAGCACCCAGCAAGTTGCAAGAGAGAATGCAGAAATGGTTCTGGGCATCACTGCAGCCTCAAATATCTGCTAATGGATGGGCAGATAGCACTGATGTAAGAAGGAAGATAGAATGGAAGATGGGCCTCTCCACTAGCATCAGGAGGGACTGGATGTCGTTACCACTGTGAACTAGAATAGACAGTTTTATTATCAAGGTCAACAGTGCCATTAAAATACTTCCAGGCATCAATCCTCTGCTCGTAATGGAAAGTAACACAAAATAAATTAGCTGTCCACTTAACCAGCTGATAGAGATGGGACAGACTGGACAGAATGGCAGGTTTGGTTTTTTGTTTTTATAGGAGGTAAATGTTTGGAGTGGATATCTGTCTGTTTAGCAGGGAGTACCCCAGGACTCCAGGTGCTATATTTTTCAGAATTGTCCTGAGAAATGTGTATGAAATGGAACTGCCATGGAATAGTCAGGGACTGTACACCTGAAGAAAGAGGCTTTCTAGACTCTGCTTCCTCCAGTACTGAAATCCTGGTACACGGAGTGTTTGGGACCAGGATTCTGCCTCGCTCCATTACTTGGAGCTAAAAACTGAGGACCCATTGCTACAGCTCTCATTGCTGACTTGTCCAAATTCATCCAGTAAGTCTGAGAGCCCTGGTTTCCCAAGTGCCATCCTGGTGCTTAAGAGCTGATGATGAAGGGGGAAGTTGCTTGCAATTAGCCACACTTCCCTGGCTTACAAAAATAGAGTTGCTATTTCACACTGCTGGTAATTGCTCTATTTTCTGCCTACAAAACTTTGCTTCTATATGGCTGACCTCAGCTGAAGAAAACCACACTGAAAGAAAGAACAGATGCAAGTCTCTGCTTGAAGACTAGTGTCAGAGGTGGTTTCTAGTGGAGGTTTAATTCCGCAGAGCTCAGATTTCCATTTACTAGTATACTCAGATTAAAAAGTGGGTTTTCTTTTATTATCAAAACAGTTTGGCTATGTAGAAGGTTCGTGTGAATGTTTTTGCTTTGTATCAAAGTATCAGCGACAGAGCTTGACTTCTGTAATCCTGTGGCATGCTCTACTTTTTTACTGTTGTTTTTCTACTTGAATACCAGCCTAACAGCCCCTAGATTTTGCAGGACCTGCATGCTGAAGGACCATGCTGAGCAGCAGTGAGGTCTGAGTAGGGCTGTGACACACAGAATGGGGAAGCAGGATAAAAGCACAGGAGTGACACTCACCAGCTCACCAGGGTTGACAACTGGAGGCTGAAGAGCTCTGGAGAGGAATGTGCATCTCTTACTCATGGCTTTACCTGGTCACAGTCAAATGTACAGGGCTTATTTATGTCACTAACCCACTTCTTAGTCATGAGCAGTGAAAAATCAGTTAGCATTTTTCATCCTCTTTACAAAAAGAAAAAATCAGCAGCCGAAGACAATAGAAGAGAAACAGATGTAAATCAACATGAAATATTTTGAGACTGCAGAGAGCACTACAGGTAAATATAGGCTAGACGGTCAGCAGTAGGTGTGAGGAATGAATGGGATAGAAATACAATGGTTCAGGAGGGACAGACAGGTTGTCACAATAACTCTTCTGAATTGTTTACTAAATTTTGTTTACAGTATAAACATTTTGCTCAAGGGCTGCTAAAAAGATTTAAGAGAACTGAGTAAAAATGTCCTCTGCTCTATAAACTGCTACTGCTTTGCCTTTCCTGTCTGGATAGCAGAATAAATGAGAGCTACAAAAATACCATTGCAACTAACACCGCACATCATTTTTCAGTTGGTGAAGTGACCAAACGATATATTCTCTGCTTTGCAGTGGGAAGAAATTAAAGGGGAGACAAAACTCTTTGGAGGGTCCTTTAGGAGCACTGTGTCAAAAGCTGGCTCTTGGGGTTCCCTTGCATAGCACTGTATTTTAATTGTTTGAAGATGCTGAAGTGCATAATGTGGCTGCAAAATTCATTAGAAAAAATTAATTCACTGTGCTCTATTCATTTTTTTCCAATCCTGACACACGGCCATGGAGCCTTTTACATCTGCATTTACTTGAAGATAAAGTCATTCTCAAAATATTTTTTTTTTGTTTGCTTTTAGTGGATTATAAACTGGATGTTTATGGGAACTGCAAAGGTTTTTTCCATATGGGGTCTCCCACATGACACCCTTCATACTGAACAGACAGTGCTATTTCAAAAGAATGAGGACCACAGAGGAAGAGCAGAAGACTCTTTAAATTCAGTTCACAGATATGATAACAGATGTTGGATCATCTGCTGGTTAAGAAGTGAACACAAGTTTGGAGCCCTGGCTGCTCATATTTCAGGTTTTGGTACTCACCTGCAAGACAAAGGCACTAATGCTATGCTGACATGAAAGATGTAGCTTCTAGCTGGAAGGAAGTTACCTGAAAGCCATAGATGGGTTTGGGCTCTCCTTTCTCAGCACCTGTTAGCTGGCTAAACTATATGGTTGTTATGCCTTGTGGGACTTAAAAGGATTCACCTGGTCAGTGTACGCAATGAATAACAATTTCCCCTGTGGAGGGTTGGGGATAACTACAAAGCTTAGTTATTAGTGTGAAAGATACAGGCAAGAATGGAAATTAATAAAACATTCCCTGCTATGCTAGGCAGAAACTGAATCGTAGCTATTCAGAAGGCTGCTTGCCTCAAAGTGTCTCTTTCTTTGTTTGCCATCTAACATTTGGGTCAAATGTTTCACTGCTGGGGGTAGCTTTGTCAATTGGAAGCTCAAATTCATCCAGTTAAGCCTGCAATAAAGGCAGGCACTGAGCGCTCCTGTGCAGTGTTACAAGGGCATGTTGCTTCAGGATAGCATCTTCAAAACTGCTAATTGATTGAGATCTCACCCTGTGAAATTCAGTGCAGTGTTTCCTCCGAAGTCATTAAAGTGTTCTTATGCAAGACACTCCTCCTGCAATTAATTAGCTGTTTGTGTGGGCATTTATTTATCCAAAGACATGAAGCTAGACCCTCAGCTGACATAAATGATTCCAGCTTGCTTTTGTTCTTTACCACTGGAAGACCAAGCCCAGAAGCAGAGTAGAAAGATAAGCTCCTGACTCACAGGTGGTTCCCAGCCATTTGCTGTCATACTTCTGCCTCAGTTTTCTGATCTAATTGCGTTTTTCAGGCACTTGTGTTTTAGGGATATTTCTTTTTTCCTTCTAGCAACCCAAATTACTCCAGGAAGAGTTAGTTGTCATGACTCCCTGCTTTTAAGGCTGCTGCTGCCACCGTTTCCAGACAATAACAGGAGCAGAAGACCAAAGCAGACAGGGAAAAAAACTCTAATTATAGCTCAGACTCCCTTTCTCTCTCTAAAGTGGAAAAGAATGTAAATTATCATTCCTGGATTCAAAATCAAATAGAATTACTTATCTCTTGAAATCCCTGCTGATCTGGCCACCACACAGTCAAGCAGCATGCTGTCTCATTATTCCAGTGACATATCGCTGCAGGAGGAGAAACTCCCAGCAAAAATACAGGAGCTCACAGTATTTCTCTGTTCTCCTTACCAGGTAGATTTCCATATTTCTCTTTCAGAATAGAGCCCCTGGATATAAACCAAGTCTGACCTAGGGAGAAATAAATGCAAATAACCTCTGAAATACCAGGCAGCGGAGAAGCCATAGCATGCTTGTTCCTGGAGATAACCAAGATCATGCTGGACCAGGCTCTGAGCAACCTGACTGAGCTGTGGGTGTCCCTGTTTATTGCAGGGAAGTTAGACCAGATGATTTTTAAGTGTCCCTTCTAACTCAAATGGTTCTATGGTGGTACGGTAGTAGAGAAAACCCTTATCAGGATTATTAGGCTATTTTCTGGAGAGATCTGGAGCCTTTCAGTTCTGTCTGTTATGACACCTATCTCTCTCTAATTTGGATGCACTTTCTGTTGCCATGTAGAAAAGAACTCAAGGTTGGTACTGCATGTTCATATAAGGGAATAATGCTAAGTCTTCCACTGCATTACCAGGATGCTCACTTTGTAAAGGTATTTGGTAGCCAACAAAATAGAGAAGCTCCTACTGAATATGCAAAACTACCACATGCTTCTCATTACCCTTTAAGCCCATAGAGATTATAAGCAACTGAAAGGACATGTTGGCCTGGAAAAAGGCAATGAACTGCGATGTAATATGCTCATGAGGAATCTGGAGGAGATGGACAAGGGAACGCACATTAACCAAATCACCTTGCCTTGCTAATGCTGCTTGCTGAGTGTGCACACTTTGGTGGGATTCAAAGGGCAACATTATGGCAGTTAGTGGGTGGGAATAAAACCCACAGCCACAGATGACAGAGTTCCGTAATAAGCATTCTCCAGGAGAGCTGTGATTTTAAACCTTATTGAAAGCATTAGTGAGTGGTTGGAAAAATCAAGACAGCACATACTGCAGTGGATTTCGTGACATTTCTATTGCAGAGTTGAGAACCAGGCACCAAAGGATTCAGTGTATCATAAACTGTAAACATGAAATACAGCAGGGAAGCTGCAGCCTCAAAACACAAAACAACCCTCCCAACGAGTATTCAGTCACACTTTCAGACTCACAGAAAATAAATCTCCTCTTCAGCCACAGCTTATGAATGCAAGGAAAGATCAGGGAGTGCGCACCAGGGCTATTCCCAGCCTCTCTGGTGGAAGTAGGTTAACGCCTGCTTGCAGGCTGACACTTCCATGCCAGCACAGCCTGCCTTCCCCAGCGCGCAGCCGTGTGGGATGCTTAACCCATCCGCTGCAGAGGATGTGCACCTGCACCAAGGCCTGGGGATGCCTCCCTCTGCACTGTTCTGCTGTTCTGTGTGCGCACATGCACACTGCCTTTGCTTATTAATAGCAGTGGAAGCAATTTGCATGAATCAAGCCAAGTGTATTCACATCAGATCTCCCTTTGCTTAACACTGCAGATCTTTCAACAGAGAAGGTGCAGGATTTTGGAGGAAAAAAAGTTTTCTTCTTTTATCCTTCACGAGATGTGCTTTTTCAGTCTCCGTTTGAGGCAATGGAGAAAAGATTAGACCTTTTATACCTAAAGTTCCTCTGAGTAGAGAGCAATAAATACAGGGCTTGAGAGTTTTTTTTCTTCCCCTAGATTGCGAAGAATTGATCTGCATGCTGTTCCTGGAATACCTCTGTAAAAATGGGTTTGCTGCTTTTCCCCCTCCTGGGAATATGCTCTGAACATATGATTCCTTCTGGCTGACATACGGGGCTCTGTTACATGCATCACTCAATTCAACAAAGATATGTCTGCCCATGGTAAAACCAGTCCTGCACCTCTGCCAGCTGTGTGCAATGAGTATGGAATGGTTAATGTACAGTATGTGCAGGTATGGGCACATATTCATAGTCGCACTCCTGAATGTTCACTCGTGCTAAACAAAATTGCTGGAGAAAATAGCAATAAATATCTAGTAGTGACATTACTGGCATGCCCATATTCCTCCCCAATTCCTTTCCTCCTTTCTTACATGACAGCGACTTTCCAAATAACATTAACTGTTCCTCAGGTGTTACCTTGGCATTCTGAATATGGCATGGCCATAAGACAGTCTGCAAAGAGCACACAGTCTCCTTCAAAGCAGACTCAGAAAGAAAGATCTGATAGATCCTAACATTCTTTTTTCCCTTTCTATCAATCTCAGTCCTTTTATTTCCAGTTGCTACCTCAAAGAACACTCGAATTAAATTAATTAGCTTCTAGTAATGGAGGATTATCACTTTATCTGTGTAACAGAATTCTATCCATACAAATGAGATGCTGCTGCAACACTTCTTGAATAGCTGCACCAGAACTCGAGGGGAAAAAATGACCACTGGTGTCTCATGAAAGGGACTGTGACACTGGATAAATTCCTTAGGGTAGCTTTGCTGTGTAAGCCGTTAATACAGCTCTGAGCATCAGGAAATAGAATCCCAAGGATCAGAACAAAAAAATGGACTCAAAAATAAATAAATAAACAAATAAATAAATGATGCTGTGGAACAACAAATGTTTCCATGGAAACTTTGGAGCCACTTGCAATGGAGGACAATGCTGCTGTGTTCCACCCGCTGCCGTATGAGTTTGTGTGTGCTGACACTGCTTTGTGCTATCCTGGAGCTGGAGGAGCTATGGTAACACAGCAAGTGTTTCTCATGGAAACAAAGACATGCAACACGATGTGTCACGCCTTGAAGGAGAATGGGAAAACCATCCATGCCATTGCAAATCAGAAGCTGCTCAGAGGACTGTGGGGACCCATCAGTGAGAAGACTGATGGCTTGAAATTATTACACAGCTCCCAAAGGCAGGCAGCTGAGAAATGTTAGTATGACTGCAATAATCTCAATGTTTGCTGGAGATCTTCCTCCAACAGTGTGGTCACCTTGCTTTGGGCACGTAAGATTAAGTGGTTTGTCACTCCCTCTGGCTTTTCGGTTGTACAACACTGAGCAGTGTGTTTGTGCAGTGTATGGGTGGGGACATATGAACATGTACTACTGTTCAAAATGAGAAAGGCAAAATGAAAGAGAAGGACAAAGCCATCCAAAGAACAGAGCTCTTTGCTCTTAGTCTTCCTTTTGAAAGGCTACAGTCAGTCCCACCCCAGTGCATTACAAAGCAAAACAGAGCTCATAAATAATAAAAATAATAAAAGCAAAGCTCATAAATCTCCAGCACCCTCCAGATGCTGCTGGGGAAGAGAGGGCAAGGAGGGATCTGCCAGCCCCAAGCTGAGGGGTGTAAACAAAAGCTGAGACCTCTGTGAATGGAGACTAGAGAACTTCAAGGGCAGCGGATGGATTTCAGAGAAAAGGGCTTCTAGAGTTGTGCCAGAGCAAAAGGGAAGAGACAATTGCATGCAATGCGCGTGTAACTGTCAGGGCAGAAAGAAAGCAACAACTCTGTGCTTATGAAGAATAAAAGTCCTTGAAGACTCGAGCAGGTAGGTCCATCTGTTTTACACCTCACTGTTATCCTTCCAGGACAGGCAAGTTTTGTTCTCGAAGGCAAGTATGAACTAAACCTTCTAGTTCCATGCAGTTACATACACTGAGACACCTACTGGATACAAAACAGTAGGTTTTTTAAGAGCCACAATCTTAAAAATAAACCAGCTCTCAGTTAAGTATAGAAGAAAAAGCAATTCAAGAAGGACTTCTGACCTCTTCTTTCCTGCCACTGAACCTCCTGTGAATAGCATATCTGCAGTCCTGAAATACAGCATATTATTATATTTTGTCTTGGCAGCAGAAGTCCACCTACTCAGCCAATTTTTTACTTATTCTGTGCTGCTAGAACACTTCATCCTAAAGGCAATTATACTTTCTTTTATGTCATCACACATTTATGTACATTAACCTTGTGCTAAACTCCAAAGGCTAGAAACAACCACCTAAATCATGCTAATTAAGACAAATTACTGGAATGCTTTGAGGAACGCTGGGAAATGCATTTTGCTGCATACTACAGTAATGAAAACAAAGCTCAACTCCATAATACTTATTAGCTCTTATTTCAACACTTTATTTTTTCCTAATCTTTTTTAGCCCTCCCCCCCCTTTCTCAGGGATGCAATTTAAATGAATTTCTCCACCAAGACCCCAAAGCAAGTACATCCATGCTAGAAATTGGCCATTATGGAGAAGTTAATAGGCCAAATTCATCCCCAGGTATAACACCTGAGTTCTGCAGAGCTACATCATGATGAATACAGCCCAGGTCTGGGAGATGCACGCTCCTTAATTTTTATGCTCTGTGCTTCACAGACGTCACAAGCAGACAGAAAAGAGGCAGAATCCAGCCCACTGAGATGGAGACAATTCCCGACTGAGAGATCTACTTCAGCTGGCTTCGTTATGACCTCTCTGCAAGGGACTTGGTGGTGGAAACAAAGACAAGAATACAGGAATGGTGCAATGCCAGAGCAAGCAAAGAGCTTAATCAGCACATATTTAATTGCTTTAGCCTTCAGAAGACACCTCATGATCCTACAGGCCCAATTCCTCTGCTTCAAGTATTTATCAAAAATTGGGTTAGCTCCAGATTGTGTGTGCATTACATTAAACAGGTGGCTGTCCTCCAATAGTAAAGTGTAACAGCAGGATGCAAGAAATATACACAGCAATAGGCCTCATGGCAATTCTGCCTCTCCGTGTTATTAAGAAAAAGGAAACAACTTCCTACCCTCAGACTGCCCGAGCAACCCAACACTCCAAAGGCTTTAAACGTAGGGAAACAAGCAGCATGAAGAAAGGGTAGGCTAAAGGAAATAAAGAGCCTCTGCAAGAAGTCAGTATGGGACTATCCATGCCATGCTGAGCATGTAATAGAAATTAATTTTCTCCTGGAAAAAGATCCTGTAATTAGACCCTTATGTCACCTTTTTTTGTTTGCCATATAATCAGGCTTGAAGTTGCTGCTCCAGGAGCAAATTCTTAACAGGGCCTCCCTCCCCCCTCTCAAATTAAAGGAGAGATAATCTATAATCATCAAAAAGAAGATAATAGATGCTGACTTCTCCCTAAAAGTCGTTTTTGAATTTTCCTTTCTGAGCAGAAGCTAAACAGTGTCTACTGTTATTCATTAAGCAGTCAGCATCCTCCTCTGAAGAGCTGACGTCAGTCGGCAGCCTAGGACCTGCAATTATCATCCCTCACCATTGAAGTGGATGGCTGCTTAGTTACAGCACGATGCATGTCTGAAAGGATCTGGCTGACACCAGCTGCCCTCCTTCAAAAAGTTTCAAGTGGGAGGCAAAGAATGAGAACGAGTGAAATTTAATAATTTTTGACCTCAGGAAAACTTTCACCAGGCCACATAATTTTCCCACCCTACTCCCCTCACAGGGCATATCAATTCATTGCTTGTGGGAAGGAAAATGAGTAATAGTTAATTTAAAGTCAGTTCAGGTAAGCGTCAGAGCTTCTGCATCTGTATCTAAACTTTGGACTATTTCAAAGCTGTGCTCATCAACATGCAATGAAAAAGCAAAGGCGGCTTTGTAAACTGCTAAGAAAATACTCAGCAAAGCTTCTTCATGCCCATGAACAGCACTGAGGTTGGAATCGAGTTTCCAGGACTGGTCTAGTGTTGAAATGATAAACAGGACAAAGGCGTCTTGGAAGGAAAGCTAAGGAGAACATCCAGTGTTAGAGCCCAGAAGCATCATGGAGAGCAGCTAGGATTCTCTGCTGTTAGCTCCACTGCATCTCAGCTGGACGCTGGAACCTGGATGGAACATATCTGAGCTAGCCTCTGAGAGAAAAGGTGCTGAGAAACCACGAGGATACCAAAAAACACCTGCAAAACTACTATTAAAATCTTAAAACCTACACTACATTGAGTAGCAATGTTTATTAGCTTTTTTTTCCCCTAGTCCTATTAGAGAATTCTTGATTGTCCTTAAAATATGATCTGCCATGACACACAGAGCAGGGAATGAACCTGGGTCACAGAGAGGGACAAGAAATCCTCCTCAATGCAAATAACAGGCAGGTGGGTGAGCATGGCAGCATGGAGCTGGAGAAGAGAGACAGGTGATGCTGGAAAAAGGCCAAAGCAAAGACTGCGAAGGGGATTCTGTAAATACCATTTTCCCAAGGTTTCCACTATTACACACCCAGAGCCAGAATTCTTGATCGCTTTTGGCACAGGCTGAAAACTTCAGCCACCATTTATATGGGGATGATATTCAGCCTGGCCTGTTTAATGTGCAGGTTGCACCCAAAACAGGCTGTAGATTGCAGCTTTGAAAAATGACAAAATATATTGTTTTATAACTGCCAAGGGAGAGGGTGTGCTTCGCATGTGTAGTAAATCAGAGGCTGATGATGACTTTTACCTTACACCTTGCATTATATCACCCATTCTTCTTCCATGACACTTTCCCCTAACGACTCACATTTGTTTGATGAATATCTAAACTCTATCAGACATCCCTACTCTAGTTCTTTTTAAGCCATCTTACTAACATTTGGTTGCTATTAACTTCAATACATAATAGCCTGGTATTTGCATTCATTGCACTGAGCCATTCATCATGCATGCTTATTTTTTTTTTTGCTTTGTTTTTGAGACAAGTACAATTATCCAGCTGCTGCAAGGACTTAATTATCTACCTATTCTACATTTTTCACTATTAGGTAAGCATGGATTTAAACAACAGTACTGTTTAGTGCATAGGGCTGGGGTCTCCATTTTTCTCTATTGCTGTTGTGCTGTTGCTGAAAGAGTAACAGAAAATGCTGGAACTCTGTGGCAGAAATGAATAAAACCAGTGATTTGTACCCACACAGAAACAGACACCCAATTTCTAAATTGTTTCTATGCCTAATAGTGCAGGATTCCTTGCTAAGATTGTTAGAGATACCTGAGTAACAGAGGTGCCAAAGGACACCTGATGCTTAAGAAATCCCTTTGGACATTTTACTGATGGTATACAGTCCGATTATATTGTGTCAGACAGATCCCCACTGTTTTATACTCAGTAGAGATGACATGACTCACTTCATTCTCCATTGAAATTCAGTATCTGCTGGATGGGAGGCAGGATATAGATTTTCTTTCAGGGCATTTTTTGTGAATAGAAATGAAGATGAATTCCATAAAGTATTGAAACTACAGGTGAACAATAACAAAGCAAAACGCAGTCTGACTGGGACATCATCACCGCAAGCCATGCTGTAGGAGAACTAATGGCTCTGCTTTGACAGGACCTTGCCTGTGTGAGCAAACCCAGGGAGCAAGGTGGAAGGACGTGAGGTGACACGGATTTTCCAGTACTGTGGGAACCAGGGCACTTATTATCCAGATCAGTCTGAACTGAAATTAGTAAGACTAGCAATGAGTCATCCTTCCACATCCTGTTGCTCTTCAGAAGGTCATTTAATTAACAACGCAGTGCCAGAAAGGTCCTGCAGATGGGATTACTGCACGCTAAATGCTAGTTGTGCAGGAAGCTCTGTTTGGGAACAAGCAGGGTCAGAGCTCCTCTCCTGCATGCCTGACCCCATCAAGAAGTTGCTTCTTAGGAGACCGCCTTGCTGAAAATAGTCTGAAGTGGTGTTTTTTGGATTTTTTCTCCCTTTTCTTGGTGGCTTTTTTTTTTTTTTAGCCTAGATCCTTCCAGTGATCTTCACAGCTCAGCCTGATGGAAGCCTGTGCTGCCAAAAGCAAAGTGGTGGTGAGCTGCAGCACAGAAGTGGGAACAGGGTAACGTTTGGCTGAACAGCCTCATTTTCTGCACAGAGGTCCATGTCCTTCTCTTAGTCATGGGTCACTCCTGCTTAGAGAGAGCTGGCACAGGGAAAGACTCAGGGAAGATGACAACCAGGCTGTGTTAATTCAGGTATTCAGGCTGCTCTTCTGAATCAGAGATGGGCACATGACTAAGCTTCCCTGGATGATTTATGCTGTCTCAAAGGGTATTTTGTGGAGGCACAATATATAATAGACTAGGAGGAAGTTGAGTGTAGTGTTTTGTGAAGAGATCTCCTGTGTCACAATTTGTATTCTGCTTAAACACTGCTAAGGCATCTGAAAATAATTCAGGGAGTTGGGGAACCACTGTGTCTGTCAGTTCCTGAGGAGTTGAGTCATGTATCAGATCCAATCTCTAACCCGTATCAACAGGCTAAGCAGACAAATTAGCCCAAGCGGATACTGAGCAGTTCCTGACAGGGCATCCAACCTGAAGATAACGTGCTCACAAAAGCAGAGACATCAGCGCATTGCTTGCTCCTGTATTTCTTGCACAGATCCCATTGCGGCTCAGCCTCTTTTCAGGCTGCATTACACACAACCAGTCTACAAAGGGACCAGAGAGACCAAGCAGCTTGCAGTGATGCGCAGTGTCATCTGGTCACAGAGGCAGCAGTCAGTCAGAAGGCCATCCCTGAAGGCCTGCGCTGTCTTCCTCAATTTACCCCAACCACTCACCAGGCCCCAGATGTCTGGGAGCTTTATGGCTTGCTATAGCCTTGCAAGTGAGCTGAAGGGCATACAGGACTCTGATCTGTTCAGCAAGGGAGGGTTAGCTCCCTGGTCACACAGGATTTTATCAGGCCAATGGCTAAGCTCGTCAGTAGGTGACAAGTGAAAGAGAATACACAGGACTCTTCAGAGCTGCTTTCAGGAGACCTACAAGACTTATCACACAGCTGCTGTAACTCATGGGGAAAAAAAAAACCAAAAAACTACAGAAGCTTTAAAAATGGGAACTGCTTTCTCTTTCCATAATACTTCTGTTTCACCCCAGAACTTGCCACACTGCACTATGACTGAACTCTGAATGTGCTTTTATTTCACTCCCTGGTGCCTGGAAAATTGCTTCCAACGTGCTCAGCAAGCACAGGCACAAGCGGTTGACTGCAAATCCATGAAATAAGACAAGAGGCTCAATTTCTCACGGCAGTACCCCTCAGATGGAATAGTCAATGTCTTTGTACACCCCATCATGTCAGGTGCAATATCTACAGCGCATCCATGGATACCAGCATAATAGTTTGTGGGTTCGAGTTAACCAGCAAGGAGTCCTGAAGACCAACTGGTGATGCTTGCAAATGGCCTGTTCATCTTGCAGTGGCCTACTTCTGAGAGAATGAAATTGAATAGGAATGGTTGAGGTACTAGATCTGTGAGGGCCAGAGGGTGCCCCCAGGTTGCAGTATCCCAGGAAGTTTTAACAGTCCATCTGTGCCTCTTCCAGGCAAAACAACTTCCAAGTATTGCCCTATACCTTCAGGTTTTTGAATTTTAGAGCTCCTCATCTTTCATCACAAGAAGTTAAATTACTTTAATTGTTCATTTGCTATTCCCCCATCACCCAGTTATCCTCTTACAGCCTTCTCCACTTACGCTGTTATTCCAATCACATTTTCATCCTTCCAGCTTCAGCATGTTTCCTGTTCTATATTTGTGCTTGCAAACACAGACACCTGCGTATACACCCACACTCTGATTCAATCTTTGTTTTGTTTTCTGGGTTCACTTCACACTTTCATTTGTCTCTCACCCTTCTTCAGTCCAATTTCATGTATTCCTTTATTGCTGGAGACTTAATTTTGTTGCTCATTTGGTATCTGACTCCTATCTGCCTGGACTCTCCTATCTCTCAGAGGCTTGTTTATCTCTACACATTTCACTTTATTCTTTGTCCCTCTGTGATGCAGGCACAGAGAATTCAATTCATTTTCTCCCCTCTTCTGTACTGTTTCATGTTCCTGAGGACACACCACATTGATGTCTCTTCTTGCTAGAATAAGCACAGAACATCCTGTTCTAACAACACATTAGACAATTTCATGAAAGCAATTGTTTTGTTGTTATCTGCACTGATTTATCACTGTGCCTTTATGTGATGCTTAGCACTAGGATGTAGAAAGACAGGACATCAAATTGTGATACTTGGAGAAGTGCTGCATTTATTTTTGGTAGTTCTTGCTGAACATAAGAGCAGTTGATATTAAAATGTCCCATTCACTTGGACTTGCCATTCAGCTGGATAGCAGCTACAGACTACCTTTTGCAGATTTACTGAACTATTTTTAGTTCAATTGCTTATTTCCCTGACTCAGACTGCAGGTTGTCTGAGCTCCCTTTTATGCAGTATGTGCAAATGAACCTCATTGCTTGCACTCATCCTGACCCAAACAGCATGCAGCTTTTAGAAGAGAATCATTTTAGTTACTCTGAGATATAAACTTGTATATTTGTGCCTGACAGATTTTCAGGCTGATTTAGTTACCACCTTGCTTATATAACCCCAAATTTTATTTTATGCTTACCACCTGCCTTTGGCGACAGGAGCTACCTGCAGGTTGATTTACCAGCTTGAGGAATAGCTTTTTGCAGGGGAAGCACAGGCATCTAATGACAGTTTCCCAGTCACCACAATATGCTGGCAAAGTAAATCTTTAAAAAGGGAGAGGGAAGGACAGCAGGAGGTTTGTTTATCATCCTTAGAGGCTAAAGTGAGATAAACCTTTCCTCAAACTCTGCAGGAGTAGCTCCAAGTATGGCTAAGGGGAGATCTGGGAGCAAAGCTGCAATGACATCCGAACGCTGCCAGGAACAGGTTCTGCTCTTTGTTGCTGGATGGCCGTATCAAAGACAAACAATACTTGTGCACAGATGCATGTTATGTTTAAATTATTCACCATGTTCTCATTTCTCTAAACAAGGGCATTCAAGCTGATATCTCAGAATTGCTGGTACCCAGACTCTGCTCTGCTCTCTAACCTCAACAATTGCCCTTCTGGTTAATTTCGGACTTCAGAAGGAGGAGAAGAGAGCAGAGAGTACATTAGTGATAAAAGCAGAACTGAAAAATATGAGCATGTGATTTTGAACTGTGAAGAAATCATCATCATGTTCCAGAATGAGTGGACAATGAAGGAAACCCAAAACTGATTTGGAAACATTGATATGCCAATATTAATTCTGAGCTCCCACAAACGGCTTCCATTAAAGACTATTTCCCACAATGAGCTACGATACTGGGCTTTCCCTGAGAGATGAATTATCAAGCCCAAGGTATCTCTTTTGTTCCTGAGTACTGCCTACGAACCTTAAGCATCCACTCCAGGTGGATGCCAAGAAGTGAACATCTCACCTGTGCAAGTAAATCATTAAAATTGTGTTTAATGGATGTGGGATGCAGAAAATGATGTCTCCTACTTCTGTTTTGCACTGCCAGATTGAAGACAGTATAATTGGACTAAATATGCTGGTAAGTAACCACTGTACTGGAAAGCGGTTTTTATAAACAGAGCTTTTTCCTCATCCAAATCTACCAGAAGGTACCATGGGCTTATCAAACACTGTGTATGCTGTAAGGAGCACACTCTATGCACACTGGCTTTATTTTGCATTTACATCTTTGTACCAAACAGCTGAACACAGGTTATTTACCAAAACGTTGGGTTTTTAGTGACAACTTGGAATGTTTATAACAAGTTTATAAGTATTACCAACTTTCTTTCTGTTGTCATTTTTTTGTTTCTTATCACTTAAGATACCTTCTTTTTCTGGTTAGATGCTCTTTTCCTGGCTATTCTGTTATTACTGATAACCTTAATCAATTGCATTTTCTCTGTTCCTTGCTAAATAGGTTCTGCCACTTTAGAGTTGTCCCTTCCTATTTACACTCCGTATATTTAGTGCTTTACTCAATCTCTTATTTCTTCTTCCACAAGTTTTTCAATGAAACTAAGGTCAAGTTAATGTAGGTCACATCCTATCCTCCTCTGGGGGGGACTCTGGACTGCAGTGTTGTTTTTAACAACTGTTGTTTGTGCTCCACAGCTGCCGTTACTAGCTGCAGGTTTTAGCCACTAAACTGTAATGATCTCACTGATGCTAGAACTTCGTATCTCCTTGTGTTTCTCTTAAGGAGCTCACTGAACCACAAAGACATTTAGCTCCGCAGAGAAAAATCATTTTTGTCCACCTGTTTTCAGAGCAGCCACAGAGGTGAGCTGAGCAAAGAGAAAGCTGTGCCTGAAACGTGGCATGGATAAAAGCTGAGCTGCAAACAGCAGAGAGAGGTAGAATGGTGGGAACACAAATAGGGCTGCGTTGGTTATGGGTGGAAGGAGCAAGAACTGAGAGGAAGAGGCTGTTCTTCCACTGCATTTTGGAAGCAGATTCTTGGGTTCTCTCCATCTCCGCCTCGAAGAAGGAATCATCTTTTCCTGTGCCTATGTGGCAACCATTCAAGCATCACAGAAACAGCTATAATTAAAAGGAAGGATGAACAGGGAGACCTGTCACAGCACACAGATCTTCTTTCCTCACTTTCAAAAATGGAAAGTTGAGTAATATTAAAGTAGGTGTCCAAACCAAGTACTTCTGAGGTATCATTCCCCATTTTACTTCACTAACCACAGAAAGAAACTAGAAGCTGTATTACAATTTACTCCAAATCGTTAGATGGCTTAAATTAGGTGGGAGAAGGTTGTCAGTGCAGTGGTTGCAGTGCAAGAGGCAACAGAGCTAAGTTACAGGAGGGATGATCAAGAGGCAAAGCAGTACAGGATGCAGGTCTGCAGGATGGAGCTGTGCGTGTCCGTCATTGCAGGGGAGCTGAACTGGATAATCTTCAAGGGTCCCTTCCAACTTGAATCTATGTTTCTGTGGTATGAGTGACCCATCATTCTCCCAGTATTGACTCCATCATTTTAAGCATGACAGAAACTTCTCAGGATGATGAAACTGAAACTGTCCTTAGTACCAACCCACCTTCTGTCTGTGACTTTAGCCAGCACTCCACATGTTTACCAGGTAAATTCCACCTGATAGCAGTCTCCACAATACAAGTGTTTAGCTCAAACTCAAATTTCAACCATACCTTCTCAGTCTTTTGTCAGCTCAGTTCCATGGGACACACGCTCACCTTTCACATGACCAGCACTTCACAATACAATGCAGCCAAGAAATGAAGAGCCAAGTAGGTCACTACAAGTAAAGGCTGAGTCCTTTTTCTCCTTCCACTTGGATAAGAAACGTCTCCCCTCACCCTCTTCTATCACTTTCATTTCATTTGTATGCCCAACTTGCACTGCAGGGATAACAAATATATTTGATCTGGGCAACAAACAGAGGCCCCTTCCTCAGCCTCTCCCTATGGAGAAGCATCCTGGGTATTATCAGGTGGAATAGGCTCTGCTCAGAGAACAGTGTTTGTTCATTTATTGCTTATTACAAAGCAGCAGGGGGAAGTCAGATTTTAAGCCCAATAAACAGGTTGGCAGATTTCCTGTAAATCTGCTGTATTTTATTGCTGGCATAAAATACAAATAACCCCGAGTACATTGTGGAGCAGGCCTGCTTCTTTCTGCAATAAGAACAGTATTTCCTGTCTTAACAGGAACCTGCTTCAAATGTGATTCTTGTCATAAAACTGAGTCTGAGAGCAGCTCCTTTGTGGAAGCTAGCTGCATGTCCCCTGAGCAGCTCCATTTCCTCACTTAAAAGGCAGTTATTTCTTAAGGGCATCCAAGAACTGCAGAGCTGTATTCCAGCCCATCTCATGCAAACATCAGTGAGCTCTGCTGAGCAGAGTCTGGTTCCAGGATCCTTCCTACTGAAGATGATGAACAAGAAGAAAGCACAGCATAGCTTCCCTTTCCCAAGGTGGGGAACACAGCACAAGAGCTCTTCCTTCTTTTAGTAGGCTCAGTTGGATGAAGACAGAGATCCTAACCCAAAATCTTCTGCAGGAGAACCAGCCTTCAGGAAAGCATTTCTGAAAAAAATCAAAGCTGCTTTGGAATTTCTCTGTAGGTGTCTTTGTATGTTAGCTGCTGCTCCCTTTATAGAGGACGGGACAGTCCTCTGTGACCAGGACAGGCAAACAAGGCCACAAAGCCTCACAGTGTTTGCTTTACTCACATCTGAACTTCACAAAAACAGAGTGGAATTGATAGAGAAACAGATTCCCTACAAGATCTCGTTAGGAAGGTAACAAAAGCAACACCAGTTGTGGCCTCCTGTTGCCACTATGGAGATGGCAATGATGCTACGTAGAAGTCTGAGACATGCTGCCTGGATTCTCTTGCAGCTTGTGGGGATTCCACTAACCTTCTGATTTTTAAGACCACACCAACTTCAGACCTTAAAGTTAAACTTTCCGAGGAGTTTTGCAGAAAAAGACCACAGACAAATAAGCTTGGGGTACTCACAGAACAGCATTCATTTTTACCTATCTGAAACCTGACATCTCCTCAAAGATCTGGCGGGAGAGATCCCTCACAAAGTGTGAGAGGCAGATGCTTCCAGTGAGCTCATCATGCTGGTCACCTACTTTAGCCTGGAAAAGACGACTTTCTCCAGGTGCTTCTGGGGACTGCAGAAGGACGCTGCATAACAAGGGCAGATCTCATGTTTTGCTCTCACCAATGTGAGAATTTGGCTAAAATTAAATTAAATAAAATTAAAAAACAAGCCCCATTATAATACCACTATTAAAGACTGCAGTCATCTAAAAATGCAGTCGCATTATTTTTTCTCCCTCTTGTCAAGTGATGACTTCTCCCCCCAAAGAAAAAGCAGCTTAGTGATTTCTTAAGTCCCCAGTTGCGTCTGAGCATCTTTACCCTCACGGCTGTCATCTCAAATCTAGCCCTTAAGCTTTCCAAGCGTTCTTATTTTTATCCCAGAAATAAGAGAAAGAGGGAGAATTACTGGGTTAAACCTTTAATACCGAGATAAAGGACCCATTTCCCTCTTTCTTTCTTAACCCTTAATACTTCCTACCCATTATTCCACTCGCTCTGCTCATCTCTCCAAGCAGCACACACATTTAATCCTGCCTCTTTGCTTTGCAACATGAGCTGCTTTCTCCCTTTTACCTCTGTGAGCATCTTTGTTTTCCTGGTGTTGCAATATTTGTTTGAACAGTCTTCTGCAAACATCCCAGCCACAGTGACTCCCAGCTCATCCCATTAATGCTGTGTTCATGGCAGGAGGTCCACGCCATCAGCACACCCAGCACTGCTCAACACCCCATGGCTTTAGCAGAGTGTCTGGGACACCCAGCAGCTCTGCCCACTGCATGGGCACAGCAGTACAGCCATCATTTACTCTGATGTCACAGAAGACAGGAGGAAGTACAGGATAAATTGCCAGCATTTAAGTGAAAAATGTTTTTGAGGCAGTTAATAGGTCAAAGTCTACACTCACATGTTTGCTACCTTGGTGATGTGCATTTGTTTGCACTCTGCCAGTTATTCATAGCAACGCTTTACCCGCTACTTCTTGAAGGCAATCTTAACCAAACCAGCCTCGAAACGATATATTTCATGTGTCTATGCTGTAGGGCACTGCTGCAGAATGACCATAGTACAAACAGAACATGAACACTTTGTGGATTTCTGGAGATTTAGGCCAAGCAAGGCTTTCTGAAGCGAAAAGCAGAGTATATGTTATATCTTATTATATATATATTTTTACTACATCTCAGTTCCATAGTTACACAAGCATGGCTGTGTAGCAGTCAGGCCCTTATGATAGAAATAGAAAGAAATGCCTTGTTCAGCTTTTGATCAGGTGCCCAAGGCCAGGTTGGACAGGGTGTTGGGCAGTTGGATCCCATGGGGTGGAAGAAAGCCCACAGCGGGGGCCAGAACTGGATGATCTTTAAGGTCCCTTCCAACCTAAATCATTCTATGATTCTATAATTCTATTACTGAGAGCATGAAATAAATGAAAGGGAAATTAGCTGAAGCTGCAACTGGCTGTGCTAAGTGCTAGGCATGTAATGAGGCCATGACATGGGGTGGTAGCTACACCTGATCCATCAAAAACACAGGTCCAGGTGCACGGTGGGTGCTGCAGAAGCAGCCACAGCCAGAAACAGCCCTCAGCAGGCACCAGTGTTCTGACCAAATCCAGCCCAACTGCATGAGAAAACTGAGGGAAGAAGCTAAATTTAAGAGTGGATTTAGACTTTTCCTTAACTCACCCTTTCAGGGCTTGACCTGTGACCATGCATTTGCACAGAAGTGAGAACAGCAATATCACCAGGGCAGATAAATGCCTCTGAAATAAAAAATAAATCTGCTATAGCTCTGCAGTGGCAAAGCACTGGTTTCCTAAAAAGCAGCCTGGTCACAAGGGAGGGGTGTGCTGTCCAGGGCCCTGCTGCTTAGTTTTACAATCAAACTGCTTTTTTTTCCCTCTCTCCTCATTTTATTTTTAAATACCTGCTGTCTCTGCTTGGTGTTGTCAAAGTTTAATGGTTATTTAAAGAGCTCCCTGAAAATAATCACCAAAAAAAGTGTGTTAAATGTGCTAAACTATTCCTCCAAACACCTGCAAGCTGTTATACTTTGCAGGGCTAACAAGTCAGACCCAAAATAGGATTAGGCACTAATATACTATGAATTAGCACCTCAGTAAGCTACTGACAAGGAGAAAAAGCAGCAACTCTTGACCATGTTTTGGGCCAGAGACAGGTGGACTTAAGATAACCTGGCTTAACTACCCCCACCCTTATTAGAATAGATGGGAGGGATTCCCCTCCTTGGGAGCACTTTTCTCTCCATTGGAAAAAGAGGGAGTTGGAAACTCCAGCATCAGTGGCTGCACTGCATGAGATGAACTCTCCTCTCATCCTGCAGCAACACACACTCATGGGGATGACTTTAATTGCATCCTGCTGGATCTGCATCACAGGACTCAGTTAATCAGTGGAAGGCCTGTTCCTAAGACTCCAGTTTAGTATTTCTTGCAGAAGTTATTTAAATTAACCACTAGAGATATTATGGGTGATACTGTAAATGTCTGAAGGAAGGGGACTGACAACAGTAATTGCACACTAATAGTTAGTACTGTTATTAGCACAAGAGGATGCTCTGTTCCCCAGATACCATTATTGATATACTGAAGACTCAAATGTACAAGGTCAGACACCCTGGGATAGTCCTGCTGCTCTAAACAAAATACTGTCACAATCAAGCTGACTTTGTAAAGGCAGAATGTCTTTTGTCCCTGAGGACTGATTGATTTTTTTCAGCTGCATTTTACCCAGCTCAAGGTGCAGCTCTTTCGGGACATCAGCAGCACAGAGAGGGACTAGAGAGCAGGGGAGAAGAGGGAGAGATCTGCCTCATCCTAGAGGTGATTGTGGCTGAGGAAAGGCTGCCAAGGCATTTGGCATCAGAGGGGCTTCATATGACGGGACCCTTACACACCTTCCCTGCACACAGACTGGAAAAGTGACAGCTTGCAGGAGAACAGACTCTCCATCTGCCACAGGCAATGTATCCAAAGTTTGCCACTCGATCACAGGCAGCCTGTGCTGCTTTGTGTCACTCCCATACAGGATATTCCCTAGGAAAGCTAAGATGTTTTTTTTTAATCACCTCTATGGCACTGCATATTATATATTATATGTCATATTAACCAGAAAAACAGAAACAGAGGCAGAAAAAACAGCCTCAAGGAGGAATACACAAGGCTAAAGAGTGACAGAACCATGAACTATTGTTTGTTTGGGTTAGAAAGGCTATGGCTGGAGTCACCTGCACTCTGTGTGCTGCACAAAGGAAACAAGTGCAAACAAGTGCTGTCTACAGTCTAGAAAATCTGATCCCTAACAAAAGACTAAAATGCATGAAAAAACTGAGAATGTTACTGTATGGTAACTGTTGAGCCACGGCCTGAACCACTGATTGACCATCTGGGAAAAGGACCCAGTCAGCCCTGGGAGCACAGGTGAAGGCAGTTCAGCTGTGTGACCGGAAGGGCTGCAGGGTGGCTGCACATCTCTTAGTCCTCATTTAAGGGCTGACTGGGGAATGATCTCTAGTTGGAGATCCCTCCCTTGTGAGGTTTTTCTTGTAAGCCTGGATCTTCAGAAATGGGTGAGCCATTTCCCCTTGTAATACCTTTCTATTGCTCTAGTTCCCTTGTTGTTGCATCTCCTCTAATGCTGTTCAATTGTGTTGATCTTTCTGATTATTACAGTTGCGCACTGAGTATTCAGGAGAGCTGCAATGCCAAAGAAAGAGCGTATCTGCATTTGTGCTAGCTCCTATAGGAGTTGGCTGTAATGACTTTGGGATGTTGTAGGGGAAGTATTAGGAAATGCTTTCCATAGACAGTAAAGCTATAGAGAAAGCTTTCTGCAGGCTGGAGGATGCACTGCTGAGAGGCCTCCTGCAACAGGTTACTAGGTACCTGCTAGGGGCAGCAGAAGTGTAAGAGATCCTGCCTTGAGACAAGGGGATAGATTGTGTAATTGCTTCAGTCCTTAAATCCTAACTCAGTGACCAACAGATTAAACAATGCAAATTTTAGGTAAATGCATATATCTAATATGTCAATTTTTCTTCTACTGAGGCTTTTTGCAGCCTCACAGAGCTCTTCATCCAGCAACAGCCTCCTTTTTTCTTCCCCTCCAAAAAGTAAATATGACCTTTCTTCTTCCTTTTTAAAATTCTCCAGCTGCACACTGTCCTCCTCCTAAGGGAATTTGGCTTTTTTTAATACAGTTCACACCTAAATTGCAGTCCAGAGCCCTGCAATTAGTTGCAGCAATTCTTCTTTCACTCCCTACAAGCACAGCAAACCCTTCTTCAGCCTCATGACGGCCCTCTGCATGGCAGCCCAGATAAGTAAAGACTCCATCTCTTTGTGTTTGCCTCCCACACCACGACACCCACACAGCTGCTTTCAGCACCGAGATAGGCAAAGCAACGATCAGCTGAATCCCTGGCAAACATGCTCTTGTTTCTGAACTGTGTGTATCAGAGTAACCCTGCCCTCCCTCCTCTGCTCTGCTGTGATTAACTGACCTTGTCCTGGTACCTGTCAATTGCAAGATAGGATTTAGATAATTTTATGTATCTGAATAGCAGAAATTGAGCTTGAAACCCAGCCAGAATTGCTTTTGCTCATGTGGCTGTGCAAATCCCTCTGCTGTACCCAGCAAGCAATCTCAGCCTGTTTCATAGTGAGAAGATATACATTTAATCTTTTAGTGTATTACATCTTTCACTAGAAATAGTGCTTGTACTATCAGATGCTGTTCAAGTATTTATGTTTTTCACCCTCAAGCAATGTTCATTTTCCCTTACTATGCATCCCAGGTTGGATTTGTTTTGTTCAGCTCTTCCAGAGCCCAAGTGGGTACTCATCATACCCCTGCCCTTCTGCCCATCTGTTCTCATCTGGTGGAGCAGATTTTTACCTGGTTGCTTGTGGCAGTGAGGCTGCTCAAGCTGGGCAGAGCACCTCGCATACCCAGCTCTAAATTGCTCCTACTTTCAATCTCCTTTCCACTCTGAGTGCAATTTTTCACCACTCTCCTTTCTAAAAGGCTGTGCAGGGAGGTGGTTGAGTCACCATCTCTGGAGGCGTCCACTGAACATTCAGATGCTGTACTAAGGGTCATGGTTTAGTGGGCAATATTGGTAGTAGGTGGATGGCTGGGCTAGATGATCTTGGAGGTCCCTTCCAACCTTTGTGACTCTATGATCACGTTTGCCATAGTGGTTTGTTAACTGGTTTGCCCTCATTTCATTCTGCATCGGTGATTAGTCGACATTGGACTCCTTGTGTTTGTTGTCTTTGCTAACGGATGCTTAGTAGCATGTAGAAGTTCTTTTCCTGAGTTATCTGCAGGTAAAAATTAAAAGGATGAGTAAACAGCCTCCCAAATAACATGAGACCTTTTGCAGTCAGGGAACACTTCTGCAGTAATGCATCTCGGCAGTGTTCATGCCCATCAGCATCAATAGAGAGGCTCATCTTGAATCAAGCCCCAAATGTGAAGGTTCACAAACTGTCAGATTTTATATGTTCTGATACCTATAAACACTTTTCAGGTATGATTACTCATCTCTTCATAGTAATGCGTTTCAGATACTATGTACTCTGTGCATTTTAGAGGGGCTCAGGCATATTGGGCTACATCTGCTGGTTTATTTTTAGGAAAATGAGCTCTGGTAGATTTGCTTAGAAACAACACACAAAGAATTATGTGAATTTACAGGCAGCTGAATATTTCCAGTTCTAGGTCTATGAACCTTGACAGCATTCTTTCAAATAAATTACTTGTAAAGCTCATGTTGACCTCTTCTCCTCAAAGGCAGAAATCTAGAAGTCATCCCAGTGGTGTGAAAGGTCTATCTTAAACCAATTTAAGCCTCCAGGAAATACAGAATTAAGGCTGACACCAGCTTTCCATCTTTGCCTGTGACAGCGCAGCGATGATAGCAGAATAAGAACACAGTGGCTGTATTAAGGATGACTTGGCTGCTCTGAATGCACCAAATGTATACATAACAAAAGAAGTTCAGTGCAAATACATCTTGGTATCAGTTTTGTCTCAGCAGGTTAATAGAGAATAGAGAAGATGATACAATTTTGAAAGCAGCTTACACAGTAGGTACCCAATTCCCACCACAACTGGAGCTTGGAGGCCTATTTCTCAAATTCTGATCTTGCAAGAGCTTATGTATGTGCTTGCCTTCAAGGGCTGCATATAGAGCAACAACTTAGCAACATGTTAGAGTATTTTGAACTATCATATTTAGACAGTCCTGAAAACTGAAGCAACTGTAGTACTTTCCTATAACGTAGCCTCACTACAAAACATCTGAGTACAAGCCTGAGAATTAATGGGAACTGCTCTTGGTTTAACTTTGCTTACTCAGTGATTAAGCCCTGTTGTCAATTTGTAAAATCTATATTGTAAAAGCTGTGATAGAGAAATCTTCCTTCTTCTGCATGGGTTTTGCCAATCCATCTCAATGCCAGCCAGATAAATCATGTTCCTCCAGTAGGCAAAACAAGCCATCTTCAGAAAAATCCAGCCAGATTTTCACAATTGCCAAAGTGCTTTGAAGACAGAGGGGCTGGGTTGCAACAGCATTTTTTCCTCTGTGAAAAATCAGTGGTGTACATGGATCCTTGTGCATGCAGGAAGACAGGAAGCCTGCGCTCACATCTCTGAATAAGTCAGAGCTGCAAAGGACCTCAGAGAAAACACCTGTGTCTGTGGGACTAATGAAAAACATTGCTTTGGCAGCACTGAAGGTCTAATTGTGTAGGGTGATTCCACAGCAGCATGTTTTTGTCTAGCATAATAAACTACTTTTAACTGTAATGGCTGAGCTGCCAGCAAATTACAGCTCCTCTTTGAGCTGAGCTGACCTAATTAGTTTTTGTTTTGTGCAGATACTGAATAAGCATGAACAAAGGATGCTTTCCCTCTTGCAAGAATAAATCAGAATTTAACATACATATCCAGGAGGCCCAATATGTCTTATCCCATCTTGCCAGCCTCAAAAGGCATAAATCCCTGTAGTACAAACACAATGGCACCACAGTTGCCCATGCTTGCCTTTAGCAGAACTGCTCCTTGAAGCCTGGCAGCTTGAAATGACCAGGCTTGGTAGCACTGCCTGTTGGTGCACAGGATGCAGAGCTGCACTGGGAGCAGGGCCAGGGGCAGGTACGGGGCGCAGCCCTGCTGGGGATGGAGGTCTCTAGCCCCATCTTTCGGCAAAGCTGGATTTCACACCTATTCATCTAGGGACGTTAGGGGGCCGGCCTTGCCCAGAGGAAAGACCGTGCTTAAGCTGTTTTCTCTACAGATGGCTGCTGCTGGGAGGCTTCAGAGCAAAACGCAGCCTAGAGACAGACAGCTTTTTGCTATTGTTGCTTCTGGAAATTCAGTGGCGCTTTTCCCTATTGCTTTGTATAGTTTACATACTGATGTAGCAGTGCAAAGCCTGGTATGAGAGCAGTTTGCTGCAATCTAGGGTGTTCTTTGCACCAGCCTAACAAGTTGTAGCAATACAACAATTCTGTTTTATGACACTTTGCGCGTATATTGCTTCTTTATACCAATGCTGTAAGCGGGACAAATTGTGTGAGAAGATGTAGTTTAGCACCCAGATGGTGTCATTATTAAGTTCTCATTAGCTGTGCTTCAAAGCACTCCAGATTGAAGGAAAGCTGTGGTGCAGAGTGCAGCAGGTACGATACCAGATCTGAAAACAGAGTGCGATGATTTGTAGTGGGAAGCGTTAGGAGGAGGCAAGTACAGAGGCTGAGGTTTGGCACTGGGGAAGAGAGGAGAGCTGGATGTATTCAGAGAAGGCTCAGCTCTGGCATGGGGAATGGAATGATGGAAGCAGCCCTGTTTCTGAGGGAGAATGTGGATACGAATGGCCCTGTTGGCAGCAGGGAGATGTGGACAGGCCAAATCTGCTGTGAGTGCGGGAGGGAAGGTTATTGCTCACCCACATCTCCCATCCCTGTGTGAGTTTGCTGAGGGCAAGCTTGTGAAGGATTAAGGTAATATGCAGAAAAGGTGCAGGGTGACCATCTCCCATGGTGCCTGAAGCTACTCCATCACCAAGCCCAGCTCTGCCAGTCAAGCACGGATTAGCTTATCTGGGTTGGGGCAGGGGCAATGGGGCTTGGCTGTGCCTGCCAAGGAAAAAAATTGATGCTCAGAGCGAGTGCCCAGGATGGTTTTCTCAGCCAGGCTTGAAATGAAGCCAGTGTGTCAGAAAGTGACCAGCTGGGAAGGAAAACAAGGAAAAAATAAGGAACCTATCCCTATCAGGAGAGGGAACAGTGGGCAGCTCTTGTTTCCGCTGCTTTTAATAATGCATGGAGATCACTAACAAATCTGCCATTTTCACACTGCTAATTGCAGAAGTGTTTGCCACCTCCCCGGGGCATTTCTCACACTATCCTGACACATTATAATTTTTCCTTCCCCCACTGCTCCTTTCCTCTTCCATGATAGATATATAGATATATATATATATTTTTTTTTTTAAGATAACAATCTCCCATTGAATCAAAGACTGAAGAATTTAACCTCTATTAGAAAGATTTGAAATAACAAATGTTGCACACTGTCCTCCCTTCCCGGATGCATCTTAGTAATATGAAGAAGTCTTATCTAATCAATCAGCAAGAACTTGCACAGCACTTTTCTGCATAGAAATACTTTGTGTTCAAATATTCAGTGAAACCTCCCGGTTCTTCTCTAAGATCTCAAATCTCAAATACTGTCTGACAGAAAGAAAACACTGCAGGGTTTGCAGGATTTAACCATCTCTCCCTCAGAAATGTACCACTTTATCAGAACTCCTAAGCATCACTGAATACAGCAGCTTTGCAGATACTGTTTGCTTATCTGGAATAAGACTTTGCTGCAGAGGCTTATTGACTTAGGGAGAAAAGACGTTAAAAAGGTAAAAGCTCCAGAAAGCTGTGGTGCTGATTTAATGTTTCTAGGAACAGAAGTGAAAGCAGACGCTGATATACAATGAAAATATCATAAAACCAAAGCCTTGCAAAAAGTATATAAAATTATAAAAGAAAAGTTGCAGGGGAAAAAATCTTTATGCAGCCCATTTTACAGGTATTAAGCCAGTGCAAGCTTCATCCTCTCATTTTGTTGATCTCCACATCATTGTTATCACTAAGGACTGCTGAATTCAGCAGGCAAAGGAAGCCAAAACTTGCAAAATGACATAGTCTATATTCTGTTATTCTGAGCGAGAAAAAGTCTCTTGCAGGTCAGGGGAAACTGAAACAGCTGAAACCCCGTTTCCTGCATAGTGTCCCTTGGAAGTTGAGGAATCTAGCTGTGCTGATGTGAGAGTGTGATTAAATATCAGTTGTATCTAATAATGGGTATGTGTAGCTGCTTTAGGAGAAGAGCTAGTAAATCAATTAAGTGCCAATGTAAAGCCCCATTGGAATCAACAAAAGAAATTGGCATTGACTTTGTACCAGATCTTAAAAGAGCTGAAAATCTACAAAGGATGAACAATGACAGCCATCTCTGAAACACCGCAGGATTCCACAGCAAAAACTTGCAGGTTTCAAAAACAGCTATTCTTTCCATTGGAGCCATTCTCTCACAGGGCTCCCAGAGCTCACCTAATACACTGCAACTGTTCAGCTCTGCTGGGCAAAAATGAGGTAATACCTACAAGAGGTTTTCCCACTCCTGACTTTGCAAGTGCCAAAACAACATCCCTCTAACAATGCTAGGATGCAACATGTCTTTGGCAGGAGGTATTTCCCATTATTTAAGAACCTGATTTACACAAGCTGCTGTGAGCTCTCCCCCAGGAGCCAAAAGACACTCAGGGCCTATCTGTGTTCAGCAGCTGAAGTCCTTCCTGCAGACTTGGAACTCCAGGCTCTCTTCTGACAAGGAGGAGTGCTTGCTGCATCGCTGATGTACCCCTACTTAATTCAACAGCTTTACATCAGCATGCAGCTGATGCAACTGAAGAAGGATCAAGCCTCACAACATTGGACATGTTTAGAAGTCTTCTGTTGTAACAAATGTTCAGGCAAAAGAGGTTATCCTTATTTCTTGAACTGTCCTTACTTCTTGAATCAAACTTGAGAAGCAAAGCGGCAGTGATTTGAAGTCTGCTCACTACAGAAGTATATCCAATGAATTTCAAACACTGAGGCAGATATCCAGACTGAAGAGCAGATAACAGATGGGAAGGCAGAGATAGTGGATTTATCAGAGCTACGCTGATCCCACAGAAGTTCAGTTTCTCCAAGGTACCCTGTAGAAGATAGTTTTTGTGAAGCCTGAGAGCAGAAAACCACCAATTCTTACCGTCTGGAAGATAAAATGCTCAGTTTTCAACAGTATGGGTTCAACAGGCAAATAGCATGCTTAGTGAGATAGAAGGCATCCATACCCATAGCTTTGCCTTCTCTGCTTGCTGGCGGAAGCAGCAGTGAGGGGAACTGAAACTAAATTTTGCCAAAAATTAAACCTTTCTCATTTATTTCTGAAATTGGCATTTTTCTCTAAATTAAGTGGTTATGCAAGGGCTATGGTGGCCAGTCTTACCATAACTGATATTTCTCAGATCTGATAGAAAAAGTCATTTCTAGCTGAAATGTGAGAGGTTATTGGACGAAGAACAGTGGTCCAGAACTGTGATTCATAATTTAAAATAGTTTCTGCTGAGGTCAGCCCAGTGGAATTCTTTCACCCATCTGCTCAGGTCAGCCAAGCTGAAGACTGCAGACTCACGCAGATATTCTTCCTCCTACATCACATACAAGTGATATAGACATGTCAAAGTGGTTATATCAGCTCCATGCTCTGAGCCCAAATGATTATAAAATCTGAATCTTATTCCCTTCAGTTCCTCATGCAGTTTCTGCCTGTGGGGAAACAGCCTGTTAAGCCATATCCTTCAGCCTTTTTTGTACTGTCTGTTCTTTCTGGGTGATGCTGGCACTGTTCCCTACCATGTCAGAAGCAGTGCATATGTTTTGGGGATCCCAAAGCAATTCTGTTTACTGCAGTGCACTGTGAACTTCACCTCCTGGGTAGCAGCAGAGAACAAACCAATTGTTCCCGGGCCAGATGCAAAAGGGGTGCTAACGAAAACAGCACGAAGCACAGCCTTGATGTCTCACTGGGCCTGCTGTTATGGTTATTTACAATGGCCTTCTTTCAGTTACCATAAATCTTGGCAGAAAGGGCTTAGTTAAGATATGATTAGGTGGGGATTATTGCATATGAGATTCTTGCTAGGGCTTATAAACATGACAGACCCTGAAATATGGTTTCCACAGAAGAAGAGAGAGAAGGGAGAAAAATGGTGCTTTTACTGAAATATACCACAATTCCCTAATTACTCCTCTACTCTAGTGACTCTGAGTGGTGGATAATAACAATTAAAGGAACATTCTCTGTTCTGCCCTCTTATGCCTCCAAACTTATATTCTCTTCGGGGACTCAATTTAACAGCAGCTGCAGAGTAAGACTTGAATGAAATTAGGCTGATTTAAGAGCCTGCATGGAGCTCTGTAACAAAGGGAAACTGCATAGTACCATTTTGGAGATTAATTCCCTTTGCTTGTGTTTTCTACCAGGAATGAAGTGGCTAGAACTGACCAACCATTTCTTGGCAAAACATCTTTGAGTACAGAAAAAAATAAAAAAATCTATTAAGAGTCTTTCAGATGCAGGGGATTCATTTTCTTCAAAGCCTTCAGGAAGGATCAGGCCCACTTCTTCCACACTCCTTAAAGGACTTTTTAAGAAGGTCTGAAAATAAGCTTATTCTAAACATTACTTCCCAAAGTAAAGGAAAAATAATGATTGTTAACTCCAGCTAAAGCAAGATTGTTCTGTAGCGTTTAGCATCAGATTCAATTTATATCCTGGTCTGGACAAAGCAGCCTTGCAAAAGACTGCTGGCCCCCATAATGGGACTCTATAAGAGTATGTGTTAATTATAGAGTATGGCAAAGCAATAGATTCTGTGCTTTTGTTGAAGGAAGTTGTTTTCTCTTGGAGTTTAAGATGGAACATAATGATTTATGATTTAGCGTGGGGTTGTTAGAGTTAGGGTAGTATGGTTAGGTTGTGGTTGGACTCAACATTTAAGGTCTTTTCCAACCTGACTGATTCTAGGATTCTATAAGGCAACTGATGTAATTCTGCCTATACCTTCTCTTACCTTTTGTCAGTAATAGCAGTTAAATATCACAATAAGCACATATTTAAGATGTGTGAATCAGTCCTCACCAGCTCCTTTTGATCAGTGACCTTAGCTGTCTGTGTTGTGTTTAACACCCATCCCTAGATCTCCTGTTCTGAAATATTACCCACTTGGGGGGCAGGATTAAAATGTGGGAAGTTTTCCTCTTTGACTTCTTGCCAAAACCATTAAAACATTCTCTGCACTGTCACAGCTTGTGGCACCTCCCAGGGGATTTGATTTAGAAGTAAATTACATGTAAGCGTTGGATGAAAAGAGCTTCATTATCTAATTCTTCCTGCACCAGCATTTCTTTAAATTGCTTACAAGGGAGAGAAGACAATTAGTCCTGTGTTCAAAATGAGAAGTTATAAGTATCTGTCACTCCCATTAACCATGATTATTTTTTGATATGCAAATACGAGTGCTTTCTAGACCAGTGAGATGGGGCAGCCATATCTCCACAGGACCAGGTGCCAAGTGTGTTTTGGCACACTCTGAGCACACCCAGTCACCATGAGGTTGGAGGGCTGCTGGCTGGACCAAGTGTGTTACAGCAGTCTGCACACTGAATCAGCATTGCAATACTGAAAGAAGAATTGGAAGCCCTTCATCCCTTTGCAGTAGCTGCAAGTACTGCAAGTTGGTGCTTCCATGGCACCAACAGGTTTCTAAACAAATTTCTGAAACAACTTTGAGGGCTCTGCAATCAGTTGGAGAGCTCCTCACAGATTTGAATTGGCTCTTCCAGGTAGACATCAGGACAAGGAAGCTGATGCCAATGATGCGTGATTAGCAGAGAGTGACCAGAAGCCCACTTTCCTGAGACACTGCTGAGAAACCCCATTCAGGCCTGCAGCCAGTGGTTGTCTTTTCAGAGGGACTCTCATTTGATTCTTCCCACCAATTCTAACTTAAATATATTGAGTAATATTCTCTTACCCATGCTTATTGGTGAAATTCTCAAGGCAGGTCAGGATGAAAGAGACAGTTGCACTAATGAAAGTACAGTCCCATGTTCATATCCCCCCCAAACCTTACTACAAGTGCTTTTAACCTACTCCTTGAATTACATGATTTTGGTTTTACAACACTTCATTTGCTGCACACTCCTCTGAGATCAACCTACCTCAGCTACCATCAGGATAAGGAGAACTCCCTGGTACCAGAATAATTCAGAGCAGAAGTTATGTCATATTCCCTTTAGCAGAAGAGCCAAGATGTTCCTCAGATTCCAGAGCTCAGGTATAGTATCATCTGGCAGGTACCAGATATTTTTCTCAAGTTCCAACTCTGTCATGATTACATCTGACCTTCCCCGCGTTAACTGTTAACGCAATATAAAACTACTTTTTAATCCTGGTAACAAGCATACAGTATTTCAGGGACAGATCTTTGAACCAAGGGCAGATTTTCTCACCTGAGCAACACCTGGTTCTTCACCAATTTGTGTGCATCTGAGCAAAGCACGTATACTCACAGGGATGCTTTGTTGCATGTATTTTACTGCCTCTGCTTTCTTTGATTTCTTCAGCATTCAGAGTTCACAGGATTACTGCTGCCATACAAATCATTCTGCATACTTTAAAAGGGAGGCTGGTATTTTATGAGGTGCTGAACAAAATTTGCTGCAACTATGGCATATTTAATTCTATGGTCCATCTTTAAGCAGACACGCTAAAACTAGCGGAGAATCAGCAGTGAGAAATACTGCTCTCAAAGCAGCAGCTTTAAAGCAAACTGAGCAAGAGGCAGTACTTGCTGGGGTATAGTTAAGAATTCAGACACACTGGATTTATTTTTGGCTCACCCAAATATACACAGAAAGTTTTGCAAAGTGATTAGGGTTCATTAAATAGAACACTTGAGAATGAACTTAAATGATTTACCTAATGGGAATAAACTTGTTTGTGTTTTCTGTTACCTTGCCAGAAGTGCTGCAGATTTCTCCCTCTTAAGTCAAGAGCATTAATATTTAATCACTGCAAGACCAAACTCAGTGTGAGTGCCACCCTATGAGACATGGCCAAGGTCAGTGCTGTGGAAGGGATGTTTGTAAAGGCTGCTTTCCTTGTCTTGCTCTGTTCATTTGACAGCCTTGCCACTGTGTGGTACTCCTCAGTATTTTCTTTATTCCCGTGAACAAGATGAACCTCCTCTCCGAATCTTGGCTGCTTCAGCCCAGCACAGAGATCTCTCGTTCACACCAATCTCAGGTATGCACTCACCATCAGTCACCAGAGCTTAAATGGAACTATGGAGAAACAATGAATGAAGTTACTTCATATGAAAGTTACTTGAAAATCCGGAAGCTTCCAAGTATAATTAGTAAAAGCCTCAGTCATGGCAATGATTCTGGATACCAGTGCTGCTGTTGAAGTTACTACAGTTCCGGTGTTAGATTGATGTCAAGTGGAAAAACAGTGTTCAGAAGTAGTTTGCGTTCCCTTTAATCCATCAGGTATAACCCTTAAATTTCCCTCCATTCCTGTGTGAAACTCCAGAATTATAGACTTTTTGTTTCAACAGTGAGTTTGTTTATTTTGTCTCTCAAGCAGTTTTTCTGAAAACAAGGCTTATGTCACAACGCCCTGAAAAAATTCCCAAAGGCAAAGAGGTGTTAAAGATAAAGGTCTTTCGCCTGTGTGGAATTAAAAAAGGCTAAAGGCTTTTTTTAGCCTACAAGCACAAGCAATAGAATACAATTTATTCATGCCAGGGCTATAGGGCTATATCAGGCTATATCAGCAAGTAAACAGCACTGGCTCCACCGATGCACTAGCAAACCTTATCATGTCTGCCCTAGTTCTGCCCTACCTCATTGCAGGCACAGGGATTGCTTGAACAGACTGCAAGTCGTCTGCTCCTTTTATGACGCACACATGGGAGTTATGATAACAGAGACAGGATTTTCTTTTTTTTTCCCCCCTGTAATTAGTGATTTGAAGCTAAGATTTGAACAGATGCCCCTGGAGATGAGCATCCATTGTGCTATTCTTTTGCATGTTCCATTGGTCACACTGGAAGGCTCATTTTGAGTGGAAAGTCAATCAACTTCTTAAAATAATAGTAATAAATAGATAGGACAGTCATTTTTCTGTATCACTTTCTTTCTCCTATCTCTTCAGCCAAGAATCCTGCATCCATTTCCCACCCTTACTGTTTAATTGCCTGGATAAAGGTAACTGGGAGGAGATACTGTTCTCCATCCCACCGATTCAGACCTTAAACTGACTCCTGTATTTTACTGTTGGCAAAGCAGGGCCAGTTCTGCCCCCAGTTGGGTGCATTTTGTAGTTTGTACCATTCATCTGTGGGAATGTGTCAAATCTGCATGTCAGGCTGCTTCAAATAAGTGAGCAGTACAATATTGGAGAAACTTCATGGGAGTCAATGATGTTCTATTAATAAATATAGGTTTTCATCACAAGCTGCAGTAGAATTGAAGAAAAAACTTGCCTTTACACAGACACTGAAATCGATCGGCATTTTGTCTGTAAAGCAATTAATGCGCAGTTCAGTGGCTATCTTACTGAGATCCTACAGCCTGTTGATGAAGGAGATGTATAGGCAAAGTCTTTGAAGAAATGGAATTCGGGAAACTTCAGGGCAGAGCTCCCAGGATAACCCTGATTGTTATGAGCACATTCACCCACGGAACACCCCTCTTGACATCCCATCATGGAGAACAAGCACACTCCATCCCTGTATGTTACAAATTTCCTACAAAGAGTTTGTTCAGCTGTTATCTCTGGTTTCCACAAAAGCTTGAAAGGGCACTGTTGAAAGCTTATCTGTTCTTTACACAGCCCAGTTCCTCGGCCTGATCGCTTATTCCCTCCCCTCTCAAAATAGAGCTGAAGTTGATATGAAAATAGCATACCTCTCTTGAAGGGGGAGCAGAACCAGAAAGGCATTGAGAAGAAACAAAACTGACGTGGACTGGCTATGTATGTATTTGAAAGGCTTCAACAGCAGACTAATTAATCCTATTGTTGATGCTAATATAGTTCTTCTTTGGGGATTCACAATTCACTGTTCCAAGCAAATTCACCTTTGATCTTTATTTAGCTCAAGATGGTGACTGAAGTTTTTATCAAATGCATTTAACTGTCCTGTGCTCATGGACAGACTGGGGCAGTGCAAGTAGACAGGCAAACCATCACACTGGGGAAAAGGGAACTTGAGTATCTGGCTGTCAGTGGAGGGAGACGAGCTCTGTGTGGCTTCTGAGGCTCTTGCTCTGCTCTAAAATAGCTGCTTGGAGACCAGGAAGGTGGAGAGTCCACTGAACTGAGAAAAGTCCGTTTCTGTCAAACCCTTTGAAGGCTTCTCCCACTGCCATGCTCACTTTCCTCTGCTACTTCTGATTAAAAGATTTTTCCTCCTTCATTTATTCCCTCCAAATAGGATTAACCCCATGTGCAAGATATGAAAGCTCTGACTTATCAGGCCTGCTTGATCCACCAGCTGTCACAAATAAATGCTCTGTCATCTGCTTGAATCTCTGCAGGTTTTTTTTCACTTCTGTCCGCCTCAAGGCTTGGGAAGCCCTTGCTCCTTTTTCCTCCATTAAAAAGAGAGATGCAGTGAATCCAGAAATCATCTTTGGCCTGGTGACATGCCCACATTCATTGAGGTGCTAGCTGCCCTAACTACTCCCCCAGCTGCTTCTCCTCACAGTAATAGCTATTGAGAGTCAGTAAGTAAACCAGAGCAGTACAGTCCCTGCAGTCTTTAGATGAAGATGTGTAGTGCCACGAGCTTGGTGCCCTCTGTGATCTGTCTGCACACAGCTCTCAGACTGGTGCTTTGTGGGGTGGCTGAGGACAGCATGTTCAGGCCAACCTGGCAGCCCACCTACCTGCTTAACGAGCTGACATTGTTAAGCTGCCAGGCATGTGCTGTCTCCAGATAAACCACGAAACACCACTGTCTGCGTACAGTGCCACTAGCACAACTGCTGTCTGTATAACCAGTCCTATGACATCCCCCGAGGAGATTACAAACATTCTCCAAATGTCTCTGCAGTCACTAGTTTTGTTCAGCCATGAAAATGCAATTGAATCCCTTAGTTTTATGCCAGCTACTCCTTTTCAGAAATTTTAATTTTGAGACCAAGATGAGATCTTTCAGCACCACATGTAAATCCAGCTTAGTGCAAAAGGACAGTACTTTATTTTTGCACAGTAAAAGCAGCCGAAATACTGCTGCTTGGCATGAAGAAAGTAACACTGTCAGATGTTGTGAGTCAGAATAGGACTTAACATAGCAACAGCATTAAACTCTGTTTAGGCCTTCTAAACACTGGTACATATACAGTAAGCCTGTTTAGGCTTACTGACTGTCACAGCAAGGCATACCATACAGAGCTTTGTTGAAAGCAGTCCATTTTTATGTCCTACCTTCTTGCAGCCTTCATCACACTAATTAGCACACATTTATGCATGCAGAAATGCAAATTTGCATTTGAATTACTGACTAGAGATGGAGATTATGCACAACTGATAACAGTGGAGCAAAGTATGGGGTCTGTTGTACTGCATCTGGCAACCAGATCTATGGTGGCAAGCTTCCATTGCAGAAGTTTTGGATGTTCTGGGGGAGTCCTGAGGTGAAGAGACTGAAGATAATTTGATACACATAAACTTAAAGGGAGGGCCATTGTGTCAGACTTCCCCTGTGCTGCCATCTGTCACACAGCAACAAAATGCAACAGGATATTGGTGGGAAGGTTTATCCTCTGCTGCCATACCTCTGATATCCACCTCTGATGTTATAGGCCAACAGACAAATAGGAGACATTGCTTTTGGAGCAGTCCCTGTATGTTTGGAACAGTCAATGAAGGCTTCTGTCACTCAAAGATTTGTATAAAAAGAACATCAGAGTAAAAAAAAAAATTAATCGTGGAGTAAATATTCAGGAACAGATCACATTGTGCATGGCCCAGGATGACAGCACTGTGACCAGGCTGGTAGCTGCCTGCCCATATAGGTCTGGATGAGTCAAGACAGCCAATCATAGGATTGACTGCAAAGCCATAGAAAGGCTTTGGTATAAGCTTAGTTCACCCAGAGCTGCAGTTTGGATTTGCAGGAGGACAGGGAGAGGCAGAGAAGGAACTGTACTGATGATAGCCCTGGGAGAGGCAGAGGGAAAAGGCTCTGTCTGCCTTCTCAAGCTTTCGAGCTCTAGATTTGTCTTGCTGTCTTGAGGGAGGGAAGAGGTCTGTTCTTATTTTCTGGCAAGAAGGCAAAGATGAATTGTGAAGCTGTTTTGCAGAAATAAATCACCCCACTGGGGTCAAGCTAAAGGAGCTACAGAGATGATTATGGATTATTTTATTGAAGTGCAAAGGGCTGGCATCTAAAAACCATCTGGGATGTCAAAGGACTGTCATATACACAGAACTTGTACTATAGATGGGGTAGCTGGTGATTAATGTAGGAGTAATCTGCTGCCAGCCTTGCAAATTGTTGGCTCCTTTATAGATTCAGTCACTTATGGCCTCTGCTAGACCTTGTCTCCTTTCACACACTTCCAAGCACATTGGAAGACATTATATCACTGTAGATTTGCCAAGCAGTTAGACTTTAAGCTGTGATCCCAGCCTTGGAGAAATTGCATTTTGAATCAAGCTGAATAAACACAGCGTATAGAATATAACAGTTTGGAAATGGATTTACTGGTGGCAAGGATACAAGACCGCTTTAAAAATATCATATTGAAAGAAGGATACAGATATAGGACAGTGCTGAATAGATGAGATCTTCCACTACACTGGTTCTCAAGCATACCTCTACTGCAGGTTGTGCTTTTAAGCTCCCTGGAAGCTTATGCCTAAAGCTGTGAAGGCTTCAAAATCCAGATAAAAATTCAAACTCATGAAAAAACAGCGAAAAGTCAATATAATAGGCAAGTCTCCTGTCGCTTGTAGCTCAGCTGTTATACCATTTCCTCTGTTCACTCTGCTAAAGCACAGTCTCATGGCCAGGATGCCACAATTTCTGCTGTTGATAGCTGGACAGGTTTTGGTAGAAAGTAAGCTCGATGAATTCACTGCTACCTTGCCGACATGGAAACCAGGCACTTTCAGGAAAATGAAATGCAGAGCAAGCATTTCATTCCATGAAAGAGCAAGGCTCTTCTAGAAAGGACTTTTTACAGATGGTGTATGTGCTGAACCATACAGCATACCGGGTTTTCCCTACAAGTAGTGCATTCCTGGTTGAAAACAGTGACCCAAGGTAACTTCTAGATGTAACTTCTATTAATTTTGGAGAAGTGAAGACAGAACTTCATACTAATCCTGTTCAGTGGGGAGGCCAAGGAATGCCATTGCATTCAGCAGAGCACAGTTCAAATCTTCAGCCTCTGAAGTCTGATTTTCCACTACCTGCCTTGAGAACTCTTAGGAAGCACAGTGGTTACATGATACTCTCATCTTGGGTGCAGTCAAAGGGAATGTGTCTGAGGATCTAAGACCTACTGATGACCTAAATCCTTCAGACAGCTTTAAAAAGAGACTGAAGCCTAAACACCTAGTTATTCAGTACTGCAGTACAAGCTGAAATCACAAGAGGATTTGCGCCCATCCTTATGGTCTTTCTGTTAGACCACACTGCCTCCCAGTTAATTAATTCTATTGATTCGTTTGTTTTTATCAGCCTTTCCACACTCAGCAGATATTTAGGGCTTACATGGGTAATGCATTTTACAGTTAAATTGATCCCACTTTTTATATCCTTCCATGCACTTCTTTGAAATTTCCTTTCCAAGTCTTTTAATTTAAGTTTTCAAGTTAAATGCTGATTCATATTGTTTTAAATATCCTGCAAGAGGGAAAATCTGTACGCAGTAACTAATAAAATGGGCTTTTTATTCTTGATTAATGACAAGCAAGGGTAAAGCACTACCCTCCAGCAAAACTAACAAAACAATCCAGACCATTGCATCCAACAGTACACCTGCTGAGACTGAATTCAATTTGCTTCCACAGGGCCATAATAAAATTCTTATCTGCCTTCCCACTCCTGTTCTGTTTAAGTAGCTAACTAATTTAGGTCAATGAATTTGTATTTTGAGTAGTATGTCCGGGTAACTCTTCCAGAAACCACTGTATCTTGCCAGCATGGAGCCAAGTCACCCATGGGCAGACTGAAAGCAGACAGCATTGAACATGGCTGTGGTCTGCAGTCAAATCATGATGGGCTTAAACGAATGAATTCTCTCTCAGTTAACAGTACTTTACTTCTGTTGCAAGAAACCTCTGTACATATTGATCAGAGTATTAAAAGGCCCTGAAATATCACAGAATAGTTTAGTTGGGGTGATTTGGCTTGGAGATTCTGCTGGTGGTGTCCATTAGCTTAAGTAAAGCATTTGCTAACAGATACCTTGAGGGACAAGGAAACTAAACAAAAGATGTGAGGTTAGTATCACTTACACTAATAGCAAAAAGACATTAAGCTATTGTCATGCTTCAGAGAGATGCCTCTACAATTTTTGCTTATTCATACATATTAGCGTGGATACAAATTATGACAGATTTAGGTGCCATTGAGCCAAGGTCAAAAGCAATGTAGAAGTCAGTTGAGCAAGTTCACCAGAAAATTACTTTTGCTTTAGACCCAAAGCATACCTTCTCAAGGTATTTGACTATTCCTTCTATGGCCCATTATCAGCCAGCATCAGTCAGCCCTTTCCTGTAAGATAACACACAAGCTAGATAAGACTGAAGTGTTTTGGAAATAACTGGATAGCTGCTATTCACAAGGATTTTTTAGAGACAGACCAACCTCTAAAGTACAGTGATGCTCCACTGTAGGCAGATGAGAAATAACAGACTAAAGGTAGTCTGAAGTCCAATCATTTCAAATGGATTGCTCTGTGTTTAGTGGGAGGGAGTCTTCCAGGGTGACTGACTTGCCCTTGCTTCATTTATTTATGCTCCTTCTAGTTTCCTGGTCCTCTTATTTTTCAAACCTAGTGATCCTGAAGCAAGATGCCGGGTTGATGTTAACTCCTTCTAGCCTTTGACTCTTGGGTTCTGATAGCCAACTTGAAATAACACCAGGCTTTTAAACACTACTAGGTCAGTGGCTTCAACAACTGCTTCCGCTTGGAAGTTGTCACCTCTTCACTTTCAGAGACCACAGTCTCTGAAAGACTAAGATAGAGACAGAGACACAGAGAGCACAGCCTGTACACAGATATACTATTGTAGCTCCCTGTTTGTACCTTGCACAGAGCTAATTCAGGAGATAAATATTCAAGACGACAAGATGGACAGCATGTCAGAGCATTGCAGTCCACAACAGCACCTTTCTATGAACAGCACTGACATCTGTCTCCAAGAAAGCAACATTAGAAGTAGTCTGTCCCCAGACTGTACATATCAGCGTGCATAAATAAATCCCATGAATATAGGCTTTGTCAATCTTCCTGACAAAGATCACAGCCTTTAGATAAGGAGCCCAGCCAAAAGCACATTTCCGTTCCTTTCTTCATCATTAAACTTGATAGCTCGGTGATAGGCAGCTATTCAATCAGATTAAGGCTTGCAGCAGAAAGAAAACTCTCAATGGCCACCATGCCTTTCTCTCCCCTTTCTTATATAAAGATTTTTTGGTTTAGTTTATAGTAAGTGAACAGCAATGATACACAGGAGTGTAATCTCCAATGGAAAAAAAATCCCCAGTCCACTTATAATTAAATCTATTATCTTAAGTTGTTCAGGCTCAGGAAGGATTTTTGCCATGAGGACCTGTGAACAAAAAACAGTTATTCACAGTAGTTTATTTTATCAGGTGGGATATCTTTTAAACCTAAATGAGTTTCTGGAGATTTTCATGATAGCATCTCCCTGGGTCTTATGCAGAATATGGGACTGGACAGAACTGTTCTTATTTTGGCTGAGATTCAAACTAAGCCTGACATTTTGATGAGCTTTTAAAGCAGTAGTCAGTTGGCAAGCCTTAGAAAAATATTCACTGGCCAGGGATAAGAAATCAATTCAGACCACAGATAACTGCCTCAGTCAATGGGTTTGAGTCACTCATGCACCAAATATTTATAAATGCAGAATAAGTAAGATCAAGGGCACCTTGCTGCCAAGTTATTAACACCAGCAACTGTGATGCAGTTTAGAAATATGTAGTGTAGGGACTCATTTGTCTAATTTTAGACATCTACAAAGCTGACTTGGGAGAGCAGACACATCTGGTCTGTTTTCAAGATCTGTATTTGATTAAGCTGAACTGTTCCACAGGAGAGCCTTCTCCAGTGACAGCTATAAGGAAATACAATATTCAGGCTAGAGAACTATCATATTAGGGGATGGGCCTGCATCTTTTCAATTAAAACTCCCTCCAAAAGGATTTTCCAGTACAGAGCGTAAGCATGCGTACCAGCAGGTACACTTGTTAGGATATCTTTGTGAAAACAGATTTTCCTAAATGGAGTACAACCCTCTCGCAGCACAGTCAATGATAGTTCACCTCCCCACAACTTCAGGGAAGTTTCATTGACAATGTCTCACTTTTCAACAAGTCTCTGCTTGAGTCAGAGCAGCCGAAGCAATTGGCACCACAAAGCTGAATAAAATAAGGCACTGAGGCAACTTCACTTATGGCCTGAAGGTGCACGTGGTATGGACAACTACATTGCAGATATCCTGGAAGGAAGGCCAAATGCAAATGTACTCTGTGGGAGTCCTAATCACAAACTGTGCTGGAGCACCAGTTAGCAGCAAAAGTGGACATCTCTGGAATGACATAACCTCTGGTGATGAACTTTCTTGTCTGAAGCATCAGTGAGCTTAATTAGTGAAGAGTTGGTTGCTCTGCAATTTCAGACTTTTTTCCTCAAATTTTAGTATGGCTTTCACAGCGATGTTAAGTTCAAGTGGAATTTTGCTGTGCTGGATATACTACTACCACTGCAAATATAGCAAAAGGTATAACAATGCAGCCCAGAAGAATTAATTAGCTGAAGATGTACGATGAGCACTTACGAAGCATTAGGACATAGCTCTCATCAACTGATTCACTCCACATCAGAAGTCATAACTGTCCATTTTATCAAAGTTCATCTTTAAACAGAAGAACCCTGCCTTCTTTCTCTGCTTCAGTGAGCTAAGGTGCCACTGCAGACAAGGTCTGTGAGAAACACTGCAACAGAGAGGATTGAATCTTGAGCCGTGTTTCCATTATGTTCGATCCATTCCAAATGAGATGCTGTTGTACATGTGCCTCAGGCAATCAGAAGCAGGATGCCAGTGGTGAACCTGCACACCCCTGGCTTGTTTGTGCCTTGCAAGATGGTGTCTTGTTAGTAGTTGATGCAGTATTTCACAGACATGCTGTTTCTGTGTAATTTTGGCCTTCAAAAAACTGCAGTGTGCTAGCAGCTGGCACTCATTGCTACCTCTACCTTAAGACATGCAATCAAAACATCACTTCCTTGCTTTGCTCACCAACACTGAACATCCAGAAAATTTAATTCTTGAGACTCTGAGGCAAGTGGTCTGTTAATTATGAGTACAATTAAAAATGACCATTCTCAGAATTCTGAGAATAATTCAGTACTTCTCACTGGAGCTTGAGATTTAGGAATAGGGCAAGAAGCTTCTTTTCCATGCAGTACTTTGGGTGGACTTTTCATCTTCTTTCATTGGCATTGTTTGCCAGAGCCCTGCACTTTAAGCTTCTCTGCACATCTCCACGCTTCTGTAATGTTGTTCTACTTGATGCTTATTAATACTCCTTATTAAAGTCTTCCAGAATAAAATCTTTCCTAATTAGTAATGTTGGAGTGCCTTTTCCATTATTCATTAGACACAAGAAATGGGTTAGTTGTTTGCAGCATCTTCCAGAGAGTAGAATTATTGAGGTTACTCTGATACAGTTCAAGTGTTTCCAGCCGCAGCTGTAAATTTCCACTCCATTTTGCTGTCATTCCTCTTCTTCAGAGCTTGTGTTCTGGCTGCTAATCTTCCCCTCACATTCCCCCCTGTATGCTGCCCATTGCATGCACTTCCAGATGCACACACGTAGAACAAAGCAGAAGTCATTTCACAACACACCAATACACTTGCAAACACAAGCATTTCCACACCATGCATAGCCTGCCGCTTGCTTACGTATTCCCTTCGGGGGGGATCTGAGGGAAGACATGGTACATTCTGCTTTGTGCATGTAAGGATTAGCACCCCTACACTCAACATTTGACATACGTGAAGAAAATTCTCTGCTGCTCCGGGTATCTTCTCAGTTACCAGGTGTGTTGTCAAGGGACAATACTTCAGAAAGGAATTAAGGATGGTAACAAGAAGCACCAGGCCTCCAGCAGAAAAATAAAGTCCTCAGGCTAATTCCCTGCATTCCCATTCCCTAATTCCTAATTAGACAATTAACTAATTCCCATTTCATCCACAGCTAAAAAGTACAGAACTATCACCTGTCTTTATGCTTAAAAATACTTACTGATCTGAGAAGTGTTCTGTGTTCTCCACATGCAGAGAATACGGTGTGGGGAGAAGATGTTTTTGTTGGCTCACATATGTTGTATTTGGACAAAGCAAGTGGAGAGAGGTAGAGAGAAAATGGGGCAGGGTTAGCAATTTAAGAGAATACCTCTCCTGGAAGAGGTGAATACATTGATTTTAATATATTCAGTCTTACGATTCTGACCTGTTTGTAGAAGTGATCCACAGGAATAAGAAATACAGGCAATGGCCGTGAGCACTGTGATGCTATCTGCCTATTAAGTCAAATGTGATTTAAGGTAAGCTTTTAGCTCACAGGAAAGAAGCACTGAGGGGAAAAGATATGTAAGAGGCATTGCAGTTTTTGCCTTGTACATGGAATCTTCTGCCATTTTTCATTTCATCCATTTCACCGGTGTAGTCCTGCCTAGAGCTAAGACCTGGCAGCGCTCACGCAACATCTCCTTGAAGGATCTCAGAACCCTTCCCTTGCAAAACTCACCTTTCACCAGAGAAACAGCCTTTTGGAAAGCACTGTATATTCACAAATCCCAGCGAGATGCAATGAACTGGGAGAGTTTCCTCCTCAGCTCCTAACCACAGCAGGTGATCTGCACCTCCCAGTGCCTTCTTGTCACTGAGGGGAGGAAGAGTGGGGTGGGGGCTTCCACTTTGTTGGTCACCTTTGAGTTCCTGGATGCTTGCCTGCAATCTGACAGGGTCAGATGAACTGATTAGGAATTCAATGTGTTTTTTCCTCCTTGAAAGTGATGGCTATTTAAAACAAAAGCAGATATCTAAATTGCACCACTCTGACCTTTCATTAGGATTATAGGATAATTTGTGGTTTGATGCTGAGCATCAAAATGCAGACACTCTGCACCTATGAGGAACTCCGTCTCTTGACACAAGCTGCTTTTGTACCCAGTGGAGAAGCTGAACTTAGCCTGGAGTAAACTGCTTGAACTCCTCCTGCATTTCCCTGGAGTAAAGGGACCTGTCAGTCACCAACATCCTCTGCCTGTCATGTAATTATCAAAGAAGTTTTGCCCTAGGTCACCTCATTTTCCACAAACGCGTAGTTTTCCATGTAATTGTGGCAGTAGGGCAGTTTCTCAACCTTCTTGCAACACTTGGGGGCATTTACTGAGCTACGAACAGTCAAAGAACTTCTTCACTGTACTGTTCCTCACTGGTTGAGCAAAACTCATTGAAATCCATGTATGTTTTGACTGAACAAGAGTAAAGGAGTTTAGAATAGATTTAAAAGAAATTCTGCTAGCCTGAAACTTTCCAGGCTCCCTTCCCATGCCACATTTAGAAAAAAGCATACCTTGGCTTCCTCTGTGCTGAGGAAGATGTAAACCACAGATTAACATCCCCCTATTAACAGCTGAGTAATTTCATATCTGAGTTCCTCTTGAACTCATGAACAAAACCCATCTGCTCATGGAAATTTTTATTATTCATGTTTCTTTTCATTTATCCTTAGACTTCTTATACAAGAAATCTAGTGTGAGGCAGTTCTGCCTTATCCCTCACAGAGAAAGTATCTGGTAACGTATCTTGCCTGAACTTCTGACCTGGGCTGATGTGCATAATTCATCTTCTTCATGGGCTCCAGGGCACCCACCTGCTCTCCAGACTTCCTGCTAGGCTTCTGGCTCCTGATGCGCTCAGGGAAGTTTGTATTATTATTTTTATGCTTTCATCAAGCTGATATTCATATACCTGTCTGAGATTTGCCGTGTCTCCTGTGCACCCATTCCTTTTGCTCTTTGCAGGAGAGGTCAGTATTTTGGTGGTTACATGAAGTGGGAACACACCACCCATTCAGCCTACTCTACAACAAGAGCAGTACGATGGTGGTAATGTACTGAGGGTGGGAGTTTTGTCTCTTGCTGAGTTGCTAGAAACAGAGGTGGATGGAGCAATGGGCTAAGAGAACAGCTGAGCACAGGATGCAAAAAGAAAAAAAAATGCCAAGGGTGACATCCTGCATATCCTTGGGGTGATTAAAAAAATGACTCCCTTTACTGCCCCTCTTCAAGGCTGGAAAGTCCATAGTCTACCATTATGCAGAAATCTTTTAATGCACTACTAAAATGCAGCCAGCTCTGAGCAGAATAGAGCTGTCCTTTAACAGCATCCATCAATACTATAGAAGACAGGAGCTGAAATGAATATTATTTCTAACTGAAATCATTACAATTCTAAACAAAGAAATCTTTGAAAGTAAAAAAAGAGCAGGACAGATAGAGCAAAAAAGAGAAAATTCTAATTATATTCATAAAAACCCTGCTATTAGGGAATGAGTACAGCTAGAGTTCATCTTCTGTCCTTGAATTAAAAAGACAGGCATGGCTAATCCATGAAATTAAAGCCTCCTTTACCTTGCAGTTACATAAAATATTCCTCCATGTTTTGAAGTACCCCTTTTATTTTGGGGGGAAAATACTTAAAAATAAATACAGTCCAGTCCTGTTTAAGGTCTAAGTTTTCAGAATGTACCCAAAAGTGAGCAGGAAGAATGACAGTCTGAAACAGGCATGGAAAGCAAGTAGAGAAGAGCAACATGCCACTTCAGTGCTTCAAACAATACCTGCTCTTTCCAGATGTTTTCTTGAATTAATGAAGGAACACACTGCTGTTTATAAGCATTAAAAAATTGGCATTTCATGAATAATGAGACACTCCCAGGTGGCAGGAAATTCTATCCTTACATATTTGAGTCTTTTAAGCCCATCCTGCCATCCTCATTTCAAACACCTTGCTCTGGTGTCAGGTCTCATTTGGGAGCACACATCTTTGATCAAGGGTCCATCCTGCATTCAGATCTCCTGCTGACAAACATATTCAAAGTGGCTTTGCTCCTCCAAGGGAATAGAGGTAGGATGTTCATCTCCCATATTTGAACATCTGAATCATTGACTTTGGTCTTAGTGTTGTCATGATTTCAGTAGATTTACTCACATGCCTAAATTTACTTGACTTAAGTCAAATAAAATTGCCTTTTTTTTTTTCACCTTGTATGTGTATTTAAGTATCTGAGCAACACACACACAGTGGACCACACACTTCCAGTTCTAACAAACGTACTTCTGTGCAAACAGAGCAACTGAAATGCAGATGAGAGACAACGTATGAATGTACACCTGCGACCTGCTGGACTTTTGTATGTGAATGCTTCCCAGTGCTTAATGTGCTTTTAATGAATCTGAGTGTTTGGAAAGAAGACAGAAACTTTCAAAATCTATCAGCCAAAACTTTTTTCCATGTTCATCTCAGAGGAACTATTCCTGAATGTGGTATTTGGTGATATGAGAAATAAGGTCGATCTGGTCTGTTGTCTCCCCTTACATCTTAATGTGGAAGCTATTTGCTAAGCATAAGATAGCCAAATCATGCCATGGCAGAGGAACAGAAAACGTATCTGCTTAATTTTAGTGATAGGTTTTCTGAAGCTAATTTTATTCAAATAAATGTTGTGTTGTGGGTACATGACCACATACATCAGCAATGCCAGGATCTAAGTGGAGGTTACTATGTTCCAAGTGAAAAACCATCATCATCCACTCAGAAATGTGATCAGATAATGAGTGGCTCTGAAATGGGTAATTTGACTTTATTCATAGACAGCTCAGCACCAGATAATACCCGACCCAGATCTCTTTCTAATTCGTCTGAAACATACTATTGGCCTGATTTAATGTACTGTTTCTTGAGGTGAGCTCTGATGGGCCAGGAGCAGATGAAATGAAATGAAAGACAGTGTTGACACTTATTAATTTCAAAGTCCTGATATAAACTTTCATTCTTCCCTTCATGAGACTTGAGTGAGCATTTGTCATAAGGAGAGGCTGATTTGTAAAGAAAAATGTATGTGTGTGTAACTGGGAAATAAATGTTTTAAAAACATTTCAGCATATGGTGTGTCTTAAATAGAAAGAAAAAGGAACTCCAGTGCCCGTTGTACACAGATGAAATGTATAAACCAGTAAGACTAATTTAATCCAAAAGTCAATACTGGGAAATGTTACCAAAGAGCCACCTGTTGCATTTCCATTTGTTTGTAGACACATTTCTGGAATAATGATGGCAAATCGTTACTCAGACTGGTTGATGGCTGCAGAGACATTGAAAGCCATGGTTGAGTTTGTTGTTCTGCATTCCTCTGTCAGTAAAAGGAATGTTTGTCCACCAGAAACTGCCATCAGGATAATCGTAATAATTGAAAACTGTAGACTTTCTGGGTGAGAGCTGTAAAACTATGCATCATGGAGGTAATTTCACTGTCAGTAAAATCAGTGGGAGATTCACCAAATCCATGAAGGCAAAAAAAAAATTGTGCCAAGCCTGAGGGCTAAGCAGAAACCCTAGTTTATTTGTTATTTAAATGGAACTTTAGCAACACGGGAAATGCATAGGATCTCTCCAGCATTTCTGACAGTACTGATCCTTCAGTGAGGCAGAAAGACTCTGCTCTCCATTTCATGACTGCTTCAGTTTAGCAATTCAAATCAGCCCATGCCTTACTGATGGGATCAACGGGCCGCTGGTCCCCATGGTTGCTCTGGGAAGGTGGATGCTGCTGCTTCATCTTGCATGGTACGTAGCCACAGAGCACATAATGGCTCCTGCACTCATCTCCAGAAATATCCCCCAAGCATCTCGATGGCAAGATGCAGGACAGACACATGATGGCTTTGGATTTTTTGCATAGCTCTGAAACTCAGCTCAAGATTTGCAACAAAAAGAATCCCTTGTCTGCTCAAGAGCTACCCAAAAGAATTTGTTGTAGGATGATTTTAGTTTAATAGTGGTTTAACAAAATTTTCTAAAACCGAACCTAGATCATCCTAGTATAACTTTCTTTTTTTCATATTTGCTCTTTCTACTGTTCTATTAAAGTAAAATTAGTACAATTATCTTTTTTTTTCTTTTTTTTTCTTCTTCTTCTTTTTTTTTTTTTTTATTGTTCCCAGACATTGAAACCCCTTAAGCTTATCATATTAGCAGTCCTGTATGGCTCTCCTTGCATCTAGTTAAAATTTGAGCTAGGAAAACTCTATGTTATGGATAACCATATTTACTTATGACATTATTATAAATCAAAAACTTGTTCAAGATTTATGTATACTTTATTTGTACAAAAAATAAGCTGAGGAAATAAAAAGGCTTTGAGTGTTACCCAAACAGCATATAAATCTCAGTAATAAATGGGCCTTCCCTCTGATACTCTTTCACCAAAATTAAAGTTTTAAATGCTGTATGAGAATCAAAATCAATGCAGTGAAGCATTTAAGTACAGCCTTATCTTTAAGCAAGAAAGCAATTCATTAGCATCAACTTCTATTCAGTGACTTCAGTAAAACCAGGCAGGCAAACCTCTCTACGCTGGCAGCTCTGCAGCTCCAGCAAGGAGAGTGCAAATAGCCTCGACCAGAAGAAGCACTTCACATCCATTTTAAAGGAAGATCGCAATCATATCTGCCAGGTTGAGAGGGCTCTGTGATGGGCAATTGCTTCTCTCTGATGTATGCTTGTCATCCAGTGGCTCTGTCATGAAGACCTGTGTTGGGAACTCTCTGCTTTCTGATGCAGGAGTTGATCATTTCTCATGAAAGCCACACATCGCCATATGCACATGAAGACCAGAGGGCAAGAAGGGAGAGTTATATTGCTGACAAACAATTGCAATGTGTCTGTTTAACATTTGCAACAAATCAGCACCAACATTTAGAAGGGCCTAGAGGCCTGGAGCTGTCAAGTCAGATAATGGCCCAAAATGCTGCTGCTGGCTAATAATAACACCGGGCTTCACTGCACCATGTTTAAGTGTAAACTCAAGAGGCTTTTTTTTTTTAGTTGTCCTGTTTCCTCCTCTCTGTGCAGCTGTTGACATGACATTTTGCAAGGGATGTCTTGATCAGATCCAGGCAGTGACCTTCAGAAGACAAAACCCAACATCTCTGGCAGGCAGATGTCACAGCTCAGCCAGAGTGAGTCATGACTGTCACCGGGACACCAGAAAAAACAACCCAACCAACAGCTGACCTGGCCACCTCAGCAAGTGGCTGCCCATGCCATGAGTGACTGTCACACTGCAAATGCAAAGCTCTCAGGAACCGCAGGGGCAAACACAACCCCGGACATCAAGATGGACTATGTGCCCATGTGCTCTGTACTGGGATCAAAGAGATGGTGGAGAAAATATTCAGAGAATCACGGAATCATTGAATCATTAAGGTTGGAAAATACCACTATGATCATTAGGTCCAGCCCCAACCCACCCCCACCATGCCCACTGACCACATCCCTCAGTGCCACATCTCCATGGTTCCTGAATACCTCCAGGGACAGTAACTGCAGCACCTTCCTGGGCAGCTGTGCCAATGCCTGACCGCTTTTTTTTCTGAGAAGAAATCTTTCCTAATATCCAACCTGAAATTGGGTGAGGGCACCCAATTTTACCTTACTTACAGCTCTGTTTCTATTGCTGAGTGCAAAAATGGCATAAGGTTCAATGCTATGAAGCACTGAAGAGCCCAACCTCCAATGAACACAGAGAGGAAACAGTCTTACACTGCTGTGAACAGCTGTCTGTTGCAGCATACTTCAGGGGTGAATTTTGCATCTCTATTTATTTTTAGAGACAGCTTCAGTGCTGGAGAAGAAAGGGTGTAAAAGCCATAAAGCAATGCTCCCAATTAAAACAACTTTCAAAGCCTCAGCAAAATAGAAACATGCTCAGCACTGCAAATTTAGAGGGGAAAAAAATCGCTTATTTTTTTAAATGACTATTTTTAGCTCCACTCACCTTGATCCAAACGCAGCCAGCGAGCGTGAGGATTTTATTATACCTTAACCATGTCTGAAAGCATGGAAAATTACAATTCAGATGCTACTTACATCCCGTAGTTAAAAAATCAGAGAGAAGTGAGGGAGGTAGTGGAGAGAACCCAACTGCACAGGCATAAAGGAGATAAATCAACTCAAGGACCTGTGTTCAAACTGCTGTGAAGTATAATGGGTTTCATCTCTATCTGAATGCTCAGACTATAAAGGTACGGCAAGGAGGTAATAGCAGCGCTGAGCATAAAACACCGCATTACCTGTGACTGCAACATGGCAGCGTTGTGGGAAACAACTGCCTTGTGGGAAGTAAAGGTGAGCAACACAATTCATCACTCAGCTGGTCAAGTGCCTGGGTAGATGCCAATGCAGTGGGGTTATAATTTATAGTAAATTAAGACATTTCTAGAGCATGCTAGATCCAAATGCTGTTTTGTTTGAGAACTGGAGGATTCAGTGGAAGTATAACATTTATTTCCCCCTGGCCACACCGTGGAGGGGACGAGGTGTGTGATAAATGTCACTGCACAGCAGTCATGGGGACACCAGGAGTGACACGGATCCATTTTCTTCTTCACCTCCTTTTCCCCAAACAGATGCCAAGGAACAATGTGTTTGAGGTCTTCTGCTGTCTTCAATCTCAGCCAAAGAGCAAAGCCTCTGAAGTTGCCCCAGAATAGAAGGATTTGTTACCCAAAACAGCTGTTTTTATTTTCTTTTTTTCTGTATTAAACTCTCACAAGGCTGAAATAGATGATTATGCTCCAAAATGTTTTCTTGTAAGGCTGTCCAGGAGCACGGTAACTGAACAAAGCAATAATGGCAACTAAGCCACAATTACAGTTAATGAATCTTGTCTCAAGGATCTGTGTTCTCCCACTGTACAGAACACAGCATTTGCCATTGCAGCTGGGAAACCTACAGTGCTGGTGCCACGTGCCCTGAGAAGCACACTCTTCCCCTGTTTCCTACTGCTATTTGTGCATTTCTGAGAAAAGTAACACTTCAAATAATAATCACTCTCCACTCAAATTCCCAAATATTGCCCAGACCTAAGCCTGCTGAATTTAGCTAATCTATTCCAGTAACAGATGTGTTTACTTTATTATTGAAAATGCAGTAGCTGAAAGATGCCTCCACCCATCTAAACCAGCTTTCTTCACACACATCCTTTATTCATCTACATTTGTTTCTATTGTATAGATCTTTCTTTTAGCCAGCAGTGGCCAAAAACGGGCCTGCAAAAATAACACTGATGTCTATACGTGCTCAGAGAATGTGTATAAATGGCAGCATGAACAGTTAGCTCCGAACTTGTGAAATTTTGGTTGCTTTACTGATACATTTCTGCAGCCTGAAGAACCCTATTCCTTTATTTCCACAAGTGCAGGATCTAATTTATGCCCAAGACTTCATATTTGATTTTGGTCAAGTCACTTAGCTTCTCAGGAGGGAAATTCATCTGACCTAACTTCAGCCAACTAAAATTTGGTGTGTGCTCCAAGCATTCTGCACGGCTCCTCCTGTTGGTAGGGAGAGAGACAGAGTCCCCCAGAGGGTGCTTCATCATCTCCTGGTGGAGTGGCCCAGGTCTCTGCTTTGGTGATCATTAATCTTCGATCTGTGCTCTGTTGCTTGCCCAGCAGGACACATCTGATCCAGATCAGGAGTGATTTATGCTGCCTTTATGCACAGATAAACTCCGAGCCAGCAGATCAGGGCAGCTGCAAAACGAGGATAATTCCTCCCGGCTCTCATTCTTTTTGCCTGTTCTGTCCATTTGTGTCTCAATCTGGTAAATATTTACCCATGTTTAATTTTAGGCAGATTAGTAAAAATAAGCAAGGCATAGTGCTGCTGCAGGATGGGGACCCGGGACTGTAAAGACCTCAAGGAGAGTCTGCTGCTCAGCACCATTTGGTGCACTGAGCAGCAAGCGATTCCAGCTGGGGCTTTCAGTCCCAAAGTATTAAATCATTGTCATCCTCCATCGATCCCAGCTGACAATCAAAACCTTTCTGCTGGAGACAGGAAGAAATAGGTGGTATGTGTGACTGTTCCCATTGGCTGCTTGGCCATTTGCTTCCACGAGGAAAATGAATTCAGTGCTGTCTCTCCTCAGTGATCTAAGATTGAAATAAAGTCGTGTTGTTTTATTTTTTATCAGGGTAATGCTTGCCAAAACACACACCAGCATGCTTCTCTGATCTATCCATGAGGATCAGCCAGATAGAGGGCATGTGACAAGAAGGAGCTTTTCAAAAGCATTATGTTGGACTTGGCAAAGCGTTAACAGGCAATTAAAACCCTGCATGAACCCAAGTTTTGCCTCTGCTTGTTTGCAGAGTTAAAATATATCCTTAAATAGAAAACAAAAATAAATGGGTCTCTGCAGCTTAATGAGAATGTTATTATCCTACCTCTCATCTAATGGTACAGAAATGCTCAGATTGTCCTATATAAACAGCATTTTATTTGTTTTTCCATTTTCTTAGTTTTTTAACTAATCAGTCTGAAAATGCACTTGTCATGAATCTGATAACTGCTGTTTCCTTTCTCAATGATCAAATCCTGTCCCTCAGATAACTTCATTTGATGATAAGATCTGATTCATTTAATGTATCTTTTTAATTACAAAATGCAGTTTAAACACAATTATCCCACTTACTGAGCTTGAGGTGAGTTTGCTGTTCCCCCTGGCCCTGTCTCCATACAAATCTCATTCCAACTCAGACGGTTAAGTCTGAACTTTAGGTTAGGTTACAACTTTTCTCCTATGAAGAAAGGTTGAGGGAACTGGGCTTGTTTAGCTTAGAGAAGAGAAGGCTCCAGGGAGACCTCATTGTGCCCTTCCAGTACTTGAAGAGAGTATATAAACAGGAGGGGGAACGGCTGTTTACGAGGGTGGATAATGACAGGACAAGGGAAATGGTTTTAAACTGAGACAGGGGAGGTTTAGGTTAAATATTAGGAGGAAGTTTTTCACACAGAGGGTGGTGATGCACTGGAACAGGTTGCCCAAGGAGGTTGTGGATGCCCCATCCCAGGAGGCATTCAAGGCCAGGCTGGATGTGGCTCTGGGCAGCCTGGTCTGCTGGTTGGTGTCCCTGCATATAGCAGGGGGTTGAAACTCGATGATTATTGTGGTCCTTTTCAACCCAGGCCATTCTATGATTCTATGAACTTTTTGCTTTGGGCTTTTAATCCATAAGCAGTCCTTAAGCAATCCTTTCAGTGACCCCATGCATGCAAAAACTCATGCTCATGGCAGATAGATGCCAGCTAGAGGGCCCCTGTGCGTGATTCCTCTCATATCCAGTGCAGGCATCCACTTCTGTGCTACCTATTCAAGATCCTTTTCTCCAGGGGACAAAATAAGCACTCCCATATTGTTCAATGACTGCTGTGAGATGAGATGGTGAGTAGTCTAGGTGGTCAAGCTCTATCTGCAGTCTACAAGAAGAGTCTTGAGAAGGACTCCACATGAGGGTAGATACATCCCACTTTGTGTGTAAAGGAAGAAAACAGCCCAAGAAGTTTAGGCTTCCCAGGAGAAGGAAAATTTTCCTTGTCACTCAAACTTGACACTCAAACTGACTCTTCTGGACACTCAAAGAGAAAACAATTCTTAAGTGCACAAAATCCGAGTGGGTTGAATTGTAAAGAGCACCACCTATTTATAGGCATTGTGTTCTGCCAGGCTTGCTTTATTCGTTCTCCTCCTGTCCCACTCCTGGTGACTGAAGAGAACACAACTTTGAATCCCAACTGCAATGCAATGTGGGAATGACAGAAAAAGTCTTATCCTGTGAACTGTGAACATTTGCTGAAATGGCAGTTAAATAGCATTCATAAGAAATCCCAGTCTGCATCATATCCCAGACATTTAATGGTCTCCGTAGTGATGTCATTAGCCCAATCTTATAAAAATAAGCTTTCATCTTCGGCTACTATGACCCTGAGAAATTCAACAGCTCAGCTGGGTTCTGAGAAGACATCAAATCACATAATACTTGGGGATAGTCAGCTTAGTCTTACCTGCATTTAAAAAGCAATTTTCTTGTCCTTAAATAATCTACACATGTTAATTAGAAGCTAGTAAAGTAGCTTAAATGCTGTGAAATTAGAATGAATTATTCATGTCATTTCTTGGCTGCAGCAGTTGCAGATAGTGTTTTTGTTTTGGAGAGAAAAAAAAAAAAGACAAATAATGAGAAGAAAAAGAATATTATTAATTTGTTTTCTGAGGAATAGAAGCCTTTTCTGTTGAGTGGGCCTTCAGTTTAGAGGAGTACTTCAGACAAGAAAAAATAGCCACTCCTTTAGCCAGTACAAATTGACCAATCTTTAACCACTGACAAGCCTCTGTCTGCTGTCAGAGATATCAGCAATACAAAAAGAGTTTTTTGCAGGCTACGTCACCTAGGTTCTCTACGAAAGTGTTTCCTGCAGCAGGAAGAGTAATTTGGGGGTTGCTGATTCAGGGGGGAATATTAGGTTACCCTACTAAGAAAGCTTTCTGCATGGAGTGGAGCAGATAGGTTCACTTCTCCTTGGGAGTAGAGGCTAAGTTTGGTGATCTCTGAACATAAATCAGTACAAATGGCCCATGAGTCACTAATTCTGTCTCTGAAGAGCTGCATAATTAGATCTCTCTATCTTTTCCAACCTGGGTTTGAATAAGGAATATAGACAGAGATGAAAGCCAGAATTTAGAAATACTAATTGTGCAGGTTTTGACTTAGAGCAACTAAGACAGACTTAGTAAGTAAGACTTAGAAAGATAATTAACAGAAACACAATTAAGCTTTCCCAACAGGAGCCATCTTCAACATCTCAGCTGGAACTTGCTGTTCTATTCTCACCAGGTAGAACAGTTCCAGTGTCATCCAAAGTCTTCAGCTAAGGAAATCAAACCCTCATTTATGTGTTTGAAAACAAACATAAAATCCAACGGGGAAAATATCACATGGAAGTGAACACAGAGCAGCAGAAATTCAGGAATAAGAGCGAAGGAAACAGTAATAATGCTGCATCTGCATCAGTCTTTATTAGTCCGATTAATGCTTTATGGTACCTAAAGATGATGCAAATTTCTTTACTCGATCACAGGAAAATGTCTCTTAATTGAAAATCAGAGAAGTCAATCACCGTGCTTCTAGTTGATACATGGAAGTGCTCAGGAGCCCAGGCAGAGCATCCTTCACCACCCTCCTATTACTTGCCCCCAGAGCTTACTTGTAGTGGCAGATTTTAGCCTGGTCATAGGGTTAGCAGTAAAAATGCAAGAGGCAGAAAAGAGATGCACAGAGATCCAAAATATTTTGTCCAAAGAACAGAGGAATGCAGGAGATGCATAAACAAGTTCCATCTGAGGATATGAGTCTCTTGCACAATGAGCAGCCTGGGGCTGCTGTGGTGCCTCTCAGTGATCATTGAGCAGCAGTCCTTTCCATTAAAGGGGTGAATTACTTTGCTTTTCTGCAGGACAGAAGTTTATTTTGGGGCCATTACTCATAAGCTGATGGCATATGGATAGTTGACAGCAAAGTGTACCCCATAATAATGTGTCCATGTTCCTATTCTCAAAGTCAATGGCAGATACAGAACAGACCCAGTTTCAGCTCCCAGTTCAGTATCCTACTCACTAGACCACAAAATTGTTTTTTATATAGACAGACATATAAAGATACGGATGGATGGCTCAAAGCCTGATTTTATTGCCATATGGACACCTAAAAATTAGCATTTTAAAATGTAGAGGATTTTATCTCCTGCATATTAATAAGTCCAATCTTCTACAATGAGACAATAATTAAATGACCTATAAAAGCAGTTAGCATAAGTAGCAGTGAGATCTAACATAGCTTCAGCACTAAAAACCTTCCAATGACTACAGAGGCAAGCATGATTTCTTATCATAATTTGCCTGTCCTACAAAACAGGCATCTCAAATACTAGAGAACGATTGCTGGATCAGATATCTCACACAATGCTGTCCATTCACCTCAACCCTGAGTTGCTTTACATCATCTCCTCTTGCAAAATTTCCACACCTTAAGGGGAAACCTCACAGCGTTGTCAGAATCAGTTTCAGATATGACACTGTGTGCAGATTGACACCCCCAGTGAATGCACTTAAAATATCCATAAAAGACTTTTTTTCCCTCACCCTGCTAAGATTTGTGATGTCCTCTCCTGTTTTGATACTCTCACACACACCACACAGTAACAACGTGCTCTTCCTGAGCTATTGTAGATATTCCTTGTGACAGCAAGTAAAAGGGAGAAAAGATGCAAAGCCGCACCGTGCCATCAAGCACACGCCAGGAGAAGCAAAGCATACATCTCCAACCACACAAAATGCATTGGGTCAAATTCTCGGCAGTGCAGCTCCCACAGATTTCCTGGAACCACAGACATGATCTTTGTGCCTTGCCAGTCTCTGTAGATATCTGATTCATTTGGAGGGATGCGTCTCTGGTTTTGCCAGCCATGAAGGTCCTGACTCTGTTTTCTCTCCACTTATTTTATCTGCTGCAGTGAAATGTGATGCAGCAGAGAACATCCTGATGCTATCATATTTTGCAATGACATGAAGACAGATCAATAAACCTGTTGGATATTTGGAGAAATGACAGTGCAGAAATCACAGCTATCACTCATCTCTGTAGCTGAAGTCCCTTGACATCTGGAACCACTAAGGATGGAGAACCACAAGAGGAGTAACTTACAATAAGTTACAAACACAACTTAAAAACTTTGAATTTCTGTTTCCCTGGAAATTTTGGTAGGTCAGCATTTCCAGTGAAACTGAAAGTCCATTAAATTGTACCAAAAGAAGAGATTGCAGGTAAGTTCGCACACACTGACAACATTTTTTTCCTCCAAGGAAAGTGAAAATACGACAAATATAGTCTAAACCAATTGTTGAAGATATCCAGAAATAAAATATTGCTATGACCATGAAGTATTTATTTCTAAAGCATATTACAACCTCAATTTAAAAATAAAATGAATAGAAAATGTAAACAAATTGTATACAATTTATTTATTTTTTTAAATATATACATATAAGTTTTTTTGGGTTTTTTTTTTCCAGTGATGAGCAAAATACTTTTTTGAAGGGTCTGCTTGCAAGGACCCACGAACCTGCTGACACAAAGGTCTTCTATAATGCAATAGGCCCTTTAAGGGAATTGCCTGCCCTCCAGCTCCACCCTGCAGCCAGTATATAAATCAGGAAGTTGGCCTAAGGTGGTTGATGTAAGTCTGAGCTCCTGCAAGATGTGCTTTGAGATGGTGGGCTGTTTGGACAACCACCAAGGCAAAGGTACTGCTGGGGATATGTGGATGAGGAGATGATGGACAGCTGGTTTACTGGTTTACTTTGTCTTTTGGAGGCTCTGAAATGCAGTGTATATCTAAGAAAGGAGTTGGTGACCCACTGCTGACTTGATGGAGAGTGAGCGGTGGGTGACTGGGGAGGTTGTGACCTGTTTGCTTTTAGAGTTTGGGCTTTGCTGAAATAGTCACCCTCTGTATTTCTGTAGCAATTTGTCTTAAAAAGCTCTGGAAGTGCTGCCTGGTATTCTTAGGGTTTTATCGGGCAGCTCATGGCTGGTTCCTCTCTGTGGGAGAGAAACAGAGGTTTACCAGGTGTCTGGTGCCAGTTACAAAGCAGATCTGGAAGGCAGGATCCTGGTTTTCCTGGTCTCCAGGGCTGACTAGAGAGCTGTGGTCCTTTCTTTTCAAGCTGTATAAGAAATAAACTGTAGCATGTTACTTAACGTATTAAATATGTGCTTTAAATGTCTTGCACTAATTCTGGTAGTTGTCCTTAGTATTTTTTTTTTGTTGTTGTTTTAAGATGCCTAAAGTATGAATAATCAGGACAGAAGGAGCAGGTCAGGGGATCAGGCATTACATATCCAGAAGAAGCAGGAAGGAATAGCATTTGGGAAACAGAATTATTTTCCTCGAATGAACTCTTGACATGGATGAGAATTAACTTTGCCAAACCCAGATGGTGCTGCAAGGAACAGGGAAGTTAATTCTTCCTATTGCTGAAGCACAGTATAACCTATTTGTCCTTTATCTGTTCTCATTATGTGGTGATGAGATCAAAGCTGACATCTGGCTGCAGTTTTGCTGAAGCCGGGCAAGTGATATTCTACTGAATTCATATAGAGAAAATATATAGAGAGAGCAAAGCTACTGGTGCTGCCTCACAAAAGCTTTGGTGTTTGGAAGGTATCTTACTTTCTGTAGTATCTGCAGCTGCCTGTGATACTGTATTATCCTAAAAGCTAATGGATTAAACAAGATTGTGTTCTGAAATGCATTGATCATCTCAGCCTTATTGGTACATAAAACTATAGGCCAATTTTCATGATGGTCTGGTATTTACATCTGTGCAAAGAGATGACGAAGTGCAGTTGTACTTGTGTTGCACAGTCCCTGTCATGCTCTGGTTGCAGAGGAGAGAGGCTCCTCTATTTCCAGCTCATTCTCATTCCCTGGTGCATGCTGTCGTGACGCACTCATTTAATTCTTGAGGGCTGCAGTTCAATGTCAGTGTGTTGCTCTTGATAGATTGTACACAGCCTGTTTAGCTGTGCTAAACACTTCAGATATCTGTAATAGAAAAGGTAGAGAATTGGGTCTGGAGTGTTCCGGAACAAATTTTAAACTGTGCTCTCCTTGTTGAAGATGATTCCTAGCTGCATCCTCCAGGTGAAGCTGAAGGGTCCTGTGCTGCAGCAGAGCCAAGTACTGGAGTGGGAGTGCTGGCAAAAGCGGGCTGTGCACAGTCAGACCTCATCTGCCCTCCAGGCTGCATCCTGGCTTCTGAATGTCTGACTGCAGAGTGACAGTGACTCCTAGGAAGGGTAGTAAACAGCATCATTCTGAGTTTCAACTAGTAGAGTACTCTGTAGCTGCTTCTGGAATGTGATGCATCCTTAAGAGGAGAGCACTTAAAGCTTTGTAATTTTCCAATTTTTTAACAGTATCCTGTTTATTTCAGTGGTGTTCTTGTGTCTGTATTTTCTGTTGTTAGTTGTAGCAAGGGCCTTGGCCTTTAGCAGTCTTTCTTGCAGCTAAGTAGCTAGAGAGTAGTAGTAGCTGAGCTGTAGTAGAAGGCACTTGAGCACTCTGCAGGTTTGAGTACTCAGTGTTTTGAGTAGGGCTGCTGTGGGTATTCCTGAGCATCCAGCTGCTGAGCACTGTGCCATGTGAGGCAGTGTGCCTTGGCCAACAGGCTGACTGCCTCTGTCGGTGCTGTGGAGCTCCTCAGCCATTTCTAGTCAATTCTTCAAACCGTAATAAATGACAGGAAACAATATCACCTTTTTTTCCCTTGCTATTAACTTTTTAAAGCTGGTCTATGCTTTATAAAATCAGATACATGTTCTCACTCCACTCATACGCTGGTTTGTAAGCTGCCTCTGGAAAAGATTTCTGTGCCTGGCATGGGAAAAAGAATAGAAGGGGAATTTCAGTTTTTGTTCAGGCATATTACATTTCTCCAGGCTTCTTTCATATTGCCCAGAGTGGTTATATGGAAAGGGTGATATCTTGGCCACCCCTTTGTCACTTAAGATGGTTGTGAAATACTGTATTGCTACAAAAGGCAAGTGTAATGTTCTCAACTTCTAATCAAATATCATTTATGTTAGATGAAAGTGGTACTGAATAGCAAGTTTCAGATGTGCAGATATTAAACATCATGAGTATGCAAACAGGGTCTTAAATGATCATTTAAGAAATGGTTAAATGGCTCTTCCCTATTACACTGAAGTAATTCATAGGTCTGAAGGTGATACTGATGCACAAAAATAGTGAGAGCATCTAAATCCCTCATAACATAGGATTAAATTACTTATCTCACAGACAGTAATTCCTAGAGGCAGATGCGACTACTAAAAATTCATTCCACTGCTCTTCTGCTTTGTGAAAGGGGCTGCAATGGTGACTGTACAATGCGAAACTGGTGAATATGCTTTATCTTCAGGGACAAATTAAGTCAGTGGGTGTGTAGGTGGCACATAGTGGGCTGAATTCCTTCTTGATAGATCCCACTGAAGTGCATTCTTTATTGTGCTTCCCTGGCAACAGCAAGTAGCAGTATGAGAAGCAATCTATCACAGCCATGCTTCATAGGGAGATTTAAGATATCTCATTAGATAAGCACATTATCAGCAACACATCATGTAAACTACAGTGTACATGTGGGGTTTATACCACTTCCAAGGACAGAATATCCCTAAGTATGACAGTTGGATGCTGTGAGGTCATTTCTCTGCCTTTTCCTCATTAGACCTGAATTCACAGCTTCAATCTGTACACAAGATTACTGTTCTATGAAGATCTGAATCATTATGTGAAATAAGACTTAGCTAACTGAGGTTTGTCAGCTTCCCCGAAGTATCTGCACATGATACCAGGCAAATCTTCACTGTTAGATAGCCTCAAGCAGAATATAACTTTTAATTGGGGTCTACAGTTTCTGAAATACCCATCTTTCAAATGAGACTGGATCTCAGAGCCAAGCTCTAGATATTTCTGATGTTTAGAAGAACACGAAGCTGGAGTCATACTTGGGTTTAAAGCTCTCCCTCTAATACTGACATGAAATTATCTTGGGAGGAACACAGAGGGGTGTAAGGAATTTAGAAAGGTCTTTGTTCCTCGGCACTCAGACACATTGGAAGCCTTTCTGTCTCTCTTCCTTCTATTTGCTGGGCTTTCATAAGATCTTATGATCCATTTCAAAGAGAAAGCATTTCTTCAACCCTTAAACTGTTTGAAGAAATAAAAGCAAATAGCTTAAAAGTTCTGTTTATTCAGTTTTCCACGTTAGGAAAAAAAGATCCATCATGTTTGGCTCAGTTGTCAGTGGAGGACATCAGGGATTTGCTTTGTGCATGGATTGACTCCTTTGTAGTGGTGCATGGAGATGTGCTGTGGGTCAGAGGGTGGTGTCAGGGTGAATTCTCATTCTCACATTGATGGCATACATGAGGGCATAAGTATTTTGGTGTTGGTAGGCTTCTGATAGTAGCATTAAGACAGATATTTAGGGCTGGAGCTGCCTCAGACAAATGTAATTAGACTATCATGGAATCACAGAACACCTTCGGTTGGAGGGGACCTTGAAGATCATTGAGTTCCATCTGCCTTGCTATGGGAAAGGCTGCCGAGGATCCCATCAAACCTGGCTTTGAGTGCCTCCAGAGATGGGGCATCCACAACCTCTCTGGGCAGCCTGTTCCAGAACCTTACCACCCTCTAGGTATATTTCTTCCCATACCTAACCTAAATCACCCCTCTTCTAGTCTATATCCATTCCCCCTTGTCCTACCTCTATGAGAGTGTAAAAAGTTGGTTTTCCTCCTGCTCATAAGCTCTCTTCAACGAACTGGAAGGCCACAAATGTTTCTGTACAAAACAGCTTTCTGAGAAAATCTGTGAACTGTTCTGTACTGCCTCTGAGATTAGGTGTTGTTTATCCTAGGCAATTTCTGCAAGTATTTTATTTGCTGTCTATTCATTGCCAATTAGTTTGGAACCACAATGCTGCTTTATTAATTATGAATGAGCACCCTACCTCCTCAAACCATGTTTGGGTCTGGTTTAAGTCTTGTATTTCCTTTCAGCATTGACTCTGGTGCTTCTCTGGTCTCTCATCTGGTTAAGTGAGATCAGAAACAAGCCCTCAAAAACCAATTTCTGAATATAAATTAAAAAACAGTTTGCTGCTTTTTACTTGCATTCAGGTTCAGTCAAAACAACCTAGTAACTTTCAGATGCTTTAGGATGTGCCTTGGGATGAACATTCAAATTACATGGGTATTTTCAGATAGCTGCTTTTCATTGTTCAGTGGTAAGAAAATATTGGAGAAGAGATTCTTGCTGCTTTTCCTACAGCCATTTTATTGCAGAGAACAAAATTTTCCGTTAGGCATATAGGATACACATAATTATTTAAGAACAAAGAGTAAATAAAAATAATAACCAAAAATAAACTGTAAGAACATGCCACGTTGTTATTTGTCCTTTAATGTTTTCAAAGCATTTGCACTTCAAAACACACTAATCTGTCCACTTTGATTTATTTTTATTGAAATACAAATCAAACTCAAAGCCCAAAGGAAGGGAGGTTTTTTTTTTTTTTAGCCTGTGGCAGAGAAACAATTTTAATCTTTTGGGTGCCAAGGACAAAAATTGTATTAAAGAATGGAATTAGAAGGTAGAGAGATGAAGATGACAAAATAGCAAAGAACAAGCACAGCTTTGCAGAGAGAAGACACTCCTAAAAAAAAATTCAGTTCTTAAAAATTGGTAAGCATGTAGGTATGGGTGATCTGGTCACAACAATATACTATGATTTTCAAGATGTTTTTGCAAATTCCCTTCCCAAAGGATTCTGAGCAAGTTAGGCTATCATGGAATAGAAGTGAAGGTCCTTGGGTGAGTAAGTGGATGAAAGCATAAAACAGTGGTGTGACATTGGAGGGAGGTTATCCTATGGCATTTGTAGGGACCAGTGCTTGGGGATGTGTTATTCAAGGTGTTGGCAAACAACATGCAAAGAGCTGAGTAGCAAGGTAACATTTTCTGATTATATGAGTTTGTTCATGGCAGAAAAAGATAGAATAAGTTCAAGAACCTGCAGAATCTTCTTGTGGTACCAAGGGACTGGAGGATAAAACAGAAAATGAAATTCACATGTTAAGAACTGCAGAATAATGACCATTGGGAAAAACAACAGTAATTATAACCTACACAGTGATGAACTGTAGATTAGTTATTAGCATTCAGGAAAGAGATTTTGGACTCACTTTGAACAGTACTATGAAAACATTAGCTTAAGGCTCAGTGGGAATGAGTCAGAAGGTACAGAGAATTTTAGAAATTATCAGGGAAGGGATGGAGACCATACCAGGAAATGTAATTAACCACTGTTCAGATGTCTTGAAATCTGTGTATATCTTTGGTTCCCCTGAGATGGAGAAGAACAAGAAAAGGCACAGCATAGCAGTGATAACTGAAAGTGCAAAATTTCCTCATGGGGAAACAAAGCAAGGTATGATGCTTCATTCCTTCCCATTACATGAGTCTGCAGGCCTCAGAAAGTCAGGAAAGATATTTAAAAAACAAAAATCAAGAGAATTTTTTCCTCTACAGGGCATTTTTGGGACTCATTGCTGCAGGATATTTTGGTGTCGTGTTCCTTGGGTGACCCATCCTTGGATGCATCCAAGGTTCTGGTTGGACAAGGCTCTGAGCAAGCCAATCTATCTGTAGGTGTCTCTGTTCTTGCAGTCAGTTGGACTAGATGACCTTTAAGGGTCCCTTCCAAGGCAAGGGTTCTATGATTCATTTATGTTAAAAACTAGTAGACAAATTAATATAAAGAAATTCCTTGATGAGATGCTGATAAATCCATAGCTATGTACAATCTCAGTAAGGTACAGAGTGAGGAAAGCCAGGAATACAGATAAGGGGAAGGGTCACTTCATTTCACCTGTTCTTGAATCTTTCCCTTGAAAATGTGGAAAGAGCAACTGGCAGAGACAGGAGGTGGGGCATTGGGACCTTAGTGCTAACCTCTGCAGCTAGTCTGCTCTTATCTATATAGAAATTATATTCATTTAGAGGGAGGAAGCTAAACCTCACATCACAGGAACCAACCTTCTATGTAGAATCAACAAAAGCAAACAGATGGATTTTTTGTTGCTTTGTCTGGGTACTGCCTTTTCTGATCGTGTCCTTGTTGCCTTATCCTCATTTTCATTTGACCGACTGCTGCCTGCAGTACCGTGTGATCCCTCTCCTTAATTATGCAGGGACAGCATGAAGTGCCCCCCCCAACTGATAATATTTAATTTATTTCTAATTATACTGCTTTTTCAAATGAACCTGGCACACTGAGTGTAATTCTGCTGCTGTTGTTGTTGACTTTGGTGTAACTCTGTGGGATGCCCATGGCAATTGCTGAAGAAAAGATGACTTCTTGAACAGAAATCCGAAGCGAGTCATAGACTCGTGCTGCAGTTTCATCATTCCAACTAATCAGTTTGAATGTTGTCTTGGAAAGAATCTGGAAAAGCAGTACATCTCTCTTAACTCCTGGCTGAGTAGACCAGACAATGTTACACGCTGAGAGGAACTCTCATGGCATTATTTCTTATTGCACTTAATCACAGTCACTTGTTCCACAAGCCCTTGGCAGCCCAAGAGCGCTTCAAGAGTTTCAAAGGCAACCAGCTCCCTTGGGCAGGTAGCATCCTCAAAGACAGCTTAAAACCTCCCCCTCACTTGTTGGCTTTGGGTGGAACAGCTCAGGTTGACGCACTGGGAGTTTACTGGGTTTTGGTGCTCAGTGAGCAGAGCTTCTTGAGACCCTTAGTTGCCAGTATGAGAATCAGGCTGAGCTGTATGCAGCTCTTGCACAGAGCTCTTGTACAGTTACGAGGCAGAGTCTAGAAATCATCTTGTCTGTCTTAGTGTTTCTAGACCATGCTTCCCCTCCTTGGGGATATATATGCTGCATGATGCACTAGTTTCACTGTAGGAATTATATTGGCAGGCTGTGTTGTCTGACTGTATTAATCAGGTAGGTCGTATACAGAGACCTAACACAATAACATCCCTGTTGTACACATAAGGTGCATACACACACACACGTGCCCTGGAAAGATGAATTGTCGAGTGATTCAGTTTTAATCTGAATTAATGTCTTCATTCAAGCTGTGGCTCTGCTCGTGTGAGGAACACTGGTGCATTTCTAATTTCTTTTTCACACTAGATTGCCAGCATAATCTGCTGGCAGAAACCAGAACTGCTGAAGAGAGGACAAAGAAAAGGGCTTGTGGAGGAGGTGGGAAAGAAACATATTCTGTCAAACACAGTTAGACTGTCACTCAGGGTGTGGGTGAAAACAGACAGCTGATCTATGCGACGTGAAAGTGAGCTCTAATGGGGACAGGAGAAAGTACCAGGCAGATGGCTTGAAGAGCCTGTTGCTGCATATTGCATTGATTCTTATGTCCCCATCACCTTGTGCTCCCTACCCCACCCATTCTGTTCTACATGCATGATCCTAGCTGTTTGTATTTACAGCTGCTTGCCCAGTTGAACCTCGCTCTCTGGCAAGTCTTGTAGATGATGCTGGAAGTATGTTGAATGCTTACAGTTTGTGCTGCTCTTTGGTATTTTCATTGCTTTCCCTACCCTGTTCACAAATTATTCCCTACTGCATTGTTATTAGTTGTTATCTTAGAAGACAGTTTTTGAATAAGTCGATTAATGCATATGAAGCAAGATCACTGGGTAATCTGGTGTTCACATTCAGTTTGAGACTAGAATGACTTTTTAGACTTATTTTAAGAAATATTAATCATAATTAAGGATGTCTGGCCTATGCATAAACAGATAATACATCTTGAGAAGGCGACAATGTCATCTGTTAAAGACAGTGTCTAAACAAACAAACAAGAGAGATGTGGTCCTGTTCATTTCCTTGCTCCAGCCATTAATTTAATCTGTCTTATGAAAGATGTGAATACAAGCATCCCAAATTGTTTCCTTCTTTCAAGACATTTCTTAGTGCGTGTCTTGCCCAGATGCAGAAAGAAATTCCAGAGTGGATGTGAGCAATTCTCCAAAAGAAATTTTTTAATCTAATAGATCTCCAGGAATAGTTCTAGCTTTGTGATTCAGCACTTTCTGAGAAGCTTAATTTATCAGAGACATTGCTGATTGGCTTTACATGAACTTCCTTTCATGAAGTAATCTCTTGACTGCTACAATGAGCAGATTTGATCTTGATAGCTATGGGAGAAAATCAATGCAGTACCTCCAGCCATGATGCCTAGCTGTCTTCAGAGTAACTGCATTGTAAACAATCCCAATGAATATTTATGGAGAATGCTTTGCAGTTTTTATTTGCTTCTAATCTCCAAGTGATGATCTAACAGGACTGATGTAACTGCTCTTCCATATGTCCTGGTGATAGACATTAATAAGTGTAATAATGCATGAACAAAGTCTGTGATGGCAGTGTAAAATCTTTCAGGTCTACAGTTTCTGGTGCCTTGGCACCATATCTCGACACAACAATTCTGCAAGTGCAGACAATTAAAAATGGAGAACATAATAGATAGCTTTCACTAGCATCAGAACTCACCAGACCTTCACTTAATGATACAGGCAGGGAATGTCAAAGACCATTCACAAACAAAAGAAACAGCAATTCTCCTTGCCTTATTCACCTGAAGCATATAGGACTCTGAATGGCAAGAGTTTTGAGAAAGCTACACTAGAAAAGCTCTGAAAAATGAGTGCTCATAAAATATGCCTAAGACATGTATTTGCTTTGTTGTTATGGCTAACTCAGAGAAAAACATTGTACTCATTCTGTGGTTGTTAACATTAAAATTTGCCTTTAAGAGTGCAGATGATGTTGATTCCTGGACTGTTTGTCTGATGACACCACTAACAGGCTGTGCAAGAATGTGATGTCCCCGTGCCTGCTGTAAGGAATGGCCTCTTGAAGGAGCAGGGTAAGAAAGTCCGGTGTTCTGTTTGATACCAACACTGCTCTCTTATCCTGCATCGTTAATCTGTGCTGGTTTCCTTCACTGGAAAAAGGGTCACTTCTCATATATCCAAGTGGTAATTTCTCAGCATTTAGCAAGGGGAAATGGAGAAGAAGACAGAGGTATTTGACAGAAACAAATCAGAACGATGGGAGAAAAAAGATGAAAACTCTCTTATTCCCCTGAAATGTCCCTGAGGCTGTGAATCTGGAGCTCACTGCAGCTGACCTATGTTCATGTTTGAGATCTGAAACAGAGTATTATGGGCATTGTCCTTCCTCGAGAAAGAGGAGCTATGGCTCAAACCCAGCCATTGCCACTGTCATTTCTCCCTAATGTTAACCTCTCTCCATTGCAGAAAACAGAATAAAGTTTTCTTCATCTTGCAATTCTGCACATGAATAACAGAAAAAGACAGCGCATAAATCTCCATTACAAAGCCAAGCTGATTGCCCTTACCCAGACTCTCCTTTGTCAGCACATGGAATCATCCAACATCTCATCCTTCAGTACAGCCAGGTAGATAGACTGTTATGTGCAGAGACAGGATTACACACAAGGAGAACATGTTCATGCCACGCAGTCTTGGTCAGCAAGATTGTATTTGACTGAAAGAGATTCCCCACTTTCCTGCATCAACTCCTTCTTGAATAAACACCACTGTCAGATTGCCCAGTTTAGTAGCAGAAGGGTATCACTATGAGATGGGCATCCCCAAGCATGAATTGTTTGACAACTTTTCAGCCTCTATGGACATCTCCATGCTGGTCTGAAAAAAAAACATTTCTCCAGCAAATATTTCAGAATCTATCTGTATTTCTGGTTTGCTTTGCCTCCACAAAAGAACAAGATGTAGTAATGATTTCCATTTTTTGTTGAAAATTATTTTCACAGGGTTTTGTATTCAGTGGAAAATGTTCCTATGCCCAGATATACTTTTTTTTTCTTGAAGGCCCTATAGCAAGATCCACATGCCCTTCAAAGAAGGAAAACGACCTACAGTTTCTCAAGGGGTGTAGCTTAGGACAAAGCCACAAGAACAACCTCAATGCGCTCTGACAACCAGCAGCCTGAACTAAGGGAGAGCCATGGGGCAGAGCAACACCACTGACTATTTGTCCTTGTGATCTCAGCCACCGGTGAGAAACATGCTTTGTTTCTTACAAGACTGGAGACTGTGGGGTGAGAAAGGGGCTGTCTTGTAGGTGACTACATGTTGTTGACATCTGTTTATTTGCAGCCAGTGCCTGCTTTTGAAATTGCAGAGTGGCACTTGGCAAAGTTAGATTTCGCTAATAAAGAAAAATGAGAGATGCCTAGACATACCTCACACACACAGATGAGCACAGCCCATTCCCAACTGTAGCTTTTTTCCCTGTCATGTGATTTCTTCTTTCCACCCCAGTGACTGCTTTTCTTTCTGAAAAGGGGAAAATACTGGACTGTGAAATACCATCATGCTAAGTGAGATGCCAGCAGTCCTGTTTGCCTCTTAGCCTGGCTGGAGCAGCTCAGAGATCAGACTTTGGAACAAATCTCTCACTGATTTCTGCTCATTTATGCTTCCCTCTCAAAGGAGGGATAAGCAACATCATTCAGTGCTCAGGTGCAGTGCATTTACAAGTGATGATGGAGGAGACTCAGCCCTGCTTCTACTGCAGGGTGCTGAGCAGGGTGGCAGCCTGCCCTTGTTATGGTGAGATATCGGGAACAGATGATGTGCCTGCATCCTGAATAGATTTTAGGAACACCACTGTGTCACTACTTCATAGCTAATCAGCTTTGCTGGCTTTAAAGTCTGTTGTGTGCTAAGAAAACTGCTACTGAGTGAATGGCACACTTCTGTCTGATAACAGCTCAGGTCACTCTGGATTATCACTGAATTTACTGGGATGGGCACTGCCCTATCCCTCTGGCATCTCTCAGGCAGATGCTCCAAGGCATAAATTCCAAATGCATTATCTGAAAATTTCTCTTTTCTTTTCCCTTTACCAATCCCTGTGGCTCTGTAAACCACAGCTGATATATGGTCATGATGGGACTAGAGGCTTTGGGGAGGACAAAATAGAAAAGCAGGAAAGGGAGGAGAGGTGGGACAGGAATGATCAATAACCAACAACTTCAGGAAAGTAAAAGGCCCAGAGTCCTTTCTGTGTTATATTTGCACTTCTATGTACATATAATTATGACATATGCATTTATATATATACTCATAATATAGCTAGGTCTTCTGCATCTAGGGCTCAGAAGTAACAATTACTTGACTGAAGACAAGCATCTGTAGAAAGAACTACTCCAAAATGGAAGGGAGCTGTACCTTCTGTTCCCTGTGGGTATCATTTCTCTCTTTCCTATCTGGTGACCTTTAGTTGTTGTGGTGTTGGCTGCTTTGAGGAGGGAGCCCAAAAAGCTTGCTATCAACAGGCTGTGGTTTCAGAGCAGGTATATGAATGAAGGAGGTTTGCTGCCTTCCTATTGGTCTTAGTCTTGGGTGTTGGCACTGGAAGATTTTCAAAGCAATATTTATTATATCCTCTGCTTTTTTGGCAACTGTCTAGGATGAAGTCTCAGAGGAAGCAACCATAGAGTGTTTGCCACGTAAGTGTCTGCTTGTTGCAGTCTCAGAAATAGGTTACAGCGTAACAATCAGAATAACAAAAAAGCCTGGAAGAGGAATTTGTGCAGGAAATATAGTATAAGTTGTGTAGGAATTATCAGGTCCCATAAGAGACCCCACTCTTTAGCTCACAGGAGCAAAACATTGCCTGCACACCCCAGAGTATGACGATCTGGTCCCATCTGACTTCAGACCCCTAAGCATCCAAGAGACCAATAGTACATGTGGGCTTAGACAGAGGGATTCAAATCTGCTTTGGATTGGGAACACTAAGAATTGTGATTTCAGTCTTGATCAGGATCTAGTGTGTTCAGACTGGGTCACTGCATAATTTCCTGGAAACTCATGATCTTGTGAATGAGAGATTGCGGGTTGGAGAGGTGGAAGGAAAGAAGCAAAACAGGGCTGAAATGTGACTCTCTTCACTCCTTTGTGTTTTTGTCTGTAAGTTGTGCAGACAGCACCTCACACCAGCAGGTGGTATTGTCTCTTGTGCTTTATGGTAGCAACAAAAACATGCCCAGAAAACAACATCTCTCTGTCAAGCAAGGTGTGCCTCGTGCTCTGTGTTACTTATGGGCTTGCCCACAAGACACAGTAGAGTGGCCTCTCCTTGGGGGCTCATAGTTCAGAAGGGATGGAGGCTTCCTTTGTTTTTCAATTTTCTTTGTCTAAAGTACTGGTAAATTGCAGGTTGTTCAAGCAGCTGGAGCCACAAGGTTGCTCCTGAAGGTGAAAAGCAATTTGTAGAAAGTAGGAACCAAAGTTCAGCAGGGAAAAAGATTCCACTCAATTTCTGAATTAAAACAAGCTTCATGGCTTACAGCACTAAAGGCAGAGAGCAAAAGCTGTAGGAGGATGTATGGCTTCATCTGCTCTGTGCCCACGGTGTAGAGGCAGCTGCCCCCAGCAAGCACAGTGCTTGGGCACAACAGTCCCACCATGGCCAGTGGTGTGCAAGCATGTCTTGTGTTCACGTCACTAGCAAATCAAAGTGCAGTTTTCTAAAGGAGCTTGAGCTAATGATGCAGACAAAAATGCTGTACTTCTCTGCACAGTGTTTGAAGGGATGTCAAAGATTTCTGTATAGTATGTTCATGTGTCTGCCCTGGATAGGCTCTTTCCATCACTGTCAAGCAGCCAAAAGTGGGAATAAAAACCTCTGTCATCAGTGTTTCTCCCATAACTGTTTCAGAGGGAGTGATGAATACCATGTCCAAATGAAGCTGCTGGGGAAAATTAAACTGCTAGTAATGACCTAGATTGGAACTTGGCTGCGACACTGGGACTAATGACTTGTTCTCCCATGGGAAGTGGCAGGGGAGCTTGGAGATGAGCAGCTCATGGCCACCCTGGAAGGCAGCTCTGTTCTGCCATATGCCACATCGCATCCTGGGGCACTGCTTACAGGAGGCTGAGGTTTTGGCTTGATGCAGAGAGAGTTTAGGCAGATGGATAAGCGAATATGTTGTTAGGAGCTACAAAGGAATGTAGGGATTTTTGTTTGCTGTCGCATGTTAAGTGCTTTATGTTCCACATGTGTCTGATCACTTTTAAGTGCTTCAGGATATGGTCAGATGATCACGTGAAAAATTTTGTGCGTTTTAGGAGGTACTGCTCATTACTACAGATTGACATTGCTCCGCATGGGCATGGTAATTGACTGCAAGTGTGCTCCTAGCCCAGTGCCATGGGAAATCTGATTATTTTCTGAGTGTTGATCACCAGCTCATAGGAGGGCTCTGAAAGTAACATTAATGCTCAACCAGTGTGAAGTTCTTTAAACTTATAAACACATTGTGTGCAGTGTGACCCACTTGTGCGGAGTGCAGTGTAAGTATTAAGTCCTTCTAATGTGATCTGCACATGCAATGTAAGTATAAAAAACTTCTTTCCTGTTACCCAAGGTGAACTGCAAGCCTGGAGGTGTGATCAGCTATGCTGAGGAAAATGTATACATGGTCTGTGTGAACAGAATAACTCATCCAGATGTGATGAATTAGATCCTAAGATATATGGGAAGATCTCAAACTGTGTAGATGGCTTAGCATCGTAGTGTTGTTTGAGTTGGAAGGGACCTTAAAAGGTCATCTAGTTCAACTTCCCTGCAATGAACAGGGGCACCTACAGCTCCATTTGGTGCTCAGTTCAAATCTCCCTGCTTTCAGTTCAAAACAATTTCCTCTTGTCTTATCACAACAGACCCTGCAAAAGAGTCTATTCCCTTCTTTCTTACATCTTCTGGACCGGCTTCGCCCTGAAGCAGAGTAAAACCACTTTAAATGCAGCTGAAAATGATTTTCTTGCATTTTCTTTCTTGAATGAGGCTGTTACTGATGGGCTATCATTCATTTTGGTCTGCAGTGATTAATTCTCACTGGGTGAGTAGCAGCGATCTGTGCCATGGCTGACTGCTTGTTTCTTACACTGCACCACTAACTTACATTAATATGCAGAAATACTGAATTTGAATGCTCTGTCCCCTCCCAAAAGCTCTTTGCTGATAGATTTGACAGGAGTACTTGCACAAAACAAACACTATAGAAAATGCAAAGAGCCCCTATTTTTATTCTCATCAGAACAGAGAAGGATTTTCTTCAGTTACCAATAAGAAACCCCTGGCAGGCAGATGTAATGGTTGCAGGAGATGGGAGTTCTGTGTGTTGGCTACAGAAACTGTGAATTCACAACCACAGGGCTGGGCCTAACCACCTCCAACTAAATTATATGCAGAATTTCTTACTGCTGCGCAGCGCTTTCTGTGCTCAAAGCATGGGCGGGAGCATAGGCAGCTGGGTGGCTAGAGGAGGGAGAAATTGCATTTATTTCATCCTGACAGATCACTCCATTTTATGAGGGTTATCTGCTGCACTAAGCAAATATTTAAATAAAGTGGCCCAGAGAATAGCTGGAGGATTTACTACAATGCAGATTTCATCTGAGATTCATAGATTTTAGGACCTGAAGTTCACACAGCAATTGCTATGACTGCTTCTGATTCATGTTTATTATTGCAGTTTTTCTTTGGCCACTGGCACCAAAGAACCCCTCAGACAGGCTTGCTGCAGCTGTGAGATGGAATGGGGTGAATGGGGGTGTGCTGCTGGCTGCACCAGCTCCATGTAGTACATACCACTGAGATATATCTCCCCTTGGCATATAGGCACAGATCTAGAGATTTTCCAATTCCCCAAAATATGTATAACCTAGGAAAACCTATTTATCTGATTTTCTGCTTGAGAAAGGTGATGAAATCACTGGGTTTCCACCCATCTTCTCCATGTAGCCAAGAAGATGATGAATCGGTTGCACGAATCCATTTTCCTCTATCCAACCTGGAGTTGCTTCCTCTGACAGCTCATTTTCACCCCTTGGTCTCCCGAGCTATGTTCTGGGTGATGCCCACCTCACTAGGGCAATGCTATGTCGCTTCCCCATGCAGAGATTGGGCTGAAACAGACATCACTGCCCTGTTTGTCAGCGCTCCCCAGAGCGAATGCTACCAAGAGGAGAATATTTGGCATATGTACCTCGATTGCCCTCTAGTGGTGGACAGCAACCCTGGACAGATCCTTTGTAGAAACAGAATTTGGAACTGCCGAGAAAATTTGATTCACGTTTAGGATTGTATTTTGACAATTAAAATGCTTACTGATGACTGGAGGGAGGCTGTAGGCAGGCCAAGAAGCAATATCCTGAGTCAAGTAGCAGAAAAGCAGTTTGAGAGCGATTTCATCATCAACTGATGGGAAATTGAACACTGTAATGCAGATTATTCCATCAGATTATCTGAGGCAGTTTGTTAAAATGGTATGGAAGCTGCCAACTATTTGCTGCACTGAACATATTGCATCCTGCAGAATTCAAAGATCCTTAATGTGTTAGACCAGCCAACAGTAATCTGTTATAGAAATGCACAGGCTACTGTCTCTATTAGACTCTGTGTTAAATAAAACCTCTCCCTCCCAAATTCTCCAGCTATGGTGGCATTTATAGTGTTTTAATGCCCCATAGCCACACGCCACTCTTTTGCTATGTAAGCTGAAAGCAGAGGAGAGGTACCTTTAAATTAATCTTTGCATCTGAACTATCATTATTAAGCTTCACAGTTAATATAGGTAGGCAAAACAAAACTGTTTGGTTTTAGGCTGTCAGCTGTGGAATTGATCCCAGAAGAATAAACTTCATCTGGAGTTAGACTCAACACTCTCTCATGTTAGGGAGAGGAACTCCCTTTCAGACTCAATTACGCACTTGGAAAAAGCCCTTCATTGTCTTACTTTTCTTGTTAAAATATTCTTTCCATTCAGTAAATCAATATCTACTTGAAACCTTGTTTCCCCCATTCCTGGTAGTCAAATAGGTTTGCTGGGTCCCTGTAAATGACATTCACATTGAGGTATGAATCTTCACAGATAAACTGTGCCCCCAGCGTCATTCCTGCAAGACCATTCTCAAAGATAACTAATGAATTTTCATGGCTGTGTTTATTTTCTTTGTACTTCTGTATCATGAAGAATCTCGAGTGTGCCAGGACATTTTAAAAAGCAAATTATGATGAGATTTTTTTTTTCTCCCACTATTACAGAATCCTACAGATGGAGTATAAGAAAGCTCTGGTTCAGTAAGACTTTCAGGCCATCTGTTCAAGTAAGAATTGCAAAAATTAATGAAAAAAATAGGTATCAAGTACCTCTTTTCCTCCTTCATTTTATTATATGCATGTATCCCTGTATTTTCCGTAAGCTCCTGTGCTGAGGGGCAGTAGTAGTTCAGTATGTGCTGCACTCTCTGAAAAATCATCATCATTAATATCAATTTCTTGTTAAGAAGGAGAAATGTGTGCATCTTTCAGAAATCTACCTGAGTTCATAAAGGTGGGGAAAGAAAGCATTCAAATTTCCTAAATAGGAAGTGCCCATTGTATTTGCTAACCAGAGAGTAAACGATCTGTGCATTGCACACCCTAAAATACCCACATATATTTAACAACAGTGGCCTCTGGTGGAGCTTAGCTAAATAGAGTACTAATAAGTTACTCAGAGTTGGTGATAACTGTATTTGATTATAGCTCTGCGGTAATGAATTGGAGCTCAGGATTGCACCTCCAAGCATCGGTCCTTTCAAGGATATTGGCCTTTCATTAATACTGACTCAATTTTAGCACGTGCCTTGGTATGTCCTTAACACTGTTGCATTGCTTAGCAGTTGGAGATTTGTGAGTGAATCTGTTCCTTCCTCCTAATATGTTTGAAAGGCAGTTTGGAGGCCACAGGAATCCAAGCTGTCTTCTTTTAAGCCAGGCTTTGATTTACACCTACAGTGTAGGAGTTTACCTGAGATTTTTGTGTTTCTGGCACTTTGGGTAAAAAAAAAATAGTACGCTGTTTCAAAAGTTGCTGGGAGATGGGAGCTGTGTAACAAACTGCAAGAACAAAGATTGAGAGAAGTGCAATTCCCTTTTTATTTTACTAAAAATCTTCCAGCATTCTGAATGAGCTCAACTATTTCTTATGCTTTGGTTCAGCAACCTGTTCTCATTTAATAAGCATGTAAACATATGCTTGTCCTTAAGTATCGGTTTATATCCCATCTGGCTCAAGTCAACTGCTCGTGTTATGTGCTTTTCTAAGGGTAACCTCTGCATCTGCTAAAATCCTTTGCCAAATTACTGTCTCCACTTTCATGTTTGGATATCTAGGCTTATTTCTCTGACTTAGATCCACGTCATCCATGTCTTACAAGTCCAGGATTTAAACCATTAGATCATATTGCTTATAACACTCACCCACACCCTTCTACATTTCAGAATGCATTATGATAGTAGCAGAGCTTCATTTGATTTTATCATGGCAATATAGTTGTAAGCAGCTGATCAAAGCCAAATGCCTTCTGTTTAATTAGCTTTCCCACTGACCTGAGTGTGCTACTGTGAGAAATCACAGTGCGTCACTAAGGTCTTACGAATATCTGAAAGACATACACCTTTCCTGGCATTAAGGACACTGTCAGCATTTGCCCTCCAGCCTGGCAGATATCTGGGACATGAAATATATTTCATGAAACGCTATTCTTTGCACAGCTAGCACTTAATGACTGGAGCTCCAGGCCAAGTACAGAATCCTAAAATGAGGCCATCAACATCACCCAATTACTGCTGTTATTAAAAATGCCAAGTGTAATCATAATAATAATTAGACACTTATTATGCAGCGCTGCCTAAGGAATATACTCGGTGTGTGTAAGATGTCATGCAAGTCCTGGGCAATCTTACCACCTCCACGTTACTGCATGAGAGATAAACTGCATCTGAAGGCGTTCTGCCTGTGAAAATCCAGTTTTCTTGGTCTTTCACCTTCCGAGGGTTTATTTTTGTTCTTTAATCTGCAACTAGTTATAGCCTCTGAGCTTTGTGCCTTGCCACTAACACCCTCTCAGAGACTTTCAGCATCCAGAGAGTATCTCCCTTTGATCTGTTATTTATTATCAAACAATTATCCAGACAGACTAGTTACACCCACAGTTGTTGCCTCACATGCCAGAAAAGCAATGGTCCAGAAGAGTAGGAACATGCTCAGTGTCAGATGATTTTTACTGACTTCAGGCAAGTCCTTTCCTCCTTGAATGTCTGTTGGCTCATCCACAAAATGGGCCCAAAAACTGCAGTTTCCTTTGTGAAAATGCTTTATGATTCTTGAGTAGCAGAAGTGTGCTAATTATAAATGTGCTAGCTGTAAGTGTACTAATTATATTGAAGATTATCATGTCCACAGTTGATTTATTCCCAAACTGCCATTTGAAGTCCAGGCTCCCATTTCCTTCCAAATCTACAGAAAGAAAGCTCATACATCTCCTTTGTCCCAACTGCTGCATTGCATGCCGAGTTCTCTCTCTGGTTTTGCAACATTCTAGCAAAATCACAGCTTTTGAAAGAGATTAGATGGCGTAATTTGGCTCCACTGACTGTTCTATCCTGGCATCTGTTTTATTGCTTTATGTATTGTGGAATTAAGAGAGATTATCTTCTAATTATTCCCTGTAGTCTGTAAGACAGATGGGGGGGAAAGCGAATAGTATTTTATGTGCTCGAACTTAAATCTCCTTTCTGGTCTTTGTCCCAGAATGACAGAAGTATGGGAATCATCTGCAGATGAGATATGGAGCTGTAAGACAAAGGTTGATACAAGGTTCACATAGATCATGCCAGCAGGGCTCGCAACATTGGGGGAGAAGGAAAGTTGATTCCATTAAGATCATGAAGTCAATCTCACCTGGTGAAGACCTCCAGCAGAAGCTGTCTCAGAATAGTTTAGAGACTACATTTCAGATAACACTTCTGAAGTCAGGACTGCTGTACCTGCCCAGGTATTATCAGGCCAAGTTAAAGCTATCTTTCCCCCCGAGCATTCCTTGCTCTTTTCTTTGTCTATTGTTCTGTGTGCCAGGATTGTATATTGCATATGAGGCATGGCTAAAGGCAAGGCCTTCAGGAACTCATATTCCCACAGAAGCCACGTGGGCAGATGGCCTTTGGACAAATCATTGACTGGTGATTAGAAAACTGGCTGACCTGGGGAAGAAAGAGAGGCTACAGGGAGCGTGGTGAGGCCCACATACCAACCCCACAGATAACGCTGTCGTGCCGTGGTTCAGCCCATGGACGAGCTGGTGCAGCTCCCTTGGTGCCTGCACCCATGTGGAGACCATAGACACCACTCCACTCCCACAACCTTTGTGCCCTGAGGTTACAGAAGTGAACTGCTTCCTACAGATTTCACTCAAAATTGCCTCCAAGTCATAGAATCCATGAAATGTTTACAATAAGAGTTCTGAGTTCTTTATCACGAGGCATCTGCAAGCCTTCAAAGCAAAGGTGGGCTGTCATGATAAATGACTCCTTCCAGGACTGAAAACAGTAGAACTCCCTCTTTCTTTTCCTGCTTTACATGCTTCTATCTCCACGCCCAAGGGCCTCCTGCCCAGTGCAGGAGCACTGCCTCCATACCACAGCCACACTCTCATGCTTTCCCTGTGTGCACTTACTGTACACAAACCACTAGTGCCACTACAACTTAGTTTGATAGGCATCAACCTCACCATTTCTTTTTAAGGTTTGTTTCCTCTCCCAGTCACTGGATCTGCCTGAACTTCCTTGGCTGTTACCAGCTTGGAAAGTGATTTTAGGCTTATCTTTTTATTTTCTCCCCAGCCTTCCATCTGCACAGCCATGGGCTTGTTGATTTTGCAGATGGGGAAATTCTTCCTTTGGATTTGAAGTGGAGATATCTGCCTGTGCTTAACTAAAAATGGATCGCACTCTGCTGAGGCTAAACAGGATGAGATGCTGATGAGGGGGAGCAAGGATGCAGAGCAAGAGGATGTGGGATGGCAGAACCTATAACAAAATTAACAAATTAACAGTGATAAGTTCATCAAAGAGAAAAAACAATCTGAAAAGAGAGCAAGAAAAGGACACAAAAGTCCAGCTGGGAAAAAAAAATAAAGCTGAATTTATAATCAAGGTTTTCAGCTGAGTACAGAGTTGCTCCTAAACACAACTTCAACTGCCCACTACCTGTTTTGTCCTAAACATGGCTAGCCATGAGTAATTCCTGCTGTTCTTTTAGGTACTGACCCAGAGGGAGGGGGAGCTTGTTTGAGTGCTCTAATCTCCAAGGTAATGATGCATCCTGTGAGTTTCATGACATCAAATGCCGGGAAGGGAGGGGGTAATTAGTGCCCAGTGACTGTAACAGGCTGTGAATGGTAATGCCAGTTCCGAGCATGCAGTTTTATTGCATCATAAGGAAATCACGTGTGGCTGGTAGAAGAGTCTCTGCTCAACAGGAACTAAAGAAATGGGCCACATTAAGTACTGGAATGAAATATTATTTAAATATCACTTGGTATGGGGAATACTGCCTTCACAATCATGCCTGAGTGTAGCTGCTGTGGGAACGGTGTGGCTACTGCAAGGCAAAACCTCTTAGCCCTTCTTTCCAAGTAATCCACACCTATCTTTAAATATAGAAGTATCTTTGTGTGTCCAGGCACACATCTGTATTTGCTTTGTATTTTAATAATGTTTTTCTGGTAAAGAGATCCTAATGCTCAGGAACCCTACAAATGCAGGGTGCCAAGCAAGGAGCAAGGCTGAGACTGGCTGCTGGGCTTGGGAGTCAGAAGAGCTGCAGGATCAATTAAAGGAGTCCCTGCACAAACAGTCACTGACCTAGTTCAGAGGCCAGTGTCTCTCTGGACAGAGCCCATAGCTCCGGAGGGACCTGCAGGACTGACAGCTCATGCCAGAGGTTGCACATGCTGATCTGGATACAAACTTCACAGATAGGCCCAGTGCCACGAAATATAACACACGAAACTAACCACCACTGAAGAAACCTAGCAGTTTGTCAAGTGATCTTTTAATCACTTGATTAATCGCTTTGGCTAGAAGATATTAGGCAAACATTTTCTGGGCCAAACATGGGAGAGTGCATTGTGACAATCCAGTCCAGAGATAATACAAGACACGTACAAGAACCCCATAACAACTCAAGCACGTGCACCGCTCACAGCCTTACTGCAATTACTGCTGTCCTCTCCCTTGGCTATTTCTGCAAGCATCCAGACCATGCAGAAAATATGCTCCTCTTTGTTTGACTGCTTCTAATGCTCATGCAGTTCCCTCAATCTCTGTAACCCGAAAGCTCTTTGCTAATCCTTGCGCATCCCTTGCAATGTGTAGCAAAGCCCAACATAATGACCTCTATTAGAAGCTTCGGACTACTGGGTAACACCCATTCCTGAGAAGGAGGGGAGCATAAGGGCTACAGATTCTTTAAAAAAAAAAAAAAAAAAAGCTGCAGTAGGGGCAAACTGCTCAAGCTGCTGTGGGTGTTGGGAGTGGGGAGGAGGAGGAGATGAGAGGGGCAGTTTGGGCACATGAGGGGAATAACAGCATGTGAGATTTGAGATCCTTTTACAGAACTGTAGGTGGTACATTGCAGAGCTAAACCACCTCTCTTAAATGAGTACCCACACCAAATACTGTCCTTAATTTATTATAGATGAGCTCCATTTTTGAAGGAGGGAGTTGTTTAAGATGAAAGCTAGTCATTGAACAAAATGAAATACTATTATACTCAATGCCACAAGACTGTGGTGGCCAAAAGCGTATTTGATTTCAAACCACACTCTTCAGAGAAACAGGGCTTGCTTGATTTTTTTTTAGCTCACTTTGGAAATGTCAGTCATAGCCCATGATTGCCATCTCATCAGGTTCCTATCAAAGCCTCTAAAGGGTTGTACCACAGGACATTGGCCAAGGAATGATGTGATCACAGGATAGGTACCCAATGCGATACACAAACTGAATTGGACTTTCACATCCAACTCTGATGAGTGTGAAAGCAGTTCAGTGCTGACTAGTCCATTGAGGCATACCATGCTCAGCTCATCTTCCAGTTGAAAAACAGAAATCTAAAACACATTTCTAAGCATGTTTGGCTTTCCAGCTAGAATGAGGGCTGCCTGTCATCTGTTTTGGTGGAACAGCCCAGCATGGGAGTCTCTCAAACACAGCACTGTATTGAAACAATATTATCACTGCCTTTGTGAAATGTTTGTACAACCTTGCACCTGCAATTAAAGCAGTTAAATTAAATGAATCATGAATTCACGGGTTTTAAGACCAGAAGGGACCTTCCTAATTATCTTGTCTGATTTCTTGGTCTGGCATAATAAAAGCCAGAGTTGCACCCTGAGGAACTTCTGTCTGGCACAGAGTATCTATGTGGACTAGAAAGAGCATGTCTTTTGGAAAACACTCTTTCTCGTCTTGAAGCCTCCACATCTATAGATAAGCCTATCAGTGACGACTCTGTATGGTTGTTCTCGCTTAAACTTTTTGGACCTTGGCTTTGAGTCACTATGCAAGGGTTTGGTCAGACAGACCAAGAATTATTTCCCTGCTACCTCTCTTTCCTTTAATTTTTGTGATCAAATTGCTCTTTAACCTCACCTCTGTGCTCATTTGCATGCCGAAATTTTGGGTGGTCTTGAATACAATTGAGACACTCTAGATTCAAAAGAAATGTCATCTGCGACCTCTGGAGTAATCACAGTTCCTGCTTGTTACTGCAATTGAACCACTATGATTATGCCATAGAAAGTTGGCATAAAACTGTCAGATCCAAGAACAAAAAATTGTCTGTCTAACCCACTTCATCTGACTCACATTTTGGTGTCTCCTCTGCAAAAGTGCCTGTATTTTTTCTATTTAATAAGAGTAATTCCTACGGCAGTATAAGCAGTATTACCCCAGCTGGTAAGCTGCTCACTGAACAATGATGTATTTATTTTTTCTGTGTGACTGCTTAATCCCTTCCTATTGTTTCTGTTCTGACACTGAGTGAACATAACTGAAATGAAGAAGCAGAGCATCTATTTATATCCACAAGCTTTTGATGCTGTTAGGAAAGGAGTCATCGAAGAACTAACTCAACAGCTTGGAGAAAAGATAGGTGTGAAAACTGATTTGGCATTAAATGCAAGAGGCATAGAAACACAGTAGATTCAGAGTCAGTGCGTGGAGAACTTTCTCCTCTACTGAGTAAACCCTTAAGGGGTGATCCTCCCTCCACTCCCACTGACAGCAGTCTCACCTGACAATGTGTGCACACTTTATTTTCATATGGCACTCAGGCAGGGGAAAACGTCTTGATCCCATTCATAATCATCTTAAGCACTTCTAAGAACGAAGTGCAATCTATATGCCAGAACTAGCAAGCAGTCACAAAAAATGATCTGACTGTAACTTAGTTAATAATCATGGAGAGCACTGCCAGATTGTAGAGAACTGCTTCCACAGTCCAAATCAGACTCGCTGCACTTAAATATGATAAAAGAAATGACATTTCCTATTCTATAATCCATTCTTCATCAAAGACCAGCCTGCAGTGAAAACAGAAGTATAAGTATAAACATCTGTTTTCAAGTTAGATCTTTTTGGAGATCTGATTCCTGTGAAGAGCTTCAACACAGAAGTCAAACGTCGTAAATAATTAGACAAACAGTGTTGAAAATTACAGTGGAGTCAGGAATATCTCCAGTGCCTTCACATGTATTTTTTATATTTCTTTCATGGGAAAACATGGGCTTTCAGTTAGAAACTCCACATAGTGTAAGCAGGTGCTCTGACCCATTTGTAATTTTCAAGCAGACTAATACCTAAGCTGACCAGTCAGTCGTGTTCCTTCTATGCCCTCTTCAAATCACAAATAAAAGGCAGATACAAGGAGGAAGAAGGCTGTAATATTAATACATCTTGTCTTGTGGAGGTCCTTCTGCAAAAGGATAATATGACGACTAGCCAGCTTGTAGTGTCTCACTGTTAGACATTCATGCCAGACCAAAAGAATTACATGTGAGATATCACAGTAACCTGTAGCTGCCGAACAAATATCAGTTTCTGTGATCTGCATCATATTTATATAGCTCTCAGTAGCTGAAATATGGGGGATAAGGATGATGGACACATTTATTCAGCAAGAAAGCAGCTAAGCCACAGTATTTTAATCATCTCATATAAGGATGCAATGGTATTGGCTAAATTCTACCTTCACTTACATCTATAAATACATGTGGTTTCAAGAGAGGGAGCAGAGTGCAGCCTTGTCTTGTAAATATTTGGAGTATATGTTATACCATACGATAGCAATTCATGTGTGACTCGCCACTTGTCCTTTTGAATAGGTTATTTTGCAGATGATGAGAACAGTTCCTTGTCATTAGAGCTATGAAGAAAAGGATTTGTGGTATTCTACACCAATGGCCCAAAACCTCGTATCCCACAGCAGACTGCAAGGGTGTGGATATGCTTTATTGAGCTCAATTTTTACAAGAGGATATCTCTTCATCCTCATGTGCCAGGCAGATCATTAAGGGATTTATATCATCACTTAATCTGACACTGAAACAAGTTAAGTCCAGCAACTCAACTGCAACGATTATCTTCTGTTTTACTCGTTTTCTTCAGCAGAGGGAGCTTGAGTCTACAGCAAAGAACTGCTGTCTCCTCTGACACATTCTCTCTAGTCCATTATCACAAGGAAACCTCACTGCTACGGATATCTGACAGTAAAGAAGAAAAGAAATCACAGCATTTAGGAATGGTTCTGAAAATCTGCAGGGCTGTCTGGATGGGAAGAGCAAGGGGTGATCCAGTAGGGGCTAGATCCATCCAACCCACAGCCTTTTTCTAGGGGGACTCTGTGTTGGGATCAAGTCAGAGAGCAGTTGGGCATAGGGGTGAAACCATGTGTAGATTGGTTCTGTGCTGATCCCAGACCTGGTCAAGTCGGTGCAGGGCAAAATAGGACAGCATTCAAGCAGATGAAGGGCTGCTCCAAGTTGCAGTGGGGATGGGATTAAGTATCCCTTTGCCCCCACTTGGAGACTGGAGCTGGGGATATACATCAGGAATGTAGCTGGAGGACAGTCACTAGCCAAGCTGAAAAAGGTAACACAGGGAATTGATGTACAAAGCAGGCTGTTTTGGAAACTTTTCTGACTGTGGTGCTAGAGGGTTCTCCTATGTAGCACCTGCAGAGCATCATCCTAGGGAAGCAGGCAGCAGAGGTGCTACTTTAGCAAGCATTGTGGAAATGCTCACCATGCTCTGAGCCACTGCCTGGCACTGATCACCCCTCCAGTTTAGTAGAGGGATTTCTGCTTCATCTATGGCAAACAGATCCCTGTATGCTCCTTCAGCACTCATGGTAATGTCTACTTGGATCTCAGGGCCCCTTGTAGGATTGTTCAAAGTCATTGCTTGCAGCAGTCAGTAACTGAGCAGGGCACTTCCATACTGCCATTTCAGCTTGAAAAAATTGGCCTGAACACTTCAGATTAGTTTATAAACATAACAGGATGCAATTATTATTTGTAGCATCCTTGAGACAACTGCAGATGGGAACACACATTTCAGAATAGGAAGTTAAGCACGCAGGTATACAAACCACTTAAATAGAAATGTGTGTTAGAAGAACCAGGAACAAAACCCATAAGATTAGATTCTTAGGCCTTTATCCGAAGCACTAGAGAAGCAGTTATCCGATTTTATTTCTCTAACAGGCCACGATCCATGGGAAAATGCTTTTATAAAACAGCCATTAACTAATTAATAACTTTCTGGCTAAAGTTGCCTACTTATAATCCATCTTTTCCCACACATTCAAATAAGTTAAAGTCATGTAATTCTAACCTCAGATTCACTTGATGGGCAGCTCATTTGTTGTGATGGAAAAGACCTTGAAGAACTGCCTGCTACCCACGTATTTTCAAGGTAAACGAAACAAACTGCAAATCAAGGAGACCATTAAAACCTGCCCATATAAAGCAAGGGACTGGTTCAGGGCTGTCTGATTAGGTATGCATTGGATCAGGCCCAAATTGCAATTGTTTTGCATATTTCCCAAACAAACGCCTGTACATAAAATGCCCATGAATGCAAATCGGTTGTGTTTCTTCATTTGTATAATTTTACGGAGGGTGGCTTAAAAATGAATGCACACAATAGAATTATACAGTATTCTCAGGGGTTCAAACAAGTTGCTGTCTGCCTAAGGGAAGGCCGATCTAGTGATTAAAGCATAACCTCCAGAGAGGAGGAAATCACAGTTGTATTCCCCGAATGGCCGCATATTTGTGAAGTCACTCAACTTTTCACGCCTGTGCCCTCCAAACAGGGACAGAATCTATTTATGGACCTCCACCAGCCCATCCACATTTGTATGGTGATAGCAGAGCAATGAGAGAGAGATGGTGTTGAAAGGTAAATTACCTTTTGACTTAGTTCCATATATGCATTTATGTTTGTGCCACGGATAGAGTGGTAACCAGTGCACATATGTCTTTGCTTATAACGTGTATTTTTACCCCATTCATGCCTTGCCTTCCCCCACAGCTCTCTCTTTTCATAGGCATTCATAGCTATCATTCCCAAGAACATCTGAAAACAACAGAATGGCATCACCCTTCTGCTCCCCCTTCTCTGCCTCTCTCGAGAAGCTCTGTGTCGCGTTGTCAGTGTTTTATATATTTACACCAACAGAGGAGGCCTGGGATGTGGGCTTTTTCGTTTATATGAGTCTCACCGCCACAGGGGGTATTTAACTTTCTGCCCTGGTTGCTGTAATTCTCTCTCCAGTGGATATACAGTTCAGATCAGGTTCCTATTGCTGTGATGACAGGCATTCAGCAGGCACTGTAATTGCAGAGTTAAAACAGCTCATTTTCTTACTGGCAAGCTGTAGTTAAAGAGGTGCTAGGAGGCAGCCTGGCTGTCTGCAGAGGAACTGATCAAAGCACTGAAAGGCATCTGGCTTGTCTCTGTTTTCTTTCACCACCCCCCTTGCTGATGGAGGGTAAAAAAAAGAGAGAAGGAGAGAAAAAGCAAAAGAAAAAAAAGAGGAAAAAAAGGAGGAAAAAACTATTTAAAGGAATTTATGAAAATGAATACTTGTCCTTTTCCTGAGGGTAAAAAGCAGTGTCTTATTAGAGATACTAAACACACTTGGGTTGGGCAATTTTTTAACTCCAGATTTTTTAAATGAGAAAATTGGGGCTCATGAATGTTCATTTGTGTCTATTTCCATTTGTCTTTCCCAGTGAGATAGCTGAGCTGTTAGGTAGTGCTTTTCACACTGCAAGGCTTTCCTGAAGGAGAAGAAACTTTCCCCGTCTCTGTATCTATGTCATCCTCTCTTACCAGATGCAGCTTTTTCCCCTTCTGACCTCTACCCTTCCCTGAAGGACACGTGGCTCAAGCCACTGTGGACAACAGAATTCTGTACCCTGGATTAATTGCAAAAGTACAAATGCAACACATTTGTGCTTTGCTTTTATTTGCACTAATTTGCTACAATTCTTCCTGTCATAAATTCCTGCAAATCACGAAGGAAAAGGCAAATAGAGTTGACAAACCACTTGAGATGTTCATATGGAGGATAAAAGAAGGAAAAAAAACTCCAAAAGCAGGGGAAGACATCTATCAAACAAATTGAGATCAATGATCCAAAAGGCACAGAGAAGTCAATCAAAATGTTTCTCCCAGTGAGATAAGGGAACCCCCAGGCAAGGAATGGCTCCATTTCCAAGTCAGAAAAGAGACAACATTGCATTCTGCAGGAAAGCACCAGTAAAAAAGAAAAGAACTTAATGTGGGAATCACTTTCTATGAGCCATGAGGATAAAAGTTTATCAGGACCATAAGAGCCAGCAGCTGAGGGCACACACTCTCCTCCTATAGCTCTGCTAAGTGCCTGCTTATGGCAACTTTGCAAGGAAAAGAAATGGAACATGATCCATTAAATAATATTTGACAGCATTTTTCAACCAGGTTTCCAGGCTGGCACAGTGCAAAAGCAGCAGGATTTCTGCTCTCTCTTCTGAGCCTTCCATCATCAGAAATTCATCAGAAATTCATCAGAGAGAGGGCTTGTTCTCGCTTTCGTTCCCCTCGCACTTCATTTTTTTATCCTCTGTCTCCCAAAGGTGATACCACCATATTCCCTCGGACAAAAGAGGAGTTTGGAGTCTTTGAAAGCAGAAAACAAATTCAGTAACTCAGTGTGGAGCCTAGACGGGCAATGTTGCAAATTAAGTTGAAAGAGGCCCAGTTACTGCTCCATTACTTGATTTCCCCTTCTCTAATCCCTTGCTTGTAATTAGCATAATTTATTAACATATTAGAGCCATGCATGTGAATCTCTTTATAGTTGCTGAGTGCTCCCTGAGGCTGCCTACTGAAAGCTTTTCCCCACTGTTTAATAATATGTTACATAAGGAAAACCAGCTTCTGATATCATTTAAATTATGACTTTCCTTTCTGCCTCTGAACACTCATTTCCTTTAAACGAGGTTAATTTCCTTAAAGAATGAAAATCCTCCGATTTCAGTTTTCCATTCATTAGACCCCCTTAGTTCAACATGAAAAAGTCACACACCAAAAGGGAAGAGAAAAAAGGAAAGAAAAAATCCCACTGAACTTCAAACATAACCATCTTGAGAAGGCTTTCTGTGATCCTGGCTCCTCCTCTACTTTCTGGACCATTAAGGGCTGATGCAAGCTGTTAGGAGACAAAGGTGGACAATGCACTTTACATGAAGCTAGTTTCTCTCATCCACTTAGAGCTAAGGGAATTTTCAGAGTTGAAAACACATAGTCTTCCTTTGGGGAAATAACATAAGAATTTAATGGGCCAACATCCAAACTGATTTCTTTGCATTCCCCCCAATAGTTTCCTTCCCTGCTACTGATCCACTGCTGACAGCTGGGAGAGGATAGGTTAGCAGGTCCATTCCCACTCCCTCTCTGATGATCAGCCTTATGATGGTCTGTCTTGGGGCACAGAAGATGTTCATCATCACAGGACTGCACCATCTCAACCACTTCAAATAACCCTCTCCTTCACTTCTCACTCCCTGAATGAAACTTACTACTCTCGTGGCTCATGAGTCAGAACCTTTACCCCAGTATTTTTTTTCATACCATTCTTCTTCCAGTTGCTGTACAGCTTTCCAGTGGTATGACAGCCCAAATTGAAGCCAGTTTCAAGACCCAAAATGTGTGTTGAAATAGACATTTCCCTCTGCGCAGAAAAGTCAATGCATTTTCTTCTTGAATGCTAGCTCAGGAGTTAGCTAGTCCTAAGAACATGGCCAAGTACTAGCTAAGCAGAAGGCATGCTCAAGAGAGACCAAAACAGTGCAGTGGTTTTTGAAGTAGTAGCCAAAAGTTGGTTTTCTGCTCCTCCACAGACTGCCTGTGTGATGCTTGGCTCACCCAATACCTAAGTAAGTGCTTGACTCTAGCTGAGTTCAACTGCTAATACCTTTGAGGATTTAGCCCTCTGTTATATTTCAATAAACTGGGAATAAAGTAATTTCTGCACCTTAAAGAACAGCTGTGAGCTATTAAAGCTTGTAGCTGTGTACTTTAAGTAGATAATACCTCCTCCTGTCATTGTACTGAGCATATCCCAACCACAGATGGCATTTGTAGCTGTGGAGTGATGCGTAATAGCATCATCACTCACAACGATGATTATTTAAATGCAGTGTTACCATGTTAACCAAAAGGGCTCACTGTTTTTTGGGGGTTTTTGTTTTGTCTTTTAATTAAACAAGTTTGTAAAGTAAAAAAATGCCTGCTGTCCTTCCACTGAAAGGCATTCTGAACACCTCATTCTGGAAACAATAAGACCAGAAAGAAACTGAAGAGAAGCAGGTTCTCATTGCTCCTCAGCAGCCTCGTGGTGGACACCTGTCAGACATCAACCGTGTGTGTTCGAGCACATGAGGTTTCATTAAGGTGTAAATAATGACATGGGCTGGACAGCATTCTGCTCTGCTGAGTTTGGGCCATAATTTAGGATCAGAGCTTATGTTTTCAGCCCCAGTTAACCTTTCTATAAGGAAAAAACAACCTTAATGGCATGAAATATTAAGAAAAAAATGTTGTAATTTACCTAGGAAATTTTTTTTCAGGACCTCAAAGAAATAAGTAGATGTTATTGTTGTTATTACTTATTTATTTACTTTTTTTAATCACGGGGAAAACCGGGGACAATTCATTTTTCCTGCCTCTTGCTACAGACACATTAACTCAGTGATTTCAGGGGTGATTCTCTTGAGAAAATTCCAGGATTTTAAATAAGAATTTCTGTGCAAAGAGGCAGCCTGTGTGACGACAAGCAACATCTCCTATTTGAGTGAAACTTTACCTCAAGCGGGAGAAGCTTAGGCTCAGGGTTCAGTACTGTCTCCACTCCCTGTCCAGGTGGTCCATGGGGCCACTCGAGGGAGGAGGAGTTACACAGCTTCAAGACAGCATGGAATGGGAAAACAAGTTCCCACCCCACTGGTTTTTGTCTCCCAAGCCTTGAGTGAACCAGTGTCTGCGTTCCCTCTTCTCTTTCTGAACCTGATTTACTGCAGTATTTATCTCGTTGAGGGTTGCTCTTCTTTTATGCTCTCTTCGGGAGCATCAACGTCTGGGATGTTGCAACATATATAAAGCTTTTTGGCGTATTTATATGTATTGAAATGTGCTTTTCATGGTAAAGCTGCACACACCCTTTCCACTCTTCAGCCTCCTCTCCTCCCACTTAAAAACAAGCCTCTTGAAAGCAGAAGGGAAGAATAATTAAAAAAAATTGTAATCTGCCTCAGGTAATGACATGATTGAAACATCACCATTTTGTCTGGAGGGTCACAGGACGGCTTTATGAGAAAGCTTTAAAGCTGCTAACTCTAAAAAACCTTTGATATTTCGCCTTTTGTTGTTGCTACCGTATTCTGTTTCCTGGCTCTTAGAAACAAAGCCTGTACCATGAGCCCTGTCACTCCAACAGATTTGGTGCCAAGCACGCTACACCACAGGGCAGTTTGACAATCTGCAAAAATTAATTGAGCATCTGACGTCTTTCAAGCCATATAAGTGACTTAGATACTTGACATGAAGTACACATCACAGTCCTGTAGCCATATTGGGAATGCGATCCTCAGTCATATCTTTCAGTTAGATGTGATGTGGCCCCTATGTGGCGAACTGGATTTTAGCAAGAAAAGGTTATACTAATGGTGCCTCATGTTTCATTGTTACAGATGGAAATGGAAGGGAAAACCTAACTGATCTACTGCAAAGTACTTAGGATAGCAGTAATAGTAGGCCTGACTAGCCAAAATGAGATTCCCAATCCTTAAATTACAGAATAGTCACTCAAAACTAGTAAGGGAGATTTCTTTAGCAGTAGGATAAGTCGTCTTGACTTTTTCAAAGAACCAGGAAAGCCTGGGAACTATTTCTCATGTAGCAGTCCATATCATATCATTTCCTTGCTAGTTCTGTCTTTTACAGTGATCATGAACTAACATTTCATAGAACTTTATTTTTACAAATGTGTTCAGTTCCCAGAATTGTTTAAATCTCATAAGCAGGAATAGTTCTCCAATGGTTTGCTTTTAGTAAGCTTTAAAATGATTTGAAATTCACTCATTCATGGTCAAAGTTATTTCTAACCAAACACTAGTAAATATAAAATGTGAAAATAAATCTTAAAATTAAAAATTAGTTAATTAGACTAATAAATTCCAAAAGAATGAAAGAGAATTTAGGGGAGGCATAAACTCTACTCAACTAGCTGTATGAAGGGTCTCAGTATATGTTTCCCATATATGTTTCACTCAACAGCAGCTTATTCAAATGTGTGCAGGAAACAAAGAAGATGGATCACAACTGCAATTGAAAATAATGTATGGATTTTACTTGGAAAGACATTAGTGGATACTTTTTACAATCATACTAACTTTTCTACTTGTACAAGAGCCTATTTGAGGAAAATGCCTGTGCATTTTGTAAGATCCAAGAGCTTTGGAAAAAGATCTAGAATTTTGCACTCTAGCCAAAACCAAATGAAGACAAATGAAAATGAAGTGGTGCTAGCCAAATGAAGCCGAAGTAAAGCACAGACACTACTGGGACCTGTCCATCACAGGCTTCTGGCAGAGACTTAACAACTGAAAATGTTTCTGCCATTGCTTTAACAATGTGAATGATCTGGCTTTCAGAAAAAAATAATAAATCCGTTTCTAGCTTGTAGAAATTGATGGAAATATTTAGCTTTTGAGTACTGGTGGAAAGTTGCCATGGCTGAGTTTGGCCAGAGACTCAATAACTTTGCCTAGTAATTGTCTTCACCAGCCACCAAACAAGATAGATGATATGCATAGGCTTTCGGTGTAACTATAGCTGTCTTCTGTGATACCAGTGAGCGGACATTATTCTGTCATATTAGAAAAATAAATAATTATTTTTATACATTATTATATGTCTGCCATCTTGGAAGAAAAAAGAATAAAGTTGCCCCACTACCTTTTGATACAGAGTAATAAATTAATTTTCTCTTTTTTTTTTTCCTGAACCCACCCAGACTCCTGGAGGCTACTTCCTGTAAAAGAGGAAGGTACACGCAGCTTATGGAATACATGAATTCTATTTGATGTATTGTCTTGTCAGATACATTTAGCAGAGATGGGTGCAAAACTTCTGATGGAATTGACAACTTTTTCATGCAGAAATACTGATTTTTGACCATCTGTAAGTGATTTTGTTTTGGTTTCAAATACTGATTGTTTTGTCTTCTTGACAGGTTTGTAGTCAAACCATAGCATACTCAAACACAGAATCCAGACCACCTTATGGCCCTAGAAGATGATGTCAGTAGAGCCCTTTGGACAATCTAGAAGCTGCTATGAATACTGGACGCATTCACAGTATCAAATAGCTTCCATAGATTTTAGGAAGGGTAGATGAAAGAACACAAGAAACCATGCAGCATGGAAGGAAGTTACAATCTGGAGCTTTCTTAAATGATACATAGAACTAATCTTTGTTTAGGAAGAGTGGTGAGAAAAGCCACTTTAATAGACATTTAAGTGATTAACACATTGTCATGGACTTACTGTAGGGAAGTCCTCTGGGTAGTTTGTTCATTGCTTTATCTGGTGTGCTCCATTTAGTCAGTGTTTACCTTCTTTGAGCTCTGCCTTGGCTAGGATATGAAGAAAGGAGAGGAAAGAAATCAAAATCTATAAAAAAACAAAAGTGGTCTGAGGTACAGATAAATCTAGATCCAGCTGTAACAACAGGGTTGTGGGTTTCTAAATTTTAATCTCCCAAAAAAATCTGTATCAAATTCTTTAGCCTAGAGGTCAAGAGGGATTTTAGGAATGGAACGGGACAACTCAGCTTGTAAAGTCTTCTGAGCAAAGGTCTTCTGTTGTCTGTCTGAGCACATCTGTGGAATATGTGTATAGGAAAGATGCTTCAAAGCCACAGGGTAATATAAATATTTTATACTTTCCTGTCTTCTATCGTGCTGCTAGCTGCAAAGGTGATGCCTTTCATACAAGAGGCAATTCAGATGAAGTAGACAGCAAACCCAACTTTCTTAATGAACAAATAGGTAAGCAGCCTATGTGTGTTCTCAGACAGCCCATAGTCATAGTAGGAAGCTGTCTCAGGAATTATTCTGAGTTTTGTCATTCAGGTGGTATTTAGATTTTAAAAAAAAAAAAGTGTGTACAGGCTGTGTGGCTTCAGAGATTTAGGATGACTATTACTGGTAAAATAAATTTCCATAAGTTGGTTGAGATTATGTGATATGAAACCCTAGCAACATGGAAAATAAATGGTGACTCTCTGGTCTCTTGGACTGCTTCTCCAAGTCTTGTGCCAAGAAGGATCTTTCAGCAAGCAGCTGAGCACCAGCCCATCAGTACAAGCCATTCCTCTGCCAAATGAAGTTGCTCACCAACTTCATGGCACAAGCTACTCTTCAAATGAGCAGATGTGAGAGAGAGGATAGATGACCAACACCACTTCTGTGGCCAGATATAAAGAAAGATAAGTTTTCCATTTCCCACAAAAATGTCTCTCACTGCAGTGCTAGGAAACCTGGCACATATATCCTGTACAATGCCAGAGAAGGTTAAGTAACGAGATAAACACCAGTAGAAGGTGTAAAAAAGCAAGTGGTGAGGCATACGTACTGTAAAATCTGCTAGGAAATGCAGGTTTATCTTGAGCTGCAGTGTGAGCACACAAGGCCTGGAAACAAACCTTTGTTACCAACAGACAATCGAGGCTGGCCCTCTGTGCCCTGCTGGACTCTAATCACTGAACTACTCTTCAGTGGTTCACAGGATTTTGTGGCTCACAGGCATTGACTGCTGTATAGTTGGGGGAACTAGAGCTTCTGCAATAAGGCAAAATCTTTTTTCCCTTTCCCATTTCTCCTTGAAGTTTAAAAGCAAGCACATTTCCTCAGTGCTACAGCTCTCACAGGACAGAACCAGAATGTCCCCATTTAAGTGGAGCAAACGTTTTTCCAAAGGGTCAAAGTTCATGACGTGCTTGTAAGCAGATTATGGAGCTGGTAGAAAGGCCAAAGGCACCCTAAGTCTTTACATTCCCAAAGTGCTGTCTTAAACTCTAGCCCAAGGAGGTACTTAACCCCAAAGAGAACCGAGGTCAAGTGAACTTGCAGCGTTTCAAATGCAATCAGCTTGGAAAAGTAGCTGTTTATAAAGAAGTATATTATGGAGACAAGCTAATGTTAGCACTCCCTTGCTGCAAAAAAAAAAAAAAAAAAAAAAAAAGCCTGACCTATTGCTAGTCTTGTCAAAGATTTGCCATGTTTGTTTTATAGCATCAAACAATACAGCTTCATTTCAGTTTAGGTTAATTCCCAGGGAACATTTTGACTTAGAGGCATTGAAATCTGAAGGAGATGCGGGAGGAGTAGTTATGCCTTCTGTCTTTAGGTACTTAACTCAGACTGGCCCCTACACTGGAAGGGAAAGGGATGTTTCCAGAGGGCAGTTCAAAATACATTAATTGCACCCTGACCAATACCATGATGATCTCTTTCCACAGGTTTTGTAGAGCAGTGTAGTTGTAGTGCAGAGACACTGCTTTGCACTTTCTCTGTATTTTCTTTAAGAAGTTCAGAGTTGCATATAAGGTGCTAATTAAACCCTCATAAAGTCTCCATAGCATTTACAGCACCCAGCTGGTGCACATGTGCAGGAGGCAGGGAAGGACTACAGCACAGCCAGTGGTGCCATGTGCAGTGAGCAGGGCCATGGCACTGGGCAACAGGTCTGCAGCCTAGCACATGTCTTGGGCACAACATCTGACATGCAAATGGGCTTCATTCAGCCACACCAGCCCTACTTTTCCTGGGGATCTTCCACCAGGCACAAGGATACCTAAATGACTGTGCTACACATGGCAAATAGACACTGATGAGCTTGCTTGCTGAGGATGCTCAGTGGTTCCCATTTTGTCTTTTTTTGGATGAAAAGGAACAAATAATTTGACACAAATAACTGTTTTAAATAAGAAAAGCAATGTAAATTATAATGACATAAATCTAAAACAACATAAATACATAACAAATGTTAAGGTCCTCTTTAAGAGCATCTCTTCTGTGAAGACTTTATGCTGTGCATGTCATTAGTTATTATTACTATTCCTATAACCATCATCATTAATATTACCATAACCACTAGAATGGCACTAACAATAGCCCTGAGGAACCACAGTCATGAACTGAGATTCCTTTCTATGAGTGTCAGCAGGACAGCATGAAGTCAGCCTGGGAAGTCAAGTGCAATATTTTTTCAGAGGCAGCTCAACAATACCTTCTGTTATCAGTGCAAGGAATCAGTTGAGAGGCGGTGAAAAGCAAGGGATGAGTGGGCAATACTCCTCTTGGCACTTACGCTTTCCCATCATGTCTGCATCCACAGTATTCACATGTTCCCAAATATTGCTTGGGTGGACATGGAACTTGTACAGGTATTTCACGGGAGAAACAAGTTCTTTCTAGCCATTTAAGTGTTGTTTGGGAGGTTCTTCCTCTTTGCTTTTGTTTTATTATAATAATAATCTTGTGTGAAACTTTCAAAATTCAGGTTGTTCCTGGAAAGCCAGAAGTATGCAGTGGAATGTGTAAAATTTTAGTATTTTGGCATTTAACAGTAGCCTCAGAAATGTCTTTGTTTTGTCTGAGAGGCTGATTATTTTTGACCCAATAAGCAATTAAAATATAGAATATGGATATTTATTCTTACATGTCGGCTTTGTTTCCATAAAAGGAAATTTTCAAAAGCCCTTTCTTTGTAAGAATTTAAGAATAAATTACACAAGCATTTCTCATGGAAGATCGAGATTCCCTTGGTGTGGTTTATGGGCAGGGGCACATTTTAAATAGAGTGAAAAAATCTCCAACCAAGAGAGCACAACGCTCTCAGCTTTCCCGGGATGCCACACATCTTACTCAAGAGCCCCAAGTGTTGAACAATCCATTAAGAAACGCTGTCTTCAGTACAGCTCTCTCAGCTCTTTCACAAGTAATTACCCAATTGAAACAGTATCATTTCTAAGCTTCTTTGCTTGAGGCTTCTTCAGCTCTGCTTCTGCTCTTGGGCATCCTCCTTTGAATTGTAGCATACACCTCAGCTAATTATAATGTGGTATCACTTGATAAAGCCAACTGAGATCATAATGGGAAGACACTGAAACATCTGCCAAGATTTGAAAATTATGCTTTACTTTTTACTTATGCCAAAGACAGGTTACCTGTAATTAGCTCTAATTTATAAATAACTGCAGCCTGTACTTCTAAAAGTTACAATATCGTGCTTTGCCCCCATTTCAGAGACAAGTTAGGAATCATATATCTCAATCAACTGAATGCCTCTTCTGTATTGTCAGGAATCATAGATCTGCATGAAGAATTAAGTTGGAGAAAGGGAATTCTATAAGCACCATTTAAGTAATTATGGGACACCAATCATAAGTGATAAACAGCAAATAGCTCATGTCCCAAAAATCAGACATGCGAGTTCCAAAACTGTAGACATGCATTCTTTTTTTATGCTCCCTGAATTATGGATGTTTATTATTCAGGTTTTCTTCAAATCCCTCTGAGACCTTTGCTTTTGTTTTTTTAGCTGTGATTCTCAAATCATCACAGGTCTCCAAGAGCTGGAATTTTACACACAAATTTCACAAGAGCTGGAAAACTGAGATCAGATCTATTGTAGCTTGTATTACACAAGCATGAGGTTTATTTTAATTTTTTATTTTTAGCCCTGCTTGTTTTTAAAGTATACAAATGTTCTGCATGTTTTGACACAAGCTGCAGTTCCAGCAGGACAGCACAGGTAGATGAGCAGTGCTCTGAACTCATACTGTTCTGTAGGAGCTCCAAAGGGCTGTGGAGAGACTGAGGTGCATCAGAAAAATAACCCCAAACTGCCTATGGATTTTAAACAGCTTTGCAGTTCAGACTTGAGACATTCTGACAGTTGGACACAATGAAAGCTGCTTTCACCAACTCCCATTGTATTGGTCCTGATTATCAGCCCTTCCCAGCAGACTTCTAAAATATAGATTTAGGAAGGAAAGAGAAATCACCTTATGGCTCTCAACACTTGACATCTACCTTCTGCCCACAGCTCCAAGTAGGTGCTGTGGAGAAGCTACGCAGTGCGTGAGTAGAGAGCACTTCTCATTTTACAGATGCCTTCCTATTGTCCAGAAAAATCTCTTTTATTTTCCTGTGCCACCTGATATGATTCCCAGAACACACCCAGGCTTCTGGCCACCACCCTTGAGATGGACGAGGTTGAACAGGCAGTCAGAGATGAAGTGATGACTGCTGCCTTCAGCCTGTGACATCCCCTTTGGTCTGTTTTTAGAAAGCTGTTGAAGATAAGCTGTTAGCAGGCTGCTGAAGTCAAAGAACAACAACAAAAAAAAAAGATGCGAAGGAAGATGTAGATGTTGTGACGAAGACACTGAGTTGAACAGAAACACAGAGAGTGCTTTCCAGAAGGGCTGCTCCCTTAGCATGCTCATTGTGTGAGCATGCTCTGAATGCCTGCTTGTTTTGCACCCCACATGGGAAGACAAGGAGGGATGCTGGTTACAAGCAGTTTTAATGACTTGATTATACATGATAGAAGTCGTGCAATCCAGGATCCTAACTTTTCCTCACCACCCCTTTGGACTTTGTAAAGCCTTTCTTTTTTTTTTCCCCCAGCTTAATCACATAAGGATCTGAACCAAAGAACAAACACATAACTGTATCAAGATAAAAACCTTGGCTTCTTGAATTTCTGGATTCACCTTGGAAATGGATTTTATGTATATGTGTGTGGTTTCTCTTCTCTTTCTCCCTTTTTTCTAACAACCACTTTGTATTAAATGTTTCATCACAGACGTTTGGTCATCTTTGGTAAATACTTGCTTGTGTTGCAGTTTGTCCACAAAGAAAGAACAGAGTGAGTAATGAGAAAATAAGCCTTCCCCTGTGCTGCTTCATTGCTTCCCTGCTTCTGCTATTGTGGTTTGACCAGAAGAACCATGGACTGCAGACCTTGCTGCACCCTTGCAGCAGACAGAGTCACGCTGAGGAAAGGAGGCAATTCAGCCTCCTTGGCTTTGCATTTGAGAATCAGGAACCTGTTTTTTAGTCAGAAGTCACTCTTCATAACCCAATTAATACCAGATAAATTACAGACCAGCTGTTTACTACTTCTGACTGACTAATATGGTCTATTTTAAAAGCAAACCGCTAATCTTCAGCCAAGCCATCACCATCCCAGTCTGGCCAAACATTTGATAAATCTCCACAATAGGTAGGTGTTTTACATTAACTCCACCAGTTGTTCTGGAAATTGCATCTCAATTCACCAAAAAAAGAACACATTTTGATAATGTTGATGTTCACTTGGATTTTCTTGTTTTCAACCACGGGTTACTGATAGTGTAGTTATAACCATTTTTTAACTTTAGTTCAGGAGCAGCAGATGCTCACATGGTGGGAAGCTCTCTTCACACTGTGTGTATGCAAGGCCATAGCTATCCTTTTTGTGAAGGATTTGTGCCCTCCATAGGGGTACTACAAGGAAGTTTGGTGAGCTCAGACCACCAGAGCGGTCTTCAAGCCCAAGTCCAGGTCTTGCTTTCAACAAGGACATTCAGTAAGCCACTCCATCTCCCCCTTATTCTCTTTCTCCTCCTGCATATTATCTTCTGGTTGTATTTCTACCATAAACTCTGCAGGACAAAAGTCATTCCAAATGGATTTTGCACAGTGCTCACCCATGACTGTCCGTTCACCTTGTGGCACTGAGGGATATGGTTAGGGGGCATGGTGGTGATGGCTTGATGGTTGGACTAGATGATCTCAGAGGTCTTTTCCAACCATAACACTTCTATGATTCTATGATCCCTGTCTCTCTCCACATCCTGACACAGATATCCACAGATATTTCGAAGCCCTCCAGGTCTTGGGGCTCACCTGGTCCTGCTGTAGCAGAGCTGTTGCAGAAGGAATGGCAGTCACCACCCTGCCCTGGTACAGCAGATGCACTGTCCCAGTGCCTGCAAATCCAGTGCTCCTCAGAGCAACAGGAGTTTCACTGGGATTAACCCAGCCACTTGTTTATTCCTCAGGTTAATTTCACACGCCATGCACCAAGCTTGTGTTAATTATATGATTTATGGGGCTGTGTTTCACTTTTCATTGCATCGTAAAAAAAGGCTTGAATAAAGACGCTTGTTCTGGTAAATTTTCACTTGTTTGTGAACGGCCTGGAAATAGTTAACAGCAAGCACGTACTCTGGGCCAAAAGAGACCGGAAGGTTTAGATTATTGCCTTATTTATTTTATTTTATTCCTAATTAACATTTTACAAGCTCTGAATATGTTTACAGAAGCACATGCAGGAAAGGGTATGTGAACAAACAGAATTAATAGCCATCGACTGCTCCATAACATACCCAAAAGATTAAGATATCATAGAGCAGTCTTGCTGTTTCTGGTGGAAGCCAGGAGGGCCCATTTATAGTGAGAAGAAAATTTCACCTTGCTGCTTTCATTTTCTAATCTAAGCCCAAGTGTTCAGCAGGAAGATCTGATCTGCTGGTGGGGAAATCTATCAGTTGTTTTTTCTTCAGAGGGAGCCCAAATGATGATGGTGATCTGTTTTGTTGTTGTTGGCTTTTTTCTGATTGATAAAATTAGGAAACAGACAATATTTTCAGACAGATAAAGGATAAGCCTTGTGTCTAGATCAGCCTTATCACAGTCTCTATTACTTAGACCTGCTGAGGAATTTCCACCTTTCTTGTGAGCCCATTCCCATCCCACCTGCTGCAGTGGCAATACTGAATCATTTGGGAACAAATCACCTCCCTCTTCTCCCTAAGCTTTGTCTGATGCCTGCATAAATGCAAGAGCTCTGAGTCCCATCAAGCAGTTGCCCAAAGAGAGGTGTTTTTTTTTAACTGCCAAGGGAGAAGCTAAGGCTGTTTGTCACATAGCTGCAAATGCTCAGTCCTCAAAAAAAAAGATTAATAGAATGTCTCTAGGAACTTTGCTTTACTGATGTGTTTTTAAGCTGCCTACTACTTTCCTTCAGAGAAATAAATAGTTACCAAGAATCAGAGTAGTGGAGTCACCATCCCTGGAGCTGTTCAAGAACAGTGGAGATGTGTCACGGGGGGACATGGATAGTGGGCATGGTGGGGATGGGTTAACAGTTAGACTAGATGATCTTAGTGGACTTTTTCAACCTTAAGAATTCAATGATTTTATGATTCTATGATTCTATGATTCATTCTACCATTTTATCCTGTGATCTTGAACAAAACACAAATGTAAGTAACTTATTAATCTCTTTTCTCCAAATTTCAGTCAGATGAAGTTATAAAGGTGTTTTATGTGCATTTGCATTCATGTTTAAATCCATGAGAGTTACAGATCCAAATTGCTCAGGTATCTCTGAGAAACTCAATGAGTACTTGTCAGCTTCTTTAGACACGTAGGTGTTTTCTGCCTCCTCACTCCTTTGTGAATCCCAGTTTCAGGGCCAGACACTCAACATATTCCCAAAACAAGAATTAGTTACCACTTGGTAGTATTTGCATAGTTCTTCCCTTCTTCCAAATTCTCACGGTTTCTGATGTCAGCGTAGCTCTGCCAGAAGTAAGGTGGGAACACTTGTAAGCAAGTTGTCACTGCTGTTATTGCTTTTACAACTGAGTTACCTCATATTTCTGCTTTTTCCAGCAAACAGCCATACTTTCAGTAGGAGCTGTCTTACAGGGTAGCAACAGAAGGAAATTGTAGGAAAAAGCAGTCAGCATCAGCAGAGGATGAAGGAACAGTACCAGATCCTAATTGCTCAGGACACAGCTATTTGAAGCATCAGTGAATTTTAGCCACTGCTCTAACCCTTTTTGGCTGGAGATAAACGGATGTGATTCCTATCTCTACCCAGAGGACACCATGAGGTTCACCATCTGTGGCAGCAGTTGTGCATACTGGCAGTCTTTGTTGCCTCATCAAGACCATGGCGTTGGCTCAACTACTCAGCTACTGGCCAATACTCTGCTATTACTGTTATCTAATTAAGCAGGGAAACTGCAGGTCATGTTTGATTCCCAGACAGGGAGAGGGCAAAAAATTCATTTGAAACTGGTTTATGTCAAAGGGTGAATAACAGTGCAGCATAAACAAATAGTCCAACACGTTATCCTGTTTACACGGGATCAGAGAACACTTGTAAGTCTGAGTCCTGAGGGAGACACTTATAGTAATAATGTCCAGACTTCCTTTGCACAAGGTTCAGAACTTCAGGAGAAAGATAGGGAAAAACGAGTTTTAAGAGCTTTGTGAGAAAGAAATGGTGTAATGGGAAGTTGATATTGTTCCACTTTGCACCATTTTGTAGAGATGTAAGTCTCCCTTTGTCTTCCTAGAGAGGCCATTGCTGGAGATTTGCGTAGCGGCATCAGGATCAAAGTCTTTATAGCTGCCCCAGATTTATTTCAATTTTTTCTTTCTTAGGTTCTCACTCTCACAGATAATGAGCTCAGATTTTTAGACAGGAGCAATTTAATCATGGCAAACTTTTACTAGGTGGAAGCGAGCAACTCTTGCATCTGTTGTAAAATTGCTGTCTGTGATTTCGTTCTTGAATGTCTTGTATTTTTCTGCCCTGTCTGCTTTTTGGAGATGACTGGATGCCAGGAGGAAATTAGCCATCACAAAGCATCTTAAGATGTTCCACCACCACAACTTCAAAATCCAGACAAGGCAGCTTACTCCTTTAATGAGATCCAAAATATTAATGAGTAGCTCCTGCCCAAGTTGTGCTCATATGCTGTAGGCAACTAAATGTAGATGAATTCAAAAAGGTTATGAGGCTGATTATTATAGTGTCCTGATGGAGAAGAGTCCACGGCTGTCTTGTTTTCACACAAAACAGCAGTGTGAGGTACTCCTGAGGAGGATTTAAGTCCTGCCTGCTTTCCACTGACCACTGCAAGGAACTGCATATGGTGTTATCTCCTGACCTGCTCATAGTGAAGGAGCACAGCTCAGGTGCTAAGCTCATGTTTGACATTGAAGGTGGATGAGAGGAGTGGAAATTTGTGGAGATCCGGGTAGCTGAGTTATTGTGTGGAGATAGACACTGGTTGCTCAAATGAAAATGCTGTTTCATGGGATCTGAAAGTGTTTTGGACACTTGCCTTCACTCAGTCACATCCCTTTCAGTGCACTACATTTATTATGTGTCAGGCACTGCAGTCTTCTCCCTGTACTCTCTAATACGTAACTCAGGCACCAGGCTGACTTCAGTCTATCATTGAGGCACATCCTCGCTGAATTAAATCTATTACTGTAGAATTGTCAAAAAGAGGAATTTAAGAAATGAAACTATTCTAAACCCATACTGTGAGACTTGCTGCCTGGTGAAAACTGTTCATCTTTCATCCTGGACTGGGAGTTGAGAGGTTCAGATAGATCAAAGAAACAATTACGGTCCTGAAAACATCCAGAGGCTGGAAAGTGTCTTAAATAAAATTTATCATAAATTTCTCCAGATAATTGAGCAATTCTGATAAGTCACAAGTAGAGGGTTTTTCTTTAAGAGGGAGGAAAAAACTCTATTTTGCTTTTGTTTTTATTTCTGAATATTTTGTCTGAACTGATGATGCATTTAACAAGGGCTAGTATCTTTAATTTTTTTTTTTTATTTATTTCCTTGTGATAAAATACCTTGTTTATGTTTTTAAGTATCTGATCCCAGTTCCCCAGGAGCTGTGTGTCTCTGTGTTACATGAGGGCTAAACTGTGTTATTCGAGAGCTGACTTTCGGCCACGTCCAATGCCTCGGCCAAGCAGAGGCATCCCAAATGAGAAGAGCTGGCCCAAATGTTCTGGCATGGGGATAACCAGACAGCAGACATGGCTGTTGGAGTCTGTCTGCCTCAGCCAAGGAGAAGCATCCCTTTTCTTCAGGGATTAAGAAGACTTGCCAGTGGTTTATAAATGTGACTGAAATAAGGAATACATTCTGTAGACGGCCTTTTACTCTTAATTTCATTTGTCACTCTGTAGTTTGACATGCAGACCCTGGCTTGAGAGTTTAAAACTTCAGCAAACAGCAAAAAAAGTTCAAGGAAACATTTGGAAATGAAGATCTCTTGACTAATGGTATTTATTTGGTCACCCTTTGATCAAGCATAATGACACTTAAAAGATAGAGTATTTGGGTTGAAAATTTTTAAGTGGAAATCATATTTAATGCCCCTATCACTGCTTCTTAAGAGAAAGGAAAAAAAAAGCAATAGGGACTTCAAGGTTTCCTCCCCTTCTCCCATCCTGGTTTATGACAGAGGTGAAATTTTTTGCTTTGCTATTTATTGGCTTACTTTAGTGTTCTCAGATGGAAACATTATCAGACTCATCACTACAGGATAGATCAAAGACAGCAGATCAGACTCCTCCCTGGGGTGAAGATAAACTGCTGCACTTGACCTGTGCCTGGAATGTTTAGCGGGGTCAAAATGTAGAAAAATAATAATACTCATTCCCTTCCACCTTTGCACCAGCCTTCCCTAGGATCTTTTCATGGCTACTGCATAGAACAAGGCAGAGGCCTGCATTCCTTTCAGACACAGCTCATTTCTGCAGGTAAAACTGAGAAGTCCGTTGCCTTTTACCTTCTTCAGCAAAGGACTCCTTTTTCAAAATTCAGAAAGAGACAGGCACTAAGTCCCTTCAGTACACTTTAAATTGCTGCCTACCAGGCTTTTCCTTCCAACTAACAAACTTTTCTTGCACCAATCCTTGTTTTTCTTCCTATTCTTTTCTTGCTTCAGCCTTGCTATCCATCTCAGCACTGGTGGAAGAATGGCTGTAGAATTGATGGGAACTGTCATATTCCAGGATCAAAGCATAAGACTCTGCTGTATGAACAGTTTTAAGAACCTTTTCAGCCACCTGCATGGGCCTGAGTAGGCAACCAGTGGCAAAGTGAAGCCCAGCAGGAAGCTCTGTAACAGCAAGCAGCAGAGACTGCATCATACCTTCTCTCTCCTAATGAAGGCCTCTATTTGGTTTGCAAAAATCCTGCTACAGCAAGTACTCGTGCAAAGTACCCCTGTCTTTAGTTGTGATTACGAGCTCCAGGATCCTGTTAGTTTGCAGTAAATCACTCACAGCAGCCCCCAAAAATGAATAATTTGGTCAAGTTGTGCACCAGCTGGTGTCCTGTAGAGAGTCTGTCTACAGACACCTTTGTGGGTTGCCTCTTCTATTTCCTGAGCATGAGAAACCCTATTTCAGAACCCAAGCTTATTGCAGCTTCTGGTTGACTGCCATGACCTCAATTATATTACTGCAAACCTGCACTATTCATCTATTCAGGAAATATGGTCTTACTAGGCTTGTCCAGCAAAATACAGACAAGCTGTGAGTGACCCAACTTCCACTGCATAAGCCTCTCTAAAACAGAAATGGTCTTTTCTTAGCACTGCTGTCATTTCTTGAGTGCCTGAGTATTCCTGTGAAGGAAAAAGCGTTCAATATTGAGAGCAGTGACAGAGTGATAATAATACATGCACAATACAGGCAGCTTTGAAAGCAGTTTCAACAGAGTATGGAATTGAAACATGCTTTGCAAAACTTAGGCCATTTTAGCACCAACTCAACTTGCTACCTACCTACCCTAAAGACCCTTCAATCCCAGTTTTAGCAGGAACAAAAGTAGGCTATTCCATTACAGCTGTAACTTGTTTGTTGAGAGGTTCCCAGCATACACCCAGAGACTGTGTCATGAAAACAAACAGACAATAGTCACTTCTTAGTGCATTTTGAACAAGCTATACCAAAATCTTCCAAAACTCAAACACTGTGCACCCTTCCTGACTCTGAGCATGAAGGCTCACACTAAGCATGTTTTCAAAAAACAGTCTGCATATCTCAGCTGATCTTTAGCTGGTGTATAGGTCTGATCTGACACATTAATCAGGGTTTACCTAGGAAATCAGCTTTTGAAAAAGGAGGTCACAGGAAGCACAATGGCACCATCTGAAGGTTAAGCAGTTTCATTTGCTGTATAGATACTTTCTATATTTAAGCCCATCTTTCTCATCAAAGCATACTAAAGGAATACACAGTGAGCAGCACACCTACTGGTACAAATACTCCTGGGTACATGCTGTCATAAATTGACTTCCATGCCTTAGATGCTATAATTTGCTATCTGTGTTTTGTTACCTTCTGACAAATCCTTACCTGTCCACCTGTAGGTATTTGTTGCCTGAGGTGCTCAGTGAGAGATACAGCTAACAGAAGAAAACCCACTGACAATACCAAAATGCCATTAAGTGCCAGAGCTAGATGAAATGCAGGAAATATCCTATCTTCTGCACCCTGTTACCCAATCACATGTTATGGAGGCTGACACACAACGTCCTACAGGGCGCTGACAGTTTAGGATGGGCATGTTCAAGAAGACTGCATATCATGGAAGTGGGAAGCGTGTTCCTAGCATTACCCCTTGAAGCAGAGTTGATTTATCTGAATTGCCTTTGATCTTTTAATTACAATATGTTTCCATTCTTAAAGCCATGGGTCCAGTTTATCTTGCTATAATTCACGCGTATTATTTTCCTTATTCTTGGCATCTCTGAGTTGCAAGTCTGTGCCTCTCACAGAGAGGTGAACCTTGCATTTTGGCTTAAAGTGCTGCTGCCTGGGCCATTATGGAGAATTTGAGATGATTCATTACTTAAACACTTTTAAACCCATTCTCCAAATTTGGAAGGAATTCCAGGCAATTTGCCTGCTCTACCCAAATTTGCTGGTGTTTTCCCAGAATCTATGCAAAACTGAGAGCAAGTTTTATCAGTGTGTACTTTGAAAGAATAAATGAACTGGAAGGCAAAGATGGCATTTTGTTTCTTAATTCCTTTGTTTGACTATTTTTGACAAGGTACGCTAGTGTTGGAAGTAAACTAGAGTGTGCTTTAACCCAGCATAATGGAATCAAATTGTTTTCCTATGTGCTGCTGGCTCATTGTTGCTTTAAAGAACCTCTGTTTCTTCACAGACTTGTATAAAGATGTTTAGTTTGAATCCACAGTAGGTATAAGATGAACAGGATCGTTCACTGCAGCAACACAGTTACATTACTGTCATGAATTAGATACCAGCTGTTTCTCTTAGATCTAAGTTTTAACTGCATCTCTTTTACATTCCATATGAGGGCATTCAAAAGGATAACGTTAATTTGCTTTGCTAGGAGTTACCATCTTATAGATAGATAGATAGATAGATAGATAGATAGATAGATAGATAGATA